>VZSF01000462.1:0-125590 GCA_013398295.1 Chionis minor
GAGGCCAAACCACGACACTCACTAGTGTAGCTACACAAGTGGTCACCACATGACCCAAGACACCTTCAACACACACACATATTACAGATGCCAGTCCAACTCCTTTAAGACCTTATATCCTAAACGGGGTTTGTGTGCACAGGAAAATGTGAAATGATTTCTAAAGCCATCTACCTCTTCACAGAGCAGAAGTGGCCATGCATGTGCCTGTGGGAGGCTGACATAGTCCTCTAGGTTGTTCTTCAAAACACGAACAACAGTGTAAACTCAGCAATCCCTGTTTTTTCAATGTCTCTTCTGCAATAACTGGCAATCCCACTGCAGAATAGACTGTGAAATGTAATGACCAGATGCTCAGAAATATGTTCATGCTATACCAGATGTTCATCTTACCTGGAAGTGAAATATTCCAGCATAATCCGGCCCAAAATTTTGATCCAATGGCACCACTCTTGCTAGTGTTTTTTCATTCAGCGTGAGAGAAGCTATGGCTGCTAATAGCCAGCAGTCACCTGAGAATTGAGAAGGGGGAAAAAACACTAATTTTTTTCCTTTCAGGAGTAGAAGAAGGTGGTGTAGGGGCCAGAGGAGATGTTATGGCAGTTAGCTGCCACACCTCCTGAAATCCAAAAGACAACCTATGTGTCCCCAGGAAGCACGTCCCAACCCAGCCAGGGCAGAGACTGTGCTGCAGTTTGGATGTGCTGGTGGACCGAAGGCTCCCTTGGGCTCACAGTACCCTTGCGTGAAGATCTTGCCCTGACTTTGAATCCCACTCTAACAGGATGGTCCCTGGCACGGATGGGAAGGTGCTACCAAAGAGGTGGCTGCATGCAAGGTGAGCATGGGCAGTACGTCCAGCTTCACTGCTCCCACAAGTTCAGGATGGACAACGTCCCCTCACGTGTAAGGATATTCCTGCTTCTCCTCCTGGGGTGTAGGCATGAATGGATTCACCCAGGGAGAATCACTCACCAAGATCCCCTTGGCAAATGTCAGTTCTCGTGGCTCCTCCAAGGATAAACTTGGGGTCTTTTACAATGTCCTGAGAGAGTGGGAGAGAGACACAGAAATGACTTAGAACATCACAGGAAAATGTCACCACCCCTCTGAGCCCAGATGTGCAACACAGTGTATGCCACATCAGCTATATTATCCTGCTGAAGTATTGCAACTACAAAAAACTAGGTGGGGAATCTTTACTAATTAATTATAATGTAGAGCAATTAAAGAATTAACTATCCTCATTTTTTTCCATAATTAGTTGGATGATAATTAAAGGCTGGCATTTTTTATTCATCTGTAGACAATTGTTAAGATATCATAGCACATCCTAGTCCAGAATCTCAATGTTAGGATACAGCCCTGGCTAAAGGTTTTTTTTTTGTTTGGGGTTGTTTTGGGTTTTTTTTTTCTCCACAATGGCTGAAAAAAAAAAAATTGGCAATTTACCTTTAAATGCACTATTAAGCCCTTTATTTATCTGCAGGTAATACCTGGAACATACAGTGTCTGACAACCACGAGACCATTTCCTCCTCAAATAAGCAAACAACAAAGTTAGATTCCAGCTTTGTTTGTTTTACCAAGTTAGTTTTTAGGAGGAGCTAACACTACCCACCCAGTGTGCTCAGAGGTCGGAGGGACTGGTGCTCATGGTGGCATTCTCACGCATTCATTTTATTGGTTTAGTTCAATTACTAGTGTCACAGCTGAATAGAAAAATTACAGTGGTAAACCAATAAATGTTACGAGAATTCCCCTCTTTTCTCCCCTTTCCCATGAACTGTAAATTGATTTTAAATGAATGAACTGAATAGAAAAGGCAGGACAAAGGTATCTAATATATTGCTAGTTACTCTGTCTGCTCTGATATGTTATTGCAGATCCTATGGCGTGAAGCAGACCCTTCTGCCTAAGCGGCAGAAGCTTCCAAAAAGAAAAAAGTTAAAGGGGGAGGGAGAAAATAGAAGAATACATCCAGTCATTTAACCGCTGCATTTGCCTAGAAGGAAAGTTGAGTTGCTTCTGGTTCTGTGAGGCCATCAGGGCAGGTTATTGGTAGTTTTGTTTAGCTTTCTGCACTTATTGCTGAAGCATCTGGTGCTGGCCACTACTGGAGCCAGGACGTGGTCCCCAGTGAACTAGCACTGCTCCTGCCAAGCTCACCCTGCGGAGGTGATATTCAGGAGGAAGCTGGTTTACATATTTTTTGTTTGTGGGAGGAGGTGATGGCCAGGTTGTGCCTCAGCCGTGGGTGTTCTGCAGCGTGTCATGTCCCCAGTGTATGGAGCAAACGGAAATCAAACAGCTGATCCTCCTTACCTGGCCCACCTGCTTGGTAAATACACTCAGTCCTGTGGGAACTGGATGTGAACAATAAAAGATGCAGCTCATTGCCTTTTGATACAAATATAACAACAGCTGATATGGTAGATGAATTTTAACAACATGCCTTGTTTTAGCATCATTGCTCCCGGGGAACATAATTCTCGTGGCAAGAGCTGTATTTAGCTGTTACCAAGAAACTCCATGTGTTAGCAAGGGACGAGATAAAATCCCTTCCACTGATATGGGTCTGAACGTTAGATTCATGGCTTATTGCTTGTTACACAGCTCTACAACTGACATATGGAAAAACATTTTCAATCTCCTATGTCTAAAGCAAACAAACCCAATAATTAAAAAAGAAAAAAATCAATAAAAAGGAATTGAAAGGATTTTGTCTGGACCTGTGCCACATTCTCTGCTAGACAAAAGAAAACCACTCTCTGCAGTTTTTGTGTGCATGTTGCGAAAATAATATTAATTGTAAAGGGATTTTCAGGCTGAATGGTATAATAATGTGTACCAGGGCTTTCAGCCTGTTAAAGGACAAAACCCAGAGGTGGATCTTGCTTTCACACAATGCTTCTCTACTCTCATCACTAAAGGCCCAATTCTAACAGGGTGTAAATCTGAAGACTAACATCATTTGACCTGCAATCAGCTGCAGGTATTGTGCTACACTTCATCCAAGCTGTTGCAAAATACCAGTAGGAGAGGCAGTAAAACACAGTCACTGTGAAAAGCAGTTTGGACACAGATCCCCTACAGAGAGGCTGTGCCCTGGTGCTCACTCTCGCCAGCACCCCAGCTTCGCTAGCTGAGCCGGGGCAGCTAACCTGGAACATGCTCCAGGCCTATATCCCACTTGCAAAGTAAAACATGTTAACTTCAAAAGTTGTTACAGTGCCTCTGTTTTGATGGTGTTCCTGAGGGATGACAGAGATGAAACTGATTTAGCTTAAGTGCTGAGGAGCCAGAGAAAAGCGTAACTAAAACCCTGTCCTTACACATCCTCTCAGCCTCCCTTGATCTTTATTTCTCTCTGTGCAGCTCACAAAAGTTCACCTTTTTGCCTAGTGGGAATTGGAGCATAAAGGCAGATCCCATTTCAGGTAACTTACTCATCCTGGAAATGTTTTCCAGTTCAGTGTACAAAGATCCTGAAGAAGAGAGCGACAACTACAATAGACAGACCGCGCTCTGCTGTCACTGGGTACCACACACAAGGACCTACAAGCTCTCAGCTGCTCCTGGTCATATTTTATAGCAAAGTTTAACTCTTGCGAAGCCCCAAATGGAAAAAACCCCAAACCCAAACTAGCACCAAATGGCTAGCCGAAGGAAAACTGTTCTTTCTGGTTTAGTGTCACAGGCACTTCCATTTTTGATGCCCCACAGCACTCCAGAGTCACCACGCCAAAAGCACCTCAGCCCCACAGCCCCATCCTGTGCTGGGGGGCAGCCCCACAGCCCACTTGCCACAGGTAGGCAAAGCAGGTAGCAGTGCCTGCAGAGGCTGCACTTACCATGTGTAGGAAGCTCCTATTTTTTCATAGCTGAAAATTATCCAGGAGTAATAGCTTTAATTCTGCTCTGTAGTGGCACTATGTTAACTATCAGACGCCGAGACATGTGAATGCCTGTCATTGTGGATTAAGTTAAGCTGAAATTTAAGCCCTTCTTTAAGCTTATTTTGTTCTTTTTCTCCCTTGGTATCAATGTCACCAAAGGAAAGTTTTCTAAGGGAGGAGCTTTCAGACTATGAAGAAAAAGGGAATAAACGTCAGTCGTTAGCAAAGAAATTAAATGCAGCCACAGATTTTCTGTGGCTATTAGTTACAGTTAAGTGGGGAGAAGAAACCTGGAGTGATGTTTGGTTTGTGATCTGAGAGCATGTGACTACTGAAGCTTCAGGCTCTCGCTCTGTTATATTAATGATTGTTATGCAAGATGCATTAAGAGATACTCATCAAGCCCTTGGCTACTGCTGAATGGCTCAGTAACCACGGCATGTATTTGTAATCTCTCAGTGTTTCATGCAAGTGAGCAAGTATAAAAGTCTCATGTTCTAACAGATAAAAGGTCTGAATTTTTAAAGTTTAACCTTAATTATGAATTTCCTACGTTAATGACACTTGATTTTTACATAGTTAGAACATCATCATAATGCATTTTACCCTGAATTCCTCTCATGGCCTCTTATTTTCATCTTCACATTGCTTTTGTTTGGCAATAATGTTGAGAGAAGGCTGGTTACGAGTTGTTTATGCATGTACCTAAATATACATGCATAAATCGTGGCTATTCAACGAGCTACATCTAGAAAACGGGGTGAAACCTTCCAAGCCCTCTCGTCTCACAACTCGAGCGCTGTGTGGGTGATGTCCCGGCCCCGCGCTGCCGCCCCTGCGGTGGGAAGGATTTCCCCCTGCACCCCGCCTCCACGTCCCCCTGAACATCCCACGCGTTTGGTGTGATCCCAAAGTACAGCAGCCTCTGGCTTTTGTCAGGGAAGAAGGGAGAGAAAGGCTCACCCTCCCCTGCACAACAGCATACTCACCCCGGGCCTCTTCCAGAGGAAGGGGACAGGTGGCTTTTCACTGAAGAAGAGAGAGGAGTTGCAGGCGGGGAAGTCGGGGTCCTCAAAGAGGACCCCCCTGCGCAGGCAGTCCTGCTTCAGCTCCTCGTAGGTCTTCCCCGAGCCCATGGTGCCACGGGCAGCCCCGGGCAGTGCGGGCAACCTGGGTTTCGAGTCCTGGTACAGGTAGGGCATGGCTCCCTCCCACCTGCTGGAGAGAAATCCCGGGGAGCTGAGGCTTAGCAGGCAGCGGGGAGCAGAAGGGGATGGGGAGGAACGGGGGGAAAAAGAAGAAGGAACAAAAAATACCTGTAGTATTGCCTTGCGAAGGAAAAGGGGGAGGAAAGGAGCGCACTGTGGGGAAGCCGGCGGCGTCCTCCAGCCCTCCTCCGTCACGCCTGCTTGAAGCGCAGGGCGAGACCGACCTGCCGGCTGCTCCGAACAGCAGCAGAGACGAACACCCTGAAAGCAAACAGGGAAGGAAAAGCGGCC
This sequence comes from Chionis minor, assembly GCA_013398295.1. Taxonomy (NCBI): domain Eukaryota; kingdom Metazoa; phylum Chordata; class Aves; order Charadriiformes; family Chionidae; genus Chionis; species Chionis minor. Next base: position 5,398 of record VZSF01000462.1, read on the forward strand.
GGCTCTGGCCACTCCGGGAGCGGGAGCAGCCAGGTGGTGCCCTGTCCTGCCGCCCGTGGGAAGGGCGTGCGCAGGGCCTGGCGCCGCTCCCCGGCGGGCTCGGGCTGGGCAGGAGGTTGCCGCTGGGATGGGATGACTTGGAGGTGCGCAGTGGCCAGCCAGAGCCCTCCATCCTGCGGTGTCGGCAAGCCCCCGGGGAGGAACCAGGGCCACAAGGTGGGGTGTAGCTGGTGTTTCTCACAGGTGGGAGAGCAGCATGGAGTGGCCGGCGGCAGGGCCATCTCAGAGGGCAGGTCTTGCCCCCCTTGGATGACGTGCAGGAAGGACAGCATGGCCAGGGCTGCTCTGCCAAGTGGGGATCCGGCCATGGGGCAAGGGCTGGGTGCCTGCAGGAGGGCTGGCCCCAGTTTGGGGTGGGGGTAGCTGGTGTGGAGGGCTCGGAGCAGGATATGCACTGGTGAGGCCACAACTTGAATACTGTGTTCAGTTTTGGGCCCCTCACTACAAGGATGCACTGGAGCATGTCCCAAGAAGGGCAACAAAGCTCATGAAGGGTCTAGAGCACAAGTCTTATGAGGAGCGGCTGAGGGAATTGGGATTGTTTAAGCCTGGAGAAAAGGAGGCTGAGGGGACACCTTATTGCTCTCTACAACTACCTGAAAGGAGGTTGTAGCGAGGTGGGGTCAGTCTCATCTCTCAAGTAACAAGTGATAAGACAAGAGGAAATAGCCTCAAGTTGCGCCAGGGGAGGTTTAAGATGAATACTAGGACAACTTTCTTCACTGAAAGGGTTATTAAGAGTTGGAACAGGCTGCCCAGGGAAGCGGTGGAATCACCGTCCCTGGAGGTACTTAAAAGACGGGTAGACGTGGTGCTGAGGGACATGGTTTAGTGGTGGACTTGGCAGTGCTAGGTTGATGTTTGGACTTGATGATCTTAAAGGTCCCTTTCCACCTAGATGATTCTATGATTCTATGCATACTGAGCAGCAGGGAAAACCCAGGGAAAGTGTCAGAAAATGTTACCCTGAAGAGGGATTTTAATAGACTATGCATTGAAGGAGTTCTGTTTGCACTGTAACGTGGGATTTTAAAATCAAATACGTGCATACTTGCTGCTGATTTCCAGGTTTCATGGCCTTGTTCATCTGTCACCGTGCTGCTTCTGCTACCCAGCTTTTACGTACAACATCCTGTCTCACATTGAACCGTAAAACACTGTGCTGGAGAGGACGCCCGTCAATGTGCGGTGGATGCTCTGAAAGAGTCATGGCAAGGCTCAGAGCCAGGCAGGCACAGATATTCCTCTCTGCTTGGAAAGACAAGAGATGCCACCCTCTTGGAACAAATTGCAGTTCCTGTAATACAAAACACAGTCCTGAGTACAAACAGCGCTCAGCCTCCTTTTGCTTTAATTGGCCCTTTGGTGGACCAGTCGAGCTTACTGCCAAGAGATGATTTATGGAGAGCAATTAGGTGAAACAGAATTAGTTTCTTTCTGTTCTGCTATATTTCGCAGTGGTGCTGTGAGGAAAGCTTTCTTTTTCAGAGCATATATTCCCATGTTTATTCCCCATAATTGCATCCATTGTTGATGTCTGCTGGCTCCCCACTGAGACCGAGTTCCCATTGTCCAAATGTATGGATGCTGTCCAAACGTGTGAGAAGAGGCAGGCCTGGTGCTCCAAACACAGCCGTCATTTGACAGAAATTTAGGTCTGCAGGAAGGAGTCCAAGCTACTCACCTAAGCTTTTTCCACAGTCAGTGCAGAACATTGGCAGCTTCGGAAAGTGATTCATCATGTCCTTGACCGTAAGACTCCTCTGGCGATGACTGTGCTTTTCATTTGCCTGTAGACACACCCTCATGGACTAACTTAGGGTAGATGCCCAGCTATTAAATGTGTACAGTCAAGTGAGACGAATCTCAGCCATGGAGCTAATGCATGCAAAGGGCATATAAGTGCCAACACAAGCCCAGGGATGTGAAGTACCCAATGTCCCACATTCAGCCAGGGGCAAAACTAGGAATGCGCTTTATCCACAACACATCTGTGTGGGCTAAGGCATGTTCTCACACACCAGGCTAATGTGCTAACTGGGGAAGGAGATTTTCAGCGCCCTGGACATGTGGCCTCCACACCTGGTACAGCCCAAGGAGAGTGACCATATATCACTTCAGGGAATTTCTGCTTTTCAGAGTTCAGTTGCCTACCATGGGCAGAGCTCTATGGGTGCTCATCCTGCTGTAGGGGAATTCATGCACTTTCTTTTGTGAACACTCTGTTGTGTAATAAGGGATGTTTTAACACTGCAGCCTTTCTCCCAGAGGGCAGGAGCAGTCTTTCCCTCTCCTCACCCTGCTGCTTGGTGTCACGATGCTGAGGGAAACTTCCCATCTCTGAGATCTCAGCCTTGGTGTCAAATGTGGCTGAAAGGGCCCGGGAGAAGTGACGCCTGGGGAGAGCAGGTGGAAAAAAGAGAAACGAGCAGAAAATGGTAATAAAACGTCACAGTTCTCATTAAAATAGAACACTTTACCAGTCACACGTTAAGAATCATGGGCTCATCCCTGAGGCTCTCTGGGCTGGAAGGGGAGAAACATACAGACATACGTACCACTTACGGACCTCCCCCCTCAAGTGTTTTACAAGGAAAGGGACTTTGAGCGGTTTTGCTCTTTTACCATGAAATCCCTTTCTGAAAACAGTGAGAAGTGCATTTTTTCCCCTAAGACGACTCTTGTTATTGCTGCCAGTTGGTGCTGTCAGTGGACACTTGGAGACTGTTATAGGTGATAGGAAAGTGAAACACAGCTCTTGTGGTATTCCATTATGGACAGACACCAACAACATGTTGCTACTGGCTCAGGAGAGTGGCAGGCAGGATTTGAATCACTGACCTAGAACGGCTTTGCTCCTTAGACATGCTCCCAAGGTTTCAACGCTCCCTGAACGGTAGGCGAACACAGATCATAAGAGGCTCTGACACCAGGCTGTGTACATTTTCATTTGGCACGCTGATGCAACTGATGTATTGTGACATTAAAGCAATACAAGACAGCCCTGAGTAATAAAGTCCTTTTTCCACGATTACTCTGTCTCAGAAACAGCAGGTTTTCCAGCTCACCGGCCCCCTCCCAGCAGGGGCGACAGAGCAGGTCTGTCCTTGGTCTGTGAAGTGAGTGCCTGTCAGGGTGTGAAGGCCCTGCCAGCTGAGAGACAGATGTCAGGTCAAAGGCAATTAATTCCCAACAGGCCACCTCTGGAAACCATTAGGCTCCTGCAGTCTGCAGAAATCTCTTTACGAGCCACATCTCCAGGCAAGATTTCAAGGTGACAGCGTAGCAGCACGAGTGACGCACAGGCTGGCAATGTATGTTAAAGCTGAACACCCTTTACTTCCAGGTGGCATCATTAAATGCCTGATCCTAAAGCACTGGGAGTTTTATCTGTTACCTTAGGCCATGGCTCCAAAGCATGCGGAGTGTGAACACCTGCGCAATTGCAGCTGCCCGCAGGAATCGCCCTCCTGCCAAGCCACACTGCTCGTCCCATGACATCCACAGAGGCTCCAGGTGGGTGTTGCACTGAAGAAGTGCTCTGGTGGAGGGCGAGCATCCTCTGCTGAGAACAGAGCCTCAGACACACTTGCTATTGTTAGGAACAGGAGCAGAGTAACTTCTGTCATTTCTTTTTCTCTCATCAATGCTATCGGGTCAGACTTCCTTGGATTTTCATTTTCATCAAGAAAGCAGGAAGTCTGATTTGGTTTCCTGTGGTTTCAAGTGTGTTTCATCTATCGGAGACTCTTATTCTCTCTCTCTAGCTGTAACTTACAGAGCAGTAGGTGACATAAAGGGAACCCAAAAGACCTGATGTAGGAAGCTGTGATTTCCACTTCTTCTTGGCTTCCCACTTAGCATCATGCTACAGCCCTGACTTTCAACCCCCACGGTCCAGCATGTGGCAAGTGCTTTTCTGAGTCTCACTTATGTAATTCCTTTCCCATCAACATGAGGTGGACCCTGGTCATTCAGGATTTAGAGTTGGTTATTCAAACGACAGCAACCTGATTAAGTCTTTCATAACCCTGTAGTCATTAAACCTCATGCTCCAACATCAGTTTAACATTGGAGGGTTTATCCATACATAGCCTTTGACCTGAGTGTTCCCATATTCTCCAGTGCTTGTTGCCTGCTGGCTAAGTCCCTTCAGTGTCATCTGACCTTCTCTAAGGAACTGTTTTAGGCTAGATGATTTCATTTTGTGCTCTTTCTACAGGGGTTTGAGAGACATGACTGGTTTTGTCTTGGTCCCTTTATTGTTCCTTTATATTTGCAAAGATTTAAGGGTGGATGTCATTATGCGCACTGAGCATATTATCCGACCTTCCTTCCTCATCAGAATTTATATGAAGTTATATAAAACATCTTTGTTCTCTCTCTGAGATTAGTCTCATTTCGTACTGCTTGGCGCCCTCTGAACCTTGCACTGATTTGAATCCAAATGCCATAGTCACACGAAACCATGCTGTTTCTTATACTTTCCATTACTTTGGCTCAATGCAGAGTATGGACTTTCACCTGGTGGCTTGCAGCCTGGCAGGGTTTGCACATGCACCTGAACACGTCTTTGCTAAGTGGGGACATGTTATATTGCTCTAACGACAGCTGAGACCAGATGAAATTGAGCCCAGCTTGGGGCTGGTTTTTTAAGGACTTCTTCAGCTTCCAGCTGTAAGGTAAGACACATTTTCTCTGCCATTTCCAGGGTTTGCTACAGGGGGGCTGGAGCATCCTTCTCTCCCTCATTTCCAGAGGCAGAAGTGAGGCAGAGGGAGGGGAGGTGGGAAAGGTCATGCAGGGCTTTAGGGGTTGTGCAGGGACTGGAAGTCAGGCCTGAGGACTAGACTGCCCTACAAAATGTTGCGGACAGCCTAGTGAAAAATGCAGAGAAGCAAGGGCTGAGAAAAAGGGTACTGAAAATCAAGGGGAGGGTTTTAAGAAGTGCTCTTTGAAAATTTGGCCCTGAACTGAGTAAAGAAAAAAAAACATCTTGGAGGAATTGGAATGTATCAAAATCTCATTTAAAGGAGGATCCTAAAATTAGAGTGAATGTTCATTATCATTTTGCATAGTAGTGAGAAGCCAGAGGCCACAGCCTGGCTGCTCTCACTGTGCTGTGTAATAGCAAAAGGTCCTTCTCCTAAAGAAATGTCAATCCCAAATGCGGTCTTCCGAGTAGTCTGTGCTCACACCACCTGCAGCTTTGCCATCAGTGGCATGCCTGGCTATGAAATGCTGGCGTGGGCCAGACATGCTGCAGGGCCAAGGGGAGGTGGGTGCTGAGCTGTCACGTGGAGTCGGGGCGACCTCCTGGGGCAGGTCCCCCACCGTAGCCCACCTTGCCCAGGTTACCCCGATGCTTATGGCAGCCCAGGGCCGGAAGACAGCTGTGCTCTGCCTGTCCCCTTTCTGCTCAGCATCACCCGATGGGCTACCCCCCTCTTGTGTATCCCCAGAAAGAAATATGAAACATGTCTTCTTGTGTGCTTTGGTAAGTAATGACAACATTATCTGTGCTGGCAGCTGAAATATTATCATTAGACAGCCATCTAAGTGCTTTACTCAGGCAAATAGGCATGGCTTTCCGAGCTGTTGTTCCAGGCTTTTGTCAGAGCTAAGCATACAACATTGCATTAATTCATTACGTTGGAGGAGGGGCCGTTTTACAAACAAAAGAGGGCTTTTAAGATTAGTTTTTTGGTTTTTTTTCCCTCAGACTGTGAAACACCAAGTGGCAGTGTGGGAGAGGAGCCAAGTTGTAGCACGTCTTCAACCCTCTGAGTCAGAGACAATCCCTACAGGAGCTGAGCTTCTCCTGGGAGAATAGCTGTAAGAGCACCCACTGATCTTTTTTGGGGAGCTTATGGTTTTCAGAGGCTTTTGTCAGGGTGTGCTTCAGCATTCTGACCAGGAGGCAATCTTAATTCTTTTCTCACTAGGAATATCTTGGGCTGAATTTACTGCTCCTCAACTTTATCCCTTAAGCATTAAGCTAAAATGTTATTTCATGTTTTTACATTTAACATTGAAAAGGTGGAAAAATAAAGCCAAGTAAAAATAAAATGAACCCAAAACTGCAGCAAACATTTAAGCCTTTGCTTAAAAATCATCCAGTAAAAACAAAAGAGCAGGAAATTCTGATCTGCAAGAAGACTGATTTTTGCCACTTATTGAAACCCCAGAAACTTCAATTACAAGCTCTTTCATTATTTCCTGCAAAAAACGGCCACTGGGTATAAATTTAGCTTTTCCCTCCTCTTGCTTTCAGAATTATTGGTTTAACAAAGCGCGGTAAGGTAATAACATTTCCAAATGTTGCTGGCACTGCAGCTGTGATGGTGAGCGTTCAGCACAGCCCCTGCCAAGCTGGGAGCGGCGATGCAGAGGTGCTCCGCATGGAGGCAGCTTCGGCTAAGGAGAGGGATCTGCCACAATCTGCTGTTCAACAACTGCCTGGTTTACTGCCTGTCTTCAGCGTGTTCCCCTTCTTTTCCACACTTTAGACCTGTGAATTGTTCCATATCGACACTAGCATGAGAAGTCAGTTCCCAGTTCTGCGTGGGGTGGCTGGTGATGGGTCTGTACCGCAGTCCCAGGGAGAGAGACCCTGTGAGGCTCTAGAAACCTGGGCAGCCTTAACTTAATTCTGCCTGGCTCAGTCCCTCTCTCTGCTTTCTCCTTTTCCATCTTTCTGCCAGAGTCTGAAAGCGGGAGGCAGTCCAATGTGGCCAACAATTTTGCTGTCGTCAGTTGGGCACCCCTCAAATTAAAGCGCATCTGAAAGCCACACCCTTATCTCAGGTCACAAATGGGTCTGTGCTTTTTTTATACTATAGATTATATGCAGAGCAGTGAAAATTGCTGCTGCTGGCCCAAGAGAGTTGCAGTTTTGCCCCTGTAGCTGGCTGGCTGTGTGGGAGATGCCTTTCAGTGGCTATGACCGGAAAATTTAAGAGTCCCTTAACCCCACAGTGGGGAAGGAGCCAGTCTGTTCCTCACTAATGAACTGCATAAACTCTGTATGATTAAAACCACTCCTCGGCTGAGTCAGGAGACCACCACAGACAGTCTTCTCAGAGGAACATGGAACAGCAGCCAAAATAGCAGAGTCCTGCTGCTTGCAACTATTTGCCCACCCAGGGCAAGAAGCTGCCGGCAGAGGTGTGGGAGGAGATATGGAGGTGACTTGAGGGAGGCTGGGGAGAAGATGAAGGGGAACCTGAGTTTGCACAGGGATTAGGGGCTTCCAAAGGTCTTTCTGTGGCTCTGCTTTAAATTCCCAGGCTAGGAGACAACAACTGTTGTGCATGGTGTCCTGGGGAAAATTTGGCTTGGGACCAAAAAATGCAACGCAAGTTTCACAATGCCAGTAGTGCCAGCAAGAATTAGCCTCCCAAGGTCTCACTTAGAAAATCCCCAAGGAGTAAATCTTCCCTGAGCTTTATGCAGCAACCTTGCAATGCTGAGGGGAGCAGAATGTTTGGTGGTGGAGCCTTTTGGGGTTGAATATTGCAGCATCTCCCAGACAGCAGTCACCTAGCTGCTTCCCGCCCCCCCCGCGCCTTGCAGAACAGCTTGAAGACTTCAGTGGCTGACCCACCTGGGAAATATTGGGACAGTGCAAAATCCGTCCCTGATACAAAGGTGTTTGGCAGGAGACTATCATAAAAAACATATCAACTGTGAAAACAAAACTGGCTCCAGCTCTTTGAGGCAAGCATCTCACTGTGCAGGCACTGCCGTCCCTGCTCCTCTGCCTTGCGGCTCTCACCTGAGGGATGCAGATGCAGCATGATCAAGTAAGTAGCACACTGGGCTGGGCAGCAAGAAATATGGATGCTTGTCCTTGAGATGTTACCAACCTGCTGCCTGACTCAAAGTGAATCACATCGTCTCTTCATGTCCACTTTACCTCTTCAGACAAGCTTGCTCCATCCTGGTCGCTTCGGTCCAAGATTGCCTCTCACTCCTCACAGGCACAGCATCTGCTGCAGGGAAGGACTCAAAATCAATTATAGATTGCCAACACAGCTGTTACACTGCAAAGTATTTTGAGAGCCTGAGGGCAGGACATTCCCTTTTGCCCCCCCACACAGTGAGCACACGGTTGTGCCTGTGTGTGCCTGTGCAGCCTGTGCATGGACCATTCTTAAAACTCTGCTAAAAACTGCATCTTCCTCCAGGAGAGGAAAAAACCAGGTTACAAAAATTCAAAGCAATCTCTACACTCAAGTCATGCAACTAGAAGCCATAACAAACCAAATGTAATTACAAGTCAGAAAAACATGTGCTAGTGTTAATATAAGCTCATTAAGGTATTAAATCATTAGAAGAACTCCACAGATAGGGGATCTTCAGCACACAGACCTCCCTCAAGGGGATTGTTCCTTGAGAAGCAGAGAGAGATGCGGAGATGGTGATGCTCCCTCTTCCATCATGGAGGGTTTGCAGCACTGCCGGGGTGGTGGCTGCCAGGGAAGCTGGCACAGCCAGGGCACCTCTCCTCCTGCAAGGAGGGACCGTTGTGCCACACACGTGCTTCCGGAGAGATCCCAGCTACCTGAGTCAGCTCTCCAGCCACATACACACCATGTGCATTTTGACATCGTCCAGGCTGGCACACCGTGTCCCTCCATCCCCGCACGGGGGTGGTGCACATGGTCCTTGGGGGTTGTAGCAGCCACGTTACCAGTTTTTCCATTGCTCTTAGGTATGAGAACCCACGGCGGAAGTGGGATAATCTCTGTCTTTCATCATCTGTACTTTGAATGCTATTATTGAAAAGCATTTTTGCAATCCTCTTTACACAAAAAATTGGGCAAGCTGAGTACATCCCCTGTGCCCACCAGCTGCTTTCATAGAAAAGTGGTTCCAGCCAACAAGGGCAGAGGTCCCGTGTACAGAGAAAACGTGAAAAATCACATGCAAACCTATTCATAGAATCATTGAATCACAGAACCATTTGGATTGGAAAAGACCTTTAAGATCATCAAGTCCAGCCATTAACCTAGCACTGCCAAGTCCACCACTAAACCACATTCCTAAGCACCACATCTCCCCGTCTTATTTGAAGATCTCCAGGGACGGTGATTCCACCAGTTCCCCGGGCAGCCTGTTCCAATGTTTGATAAGTGAAGAAAATTGTCCTAGTATTCATCCTAAATCTCCCCTGGTACAACTTGAGGCCATTTCCTCCTGACCTATTGCTTGTTAATTGGGAGACGAGATTGACTCCCACCTCTCTATAATCTTCTTTCAAGTAGTTGTACAGACTGATAAGGTCTCCCCTCATCCTCCTTTTCTTCAGGATAAAACAGCCCCAGTTCCCTCAGCCGCTCTTCATAAGACTTGTGCTCTAGGCCCCTCACCAGCTTTGTTGTCCTTCTCTGGACAGTCTCCAGAACCTCAATGTCTGTCTTGTAGTGAGGGGCCCAAAACTGAACACAGTATTCAAGGTGTGGCCTCACCAGCGCCAAGCACAGTGCCGATCCCTTCCCTCGTCCTGCTGGCCACACTGCTTCTGATAGAAGCCACGATGCCATTGGCCTTCTTGGCCACCTGGGCACACTGCTGGCTCATATTCAGCCGGCTGCCGACCAACACCCCCAGGTCCTTTTCCACAAGGCAGCTTTCCAGCCACTCTTCCCCAAGCCTGTAGTGCTGCATGGGGGCGTTGTGATCCAAGTGCAGAACCAGGCACTCAACCTTGTTGAACCTCATACCATTGGCCTTGGCCCATCGATCCAGCCTGTCCAGATCCCTCTGCAGATCCTTCCTACCCTCAAGCAGATCAACACTTCCACCCAGCTTAGTGTTATCTGTAAACTTACTGAGGGTGCACTCAATCCCCTCATCCAGATCATTGATAAAGATATTAAAGCTAATTGGCCCCACTACTAAACCCTGGGGCTCATATAAGAAATTGCTTATCAACATTTTATTAAAACAGTTTTAAAAAAATTACTTTGCACAGCCTTTCCCCACCAGAGATGGTAAAAATAAACAAATAAAATTAGGACCATGGCAGCTTGCCATGGTTCTCACAGAATGGAGGGAAAATTGGTTTACTAATGGATAGAAACCTGACTGACCCACTGCCAGAGCTGTACCCCTTCTTCCTACTTACTTACTCTGGAAAAAGGCACTGAATACTTTGTGTGTAGCTGAAGTGAGAACAAACCCCAGAGGTCTGTCAGGAGATGGAGACACATTTCAGAGTCCAGTGTAGTAACTCTGGTTAGTACAAGTGCCCTGGTTAAGAGACAAAAACCCCACGAAAAATGGCTAACTAATACTAAGAGGCTACCCACAGTTTTTGTTCATATTTTCCAGAGCTTGTGTTGACTTTGAAGAGATAGTGGTAGGTTCCGAAATTCACAGGAGCACAGCCCAGCAACGCCAGAGCTGAAGGTCGGGTTTGCTGGGTGTGACGTTTCACTGGCACAGCTCTACTGAAAGAGTATTTCCAATCTGTGCTGCAAAATGAGCCAGCATAAGCTGGCCTCAGCTCAGACATCTCTATTTCTATCGCAAGTTGAAGACAAGCCCTTAGAGAGGAGCGCAAGAGCTGTTACATGGATCAAGCTAAAATTCAGGCAGCCAGCTGTCCGGGTATTTCCCAAGTTAGCAATCGCAGCTGAGCCATCATGTTCTGCAGCCTCCAATGGCCGTGCCCTCTGTGATTTCATTTAATCTCTTTTTGTACCAGATAAGACTTCTGGTCTCTGCAGCATCCTATGGCAGTGCCTCCTGCAGCTTATATATTTGAAAGGTCCCTTCCTTTCATTTACATTCACTGCCTGATAATTTTACTGGAAATCTGCTGATTCTGGCATCATTACAAAACAGTGACTTGAGACCTTCTGTTCACCTTCATCATTTTATGTTTATACTCCCCATACCAGTGGTCGTTCTTTCAAACTAAGGTGTCTTGATCTCCACAGGCACTTGGCTGCTCTACAAGATTTCTCCTGGATGTTTCACAAATGGTGGTCCTTCCACCATCACCACTGCCTGCCACACCTGGGGCAGCTACTGCACCAGCCGATGAACTGATATACCCAGTCTTCCTTCTGCCGGATCCTCCCACATGGGCATCCCTCTTTTTCCTTTCCTTCCTGTCCTTTTCCCAGTACCTGTTTTCCCTCTCTTTTGGGTGCCTTGTCCAGACTGAACGCTGTTTTCCCTTACTAAAGCAGAAGAGAGAGAGAACATTATGAATGTTGGTGGATGTAGAGGTTTATGACTACCAACATCAACCCACAGGTTGTATAAACAAACCGTTTATGGCCTACTTCTCACTCAAGGTGCTTTTAGTCTTAAAAAAAGAAACCTCCAAATTTAGTAACGAATGATATATGACCATGTACATGCTATTATGTCTGAGTTAGCCACATATTAATTCATGATCTATGTAGGTCAGACATACCCACTCAATCTAGGAAAGGCCCATGTGAAGGTCTCTGGTCCAAGGCTGTGAGCAGAGTAGTTTATTATCCCTCTTCCATGACTCCCACCATAACCTCAAAGGAGACAAGAACATCATCACAGGAGTACACCTGTCCCCTTTGAGTTCAGATCTCAGAGCAAAATTTGGGAAGGCTGGAAAACGAACTGAACGAACCAGAATAAAATATTTACTATTGTCTCCGCACAATGTGCTGAATTTTATACAGCCTTTCCCAGAATGATCTGGATCAATGAAAACACTTTTCGCTAGCATGGAGACACGATGTTCTTTAGCAAAAGAATAGCCTCCTGGCCAATCAATCAAAATTCTTGCTTGGAAAGAATCATTTTCCCATTCAAGACCGAATTACTCACTGCCAGCTGTAGGGTTACTGTTCCTCTGCCAGGGTTAACATTTCTGAAGCCTATTTGACAGTATTTATATGAAGTAGCACTAGCAGCACCACCACTGAGAAATTTTCACGGGGTAAGGGAGCGCTTCCATGTTAGCACTTCTCAACAGAGACCTCAATAGAGCCAAGGAGACCAGCAGGGCTGCGAGGGAACCCGTAACCACAGCACCAGTGTTTTTCCACCCCGCTTCGCTACCGCTCAGCAGTGACCATGAATAACAAGCAGGAAAAACAGAGGCAGGTTTTGAAGAGAAATGAGGGCAGTGGGGGGAAGGAGGGAGGGCTCCTCTTATGCAAGAGCAGGTATAAAAGAGGAAGTCGAGTGCCCCTCCAAAATCTGGAAGAGCGGGGCAAAAAGGGAGCGTGAACATCTTCGCTGAAGGGCAGGTTTGAGAGGTCTGTGTTTCTTTGTACCATTACTGTGGCTGTTGCAGGGCAAGATTTCTTAGGAAACGTGGGCGGGCCCTGGGCTTGCTTTGCACAGGGGATGCCTTTAGGAACAGCCTTGCTTTGACCTTCTTCGGTTCCTAGTTGCTTTTCGCCCAAGTTTGGCCCAATGCTGGTTTCCTGGCACAACTCTCTTCGGAAAGCCAAATCCTCAGACACCTGGAGCCGAAGGGGAGGATAGAGACTCTCTTCTTTCCGAAGCTGAAGCTCTGTCTTTAAGTACATGCTCATTCCTAAACCCGTGGCAACGTTCCAGGTGTAGCAGTCTCTGTTCTTCATAGTCTGAAAGCTTCTCCTTTAGTAGAAACTGTGAGAAGATAAAAGACAAAGATCTAAGAAGTGAGCTAGTGCGTGATGCATCTTAATAGGGGAATATTAATTGAGTGAGCCTAAGTGACGAGCAAATTAGGGGGGGTTGTGTCTTAGCTTTGTAGTAGAATATGAAAATAAGCTGAAATCAAAGGTTCCCCCTCATTATTAAGGCCAGCCATATTCCCAGTGGTTCAAGGCAGCAGTGTGGTGAAAGTGGGTCATTGAACACTTTCTGGTGAGACTTTTTTCCTGGAGAAAGCTGGGTATTTCAATTAATTGATTTTATTGATTGAGTTGGGGGGGAGGGGGAAGACAAGCTCCTGTGGTCCCCAAAGATATTGACAATTTTTTGTCAACAGAAAAAAATAGAACTGAGTGTATGAACACTAAAAGAGCCCTAAAGGTCGACCTGGCTGAAAACCCTGAGAACTTGCAACTGAACACTGAACTCCTCTTACGTGACAGAGCCACCAGAGCACCACACAGGAGTTACTGTTCAGCTGCCTCCTGCTCCCCCTCTTCCGCAGGGCAGCATCCCCTGCAGCCAGGTCTGCCTGCCCTGGGGCTTGTACCCATAGCAAAAGGGAACCGCCAGGAGCTGCAGCATGACTTGGTCATGGACCATGGGGGAGCTGGAAGCAGGAGATGCCAAAACACCACCACTCCGGGTGCTAGAGCAGTGTTTCTAAATCATGCATACAGGCATAATGATGTAAGGAAAAAAAATACAGTGGCTGTGCGTTATGTGATTTCCCCTTCCAGTGTTCACTGCCTACAGTAAATACATAAGTCTGGCAGCTGTTGTATATGTTGATAGCATCACCTGTAGCTTATTAGCTAAAGTCAATAATTCTTGTTAATAAGGGTACTTTTCAGAGTTTTACAGTGCACAAGGTATCCTTCACTGAAACAGCCTTAGTTTCTGTGACTTCGATACTGAGAGTATCAGGCTGGGTTTGGTTTTTCGCTGTGTTGAGTCTTGGCATAGGAGGACGTAGCAGACCGGCTACAGCTCACAGGCACGGCGTGGTCTGGCCACTCACTCTCACCTCTGGTGCCTAGTGCCTCATGTGGACCCATGTGGGTGGAGGTGCAGGAGACACAGATTTGGGCTGTGCTGTCACATGTCCACCTGCACTTCCACCAGCCTTAAAATGACCAGCTTTCTGCCCCAGCTTACCTGCAGAAAGGACTCACTGGGGTGGAGAGAAAAGATGGGGAATTGCTACTCAAAACCTAGCTCATTCTCTTAGCATTTAGCTGAAAAAAATTCATTTTTAGTGGAGGAACTGCTTTTCCTGTTGCCTTGATCCATGGCTGGGCTGCTGTCGTGGGTTTGGGCTGTATTGGCCCAAGGAAGCTGAGCAACAGATGTTCCCTCTCTTCTGCCAAGCAGGAGAGAGAGAAGAAGACCTACGAGTTTAGTAAGAATTAAACTACTTTAATGAAATATAAAGAATAAAATAGTAAAAAGAAAATAATGAAATCTATACAAAACCGTATCAAGCTCCCAGGATGACAATCACGTCACCAGCAGGCACTGGGGAAGTCCCAGACTGGGCTCAGCGATGGAAGGGAACTGGATTCAGGAACACATGGGTCGGGATCAAAGGCAGACGAACAGACCGAATCCTCCTCGGATTCCAGCCATTGAAGAAAGAAAGAGCCAGAGGGCTGACCCTTTGATCCCTCAGCTTTTATACTGAGCATGAGGCAGATGGGATGGAATACACTGTTTGGTCAGTTTTGGGTCACCTGTCCTGTCCGCTCCTCCCCACAGGTGGGACCCCTCTATGCTTTTCCGCTTCCGACCCTCCAACGGGGCAAATAAAGTTTTCTGCCCTTGGGTGTTACAGCAATGAGTATAAGCAAGGGGCTCTCTGCACACCGTGCCTTGGCATCAGCTATAAACTTGGGTCTTATGCTGCTAATTTCAGCAGTTAGAAGAGGCCTAGTTAGAAAGCAGAGTTACTGAACAAAACTGGTCCTGTTTTACCTCAAAACAGGACAGCTGCATGCATTTTATAGCCGCCTGGATATGGTACAAATGCCTGGGGACTGCTCTGTTGCCAGATAGTTCCTTGACTGAGATGCTCAGGCAGCAAGAGGACAAAACACCTTAAATATTTCAAGCTGTTTGTTTAAGGCTTGGGTGCATGATAGCATTTCATGTGGGCCTGTGCTCAGAATTGCTTTCAGACCTCATTACAGCTAAGGTAATCAGATTGTTTAAATAAAAAGCAGGGCTGCAGAGACAGAAATTTCCCATCCCTTTGGCATCAGGCCCCTGGCACACAGCACTGTGGCCGGCAGGACTCGGCTGTCCCTGCCTCCTCCTTCAACTCCAACAGCTCTGACTGCCCAGGTGCACTAAAAACATCCCTCTTTCTCTGCTCTTTCCTTGAAGCCAACATGTAACGGGGCACCGCAGTACTAACAATGCCTGACTGGCCCTCTAAAATCAGGGCATGCATGTTAAATCAGCCCTACTCCCATTAGAGCCATGGGATTTTAATTACTAACTATAACAGGCACTGAACGAGACCCAGTCTAACCCAAGAACATCATCCCCAGTTTGATTTACTGTTTATTTGCTTAAAGAGAAAGAAGAGGCATGCCAAACCAGAGGACCATTTCAAAAGTAGCAGAAAGATGTC
Organism: Chionis minor; assembly: GCA_013398295.1. Lineage (NCBI taxonomy): Eukaryota > Metazoa > Chordata > Aves > Charadriiformes > Chionidae > Chionis > Chionis minor. Next base: position 20,741 of record VZSF01000462.1, read on the forward strand.
CAAATCCACCCCCTTTTGCCAAATAGTACTTGGAAGGCTGAGACTGGGAGGGATGACATCTCAGTGATCTGGCTCTGGCAACCTAATCCATCTAGCTTTCATCCTCGCCTTTTCAACGCGTCTTGTTTTGAAGAGGAAAAAGAACAAACTTTCGATCTTCTGGATAGGTCAAGAGGGAAAGAAAGGGTGAATACGGAGAGTTTAATCATTTTACTCTGCAGTAGCGTACATATCCCACTCACTGATGGGTACCCAAGCTGCAAGGTAGAGATTATTGTTATTAGAGAGGTAGAGATTATTATTATTAGAGAGGCAATTTATCTGAGAAGAAAAAAATCTGGTCAGACTGTACAACAAATACAGGAACAAAGAAATCTGCATTTCTTTGAGTCTGGCACAAAATGAGCTGAGTTATTTTCAGCTCCTATAATCAGTTCTTCTGCGTAGTAAAACACTTGTGTCTGTCTTAGTAAATGTGTAACTGCAGGCTACACAGACGTGCGGGGCCCGGTTAAAGGTTGTGTATCCATCCCTAGAACTTTCTATGCAGACGGTGTTAAGCCGTGCTCAGGTTTTATCGAGTCCTGTCTGGCCTGAGCTAACTTTTTTCAGCCCCCCCCCAACCCAAGCCTGTGATGTAAAGCAGCTTTGTGCAATGCTGCTGCAGACATGTAGGAAGGGCCCTCCCATGGAAAGGGCATAAATCCACCAGCACCCACGCCACACCGCTCCACAGGAAAGCGGTGTCGGAGGAGCCTGCCCAAGGGGGATACAGCATCGGAGGGGTGGCAGACACCAGGACAAGTAAGCACACTTACTGGATTTGCTTTGAATGCCAGTTTTTCAAGTCAGGTTTTCGTGCTCTTCCGAAAGGCTCTGGGCTGACTCTTTAGGAAAATAAACCATGTTTGCTTCGCACGGATTGGGCTTAGTGTGAGTGCTGGCAGTGAGAACTGCTCCTCCTGCTTCTGCTCACGAGGAAAGAGCTGACATGACGGTTCTAGCAGCCATGGAGAAATAACCACTGGGCTCCACCGCTGCCTAGTGGCACAGCCTGGCTGGGTGGCAGAGTCTCATCCTCGCTGCTGCTGCAGGAAGGATTAAGAAATGCTTCAAAACAATCGTATGATGGAGGGAAGAGGCTGGGAAGGGCAGTGCCTCCAATTTGTGATTTTTCGGTTTGTTTTTCTGAGCTGTCTCAACCTGGAAAATGCAGAGAGTAGGCTGGAAATGCACCGGTACAGTGGCTGGGCTTACTATGAAGATGAAGTTGGGAAGACACCTGTCATGAGGAATGAGGAAGCCTTGCACTCCTGCATGTCAATTGCTGCCAGTGGGGCAGGGGAGGTGAAGACATGTCAGGGAGAAGAGAGAACAGCAGCACTGACTGCTGCTGCCTCCATGCTAATATTAGAGGATGGGGTGGGAGTTACTGGGGAAGAGCAGTCCTTGGATGAAGGCACAGGGCTGGAGGTCCTCCCCTGCATACCTCTGGGGAGCAAATAGTTTCAGGCCTGACCCGCAGGCATCCGCTAGGAAGATACTCAGACATCCCGAGGGGCCATCGCAACAGCACAAAATTTCATTTGCAAACCAAGCTGTTAGATAGGACCCTACAGCCTGGGAATGTAGATGTGCACCTTAACAGGCATATGTTCTTAGCAAGGTACGTCTAATTACCAATCATCTGTGCATCTCAGTTTTTGTATTTGCAAGAGAGCGGTGATACTGCAAAGTGGAGTACTATTAGGCACGAAACACTTGGGCATCTCTCAGCAAAGTGAATATGGTTATACATTGTAAATTAGGCTGGGAATGTGATAGGTCTTGAATGGCTGAATTTAAACCCAGACACTTCCACCCTGTGTAAATTGAAGTGTCAATGAGACAGATACTGCACTGTGTCCTCTTCAAAAGGCTCAGGCTACCAGACTTACTGTACCTGACAGGCTAGTGCAACTCAAAAAGTCTTGGAGAAAGAAGACGGAGAGCAGAACTTGGTTACTGGTGAGGCTGTTAGCATTTTGCCCATTCAATCAGCTCTGCAGAGTCTGAAAAGTGCAAAAGAGGGTGAACAGCGCTACAATAAACAAGAAGTGCCTAGCAGAATAAAAATACAGCTCTGAATAACAGGGTTTTGGCTAATGATAAGTGTTATAGATACATAATTGCCAATGCATTTGGATTTCAAATACACAAATTCAAATGCTAGAAATCCAGGGAAGGTACAGCAGAGCTTATCAGTTATCAAAACATTGGATATAGAAAAAGTGATAATTGTAGAAATGCAAAATTTGTCAATGTGTTTGCACACATATGTGTATATATGTGTGCCTGTGCCTGTCTCATTCCCAATATGCACCAGATCCTTTGTGTCAAAACACCAGCGACATCCACATGCAGTAAAATTCTCTACTCCTTGTCAGGAAAAACAAGAGCAGCAGGTGGTCTTTTACTGCAGGAGAAGACTGCCTGTACAGTAGAGTAAAACTCAGCTTACTCTTTGTAACTCTGTATTCAAATAAGGAAGGTGCTATGAAAATGGTTTCAGTGTTAGCACATTTGTATAAGGCAGCCTTGAGCATGTTTGCCTAGAAGCTAGAATGAATGTTTGCACTGGGCTATGAAAACACAAAATACTCTGCTAGTGCCAAGTATTACGCTGACTAGACATACAAAGCAGGATCGTTCAGTGGTCGAACCTGAAGAGACCTGGTTTCCAAATCCACTTCCCACACAACAGCAGGCAAATCGCTGAGCACATCCGTGTGTCAGCAAGATTTAGTGCAGCAGTTTGCAGAGATAGCTCTGACCGGGTCCCAGGAGCAATACGCTTGCATCATTGTAATGTTTTGCTAGAACTAGCACACTCTAGTTTGCAAGCCTAACTAGTCGGCGTGCACAGCCATATTGCTTTCTGTGCTAAATCGTTAGGGTACTGCAGCAGGTAATGGAGTCAAATCTCTGCTTAGAACTTCCCCACCTCCCGCCATTGAAACTGGTGGCCATTTTGTCCTGAGCTTTTCAGCGGGCAGAGTCAGACCAACCAGCATGACGTACCGAAATTCCTGCCTTTGCAACTCCAGCGCAGCACTGGCACCTCACCCTGTGAGTAAGAGAAACTGTATTTACAACAGACTGATCGCTCTTCTTTCCGCCGCACTTTGTCTTTCAGCACACACCGTGGAAGCGATTTTTGAACATGAACGTGGCAGCACATCTTCTCTGTTTGTTGGCGTGTCTCACCGCAGTGACTTGTGACAGGGTCTACGTCCACCCTTTCAATCTGTTTGCTTTCAACAAGAGTACCTGTGAGGAGTTGGAAAGCCTAGTCGAGGAGGGAAAGAAAACTTTTGTCCCCGTCTCCATTGAGTCCCAAAGCACACCTGCCTACGAAGATGACCTGAAGGACAGGGACAAGCTGGAAGCCCCAAGCCTGAGTGTCCGGGGGAGGCAGAAGCTGAGCTACATGAAGGGCTCTGTGTATGTCCTGGGCATGCGGTTTTACAGCAAGCTGCGGGAAGTGCGGCAGGGCCAAAACGTGCTCCTGTCCCCAACCAGTCTTTACGGCTCCTTGGTGTCCTTCTACCTGGGCGCCTCAAACCAGACGGCGGCTGATTTGCAGGGTTTGCTGGGATTCGTTCCCCCCTCCGGAGACCCCGACTGCACCTCCAGGGTGGACGGACACAAAGTCCTTTCCAGCCTGAGGGTGATCGAAAACCTTGTCAAGAGCAGGGATGAGGAGCTGCTCTTTTCCAAGACACTCTGCCTGTTCTCTGCCCCCGGCGTACCTCTGTCCCAACTGTTCGTGCAGGACTTGCTCCCCTCTGCCGATGCTCTCTACGCCCGAGCTGTTGACTTTACAAACCCAAGCGAGGCAGCAAAGCAAATAAACGCCTTTGTGGAGGCCAAAAGCGAGGGCCGAAGCCAGTGCTTACTGACAGACATCGATCCTTCCGCCGACCTGCTGTTTGCGGTGGACGTCCGCTTGGCAGGTACGAGGCGGCACCGCTGGTTTCGGGGGCAGGCTGGGTGGAGGATGGGCAGTGGCCCTGCTCCTGGGAAGGAAGCAAGGTCATGCCTGGCCAGTGCCGAAAGGGAAGGGCTCAGAGGAAAGGCTAGACTGCTGCTCCATGTACAGCACCCCGCTCACCGACGCTGTGCCTGGGGTCCTGCCCGTGCTCTGCAACAAGCCAGCAAGGGCAACGGGGAGGAGGTGGAGGGAGATGACCTCCAAGAAATTTTCCTTGTCCAGGAAGCTAAGAATTAGGAAAGGTGTGGGAAGGTGAATAAGAGAGGATTATACAGTGTTTCTGACTGCAAAGGAACTAAAAGTCATAAGGGTCCTCCAGCAAAAATGATCATGAAGTAGGTTTAAAGCAAGCCAGCGAGATACCTTTTCCCAGAACCTGTGTTTCCACAGGGACGCTGAGTATGACAGGCCAGAGGCACAGATTCAAGAAGGGCTAAAAAAAAATATAATGAACATGATTCCTGTAGTGGCTATTAAACACAGAAGTCTGGATGCAACTTCTGGCTCAGGAAGCAATCAAACAAGCTACCAGTTACGGAAGCAGGGAGCATGTGCAAAACTAGAAAAATTAAGGCAACCCTTTATGTACCTGGGGTTGTTCCATGCCGCTGCCCCAGAAATCCCCCTGTACCATAACTGAGCCTCCTCTTCCAACTGTAGCTGCTTTTCAGCATCCTTGCCGCGGAACGCAGTACCAGAGATCCTGTGCTTTAAGACCACTTGTCTACCAGTGACTGTATTTCAGAAAACTTGCAGTGAGCTGTAAGTTTCTAAGCAGGCCTCTACTGCTAAAGCTGGAGTTCTGGTGCTTTTGAAATGCTTTTGTGCCTTCACCTCCCCCCCATCAAACTGGGTATCAGTTTTTCTTTGCCTTTCACGAGTGCTGTCATTAACTGATCCCAACTCCTTGGGGAGCTGTGAGCATCAGCTTTCTCTTCGGTGTAAGGTCTAGCATAGAGCCAATACTGCAAAAATAATTATCGTGTTACAGACTTGGGCACGGTCACGAGAGCCAAGATTTCCTTTACCAGAACAATTTCTTCTGTATTGGAAACTTGTGTTTTATTAGCTTAGGAAGACATGCTCGAGGGTCTGTGTCACTAGGTCAGCTCTACTACTTCCTCTCTCTCAGAAGGATGCACTTGAGATATTGTAGTCTCCACACATGGGATGGAGAAAATTGTCTCAAGAACAAATGAATTAGATAACCAACTCTCTTCTAATAAACACAGGAAATTACTTCAGCGCTTACTTTGTCATTTGATTGCAGAGGAGCTACCATGACAGTGGATGCTGTCGTGTTCCATGTCTGTCTCTATAGCTGCAGAAAGGAAAAAGTGCTTTTTTTTTTGTCTGAAACAAATTATGGACACTCCTGAGATGCTACCAACATTGATAAAATGAGAGAAATCCATTCAAAACTACAGCTGAATGTTCCAGTGGTCTCAACTGTTGATGGCTTGCACACTGTTGTTTTCACATTTGTAGATTTGGTGCCAAGCAGGGACTGCCATTTAGAATCCAATGCAGAACACCAGGTGTAAATTTTACTGACAGACTACTTTTCTTTTTAGGGATTTGCAAAATAATTACAAACTAGTGAATGAAAATAGCAGTGTAAAACTGCATAATCTTAAGCACCCTTACCTTCTCCCATTTAAACTCTCTTTTGAACAGACAACCCTCAACAACGTCAGTTTTAACTAGAAATTTAGTAGGATGCTTTTTGCTGTTTTGTTTTGATTTTTTTTTTTTTTTTTTTAAAAAGAGTAAAAAAGTCATAGCTTTCCACAGAAAGTCATCTTCTTATTAAGCTTGTCAGGCTGGCATAAAGCCTGAACATGAAGATCATCACCTGAAGCAGAGAGGTCCAACGTTTGTTTCCTGTACTCCCAAGTCAGTATTGCAGAGTAGTCTTTTACTCTCCCGGGCTACATCTTTGCTCTGTGATTGCCAGCCTTTTTCACTTCAGTTATCTTCCCTGTACTGTAGACACAGGTTTCTTCCCTGCTCTGATGCGGTTGCCAAATGGTTGCCCGATCCCACAGCTTCTGTGTCCTGATATGAGAGATCTCACTATAAGAAACCATTTCTTCCAATGCATCAGCTATCACCTGCTATAGAAGGGAATGTTCAACTGCTTCAAATTTACATTTTACATTCCAGGTGTCTGAGGCAAAAAGCAGGGTTTCTTTAGTAAATACATCTTTCCCGTGTTCAAAAAAATGCTGAAAGAAACAAAGAGCCACATTAAGACTACTAACGTGTTTTAGAGTGCTTTCAGGGAAATGCCCACCTAGTTACATGTTTGAGAGCACAATTCTCCAGACCCTCACCTAGCAGAAGGCCACAAGGAGCCATTCCGAACCCAGGGGTGCTGATTTTTCATGATTCACAACTGGCACAATATTAATGGACTTGGTCTCAAAGTAAATATCAGAGCTTTGAAATTTTGGAGTATCTTTCCCAAGACTATTTAGAACCAATTAGTACCCTACCTTGACACATCTAGCTATCTGAATAGTCAATTCTCTTTTTTCCTTTTATTTAACTCTGTTACAGTCTTGACTTTTGCTGTCCTGTGAGAATAAATTCTGCAGGTAATACAGATCCCGTGAAAGCAGTTCCTTTCTGCTTTCTGCTTGCATCCCTTGTTCTTATAAGAAAAAATGATGAACAACTCTATTTCCTTGTTCTTTGTTTTGCTTACACCTTTCACATCTCCTACCTGCTGCTTCTTTTTGATGAAGTTATAGTAGGTGAATGTGGCTAAATGCACTTTTGATGCAAGGTCGTTTAAGAGGCTAGTGTTCCTACGCAAAACCGCTTACTACATATTAAATATGTCAGGGTCCAGCATTTATCTGGATTTATTGGAGAATAGACTAGTTAACAGTACAGCTAGACCAGCTTCTGGTTTATACCAATGTTAGTTACTTTAATGCAAGGAGGTCTGTTCTTTGCCACAACATATACATCTGTTTTCCTAATTGCCCCAAAGAACAATTTTGAGGTTTCTGATCTTTGCCCCTTCTCGCTGACAGCAGCAGTTTCTTTAATGCCAACAGGATTATCTGCCTAACCGGGCAGCAGGACTGATCCCTGTGGCAGTGAGCAGATAACATGTTGAAATGCAAAGCTGCACAGAAGCAGCGGGAGGTGAGAGCAAGGCTTCCCAAACTTGTGAACTGGGTAAGAAATTTATGTTAAGGTTCAGCAAGCATTCAACTATGCCCTTTTTAACCTCCTTGGCTCAATCAGCACTTTGTTGTTATGCTTACTACCTTCCCCGTTGCTTTGGTTCATCAGGTGGCCAAGGCTGAGCCCTCAGCCCCAGCTTGCGCCGCCTTCCCTCTCCTGAGCCCACCCGGCTGCCCGGGAGCGCTCCTGCGGCAAGGGCTGGCCCTGATGGATGTGCTCCCAAATGTGCCATCAGGGCTGCTCGGGGGATGGAGAGGAAATCCAACCAGACCTGCCACACAGGCCTACGAGCCAGCCCGGAGCCACATGGCAACCTGTGAGGAAGCAGGCGACCAAGCCAGCAGAAATACTGTGCCCAGGAAAGGCCAGAAAGCCAGCAGAACTATAGCAGCTTTGGCCACAGTCCTGGTGGCCATGGGGCCTTGTGCTGTGAGCCTGCACCAGCCTCTGCCTGATGCTACCAGAAGGCACGCTGAAGGCAGGATACATACGTTTACAGTAGCTAAACATGGTTTTGTGACACAGCCCTTGTCTAATGCACAGCCCGTCGTTTTTAAACAAAGATATCCACCCCCTAAGGGGCAGAGGGGAGGAGTGAAGAAAGAGAGGAATCAACTTCTTCTTTCTCAATCTGTTTTTCAGTGAACGTTAAGCAAGCCTCCCGGCTCAAAGAGCCTCAGGAGTTCCAGGTGGATTCGAACACGAAGGTCTCGGTCCCTATGTTGTCAGTCACGGGGACGTTCAAGTACAAAACTGATGCCAGCGGGACTTTCTCTGTGGTGGAAGTCCCCATCAGCAAGACGGCGCTGCTGGTGCTGCTGCAGCCCACCAATGGCAGCGAGCTGGAGCACGTGGAGTCCCAGCTGCCGTTGCAGTCCTCGGACTGGCTCCAGCAGCTCTCCCCGAGGTAGGGCTGGGGCACGCACGCCTGCTCGCTGACCGGCATCGGGTCCTGCCAGGGAGGGTTGAACATGCAGCACCAAGAGAAACACCCGCATCCCCTCGCTCCCAGGGAGCTCGACTTCAGCAGGATCGGCTTTTTATCTGGGGGTATTTCAAGGAAATGAGCAAGTGCCGTTCCCTGGCTGACCACACGGGACCCATGAATTGGGATGATCTGGGGTTTAATAGCGTACCTGGGGCAGATTTAGGGTGACTTCCCACTTGGAAACAGTAACATGATGCCCATTGGCCCTTGGTAGCTGTCTGTCCTCACATGCTGAGCACGTGGCTGTTTTCACGTGCCCGTTCCCCAGGACTGCCCAAACACCATGCTTTCATAGGGGAAAGCATGCACGCACTCACCTCTCTCTCTCCTTTCTGCAGAGAAATTAAGTTAACACTGCCGGAGTTAACAATAGAAGGCAGCTCCGATCTACAGGAGCTTCTTGCAGATATGGAACTGCCTGCACTGCTGGGGAAGGGGGCAGATCTCAGTAAAATAAGTGACACCGATCTAACAGTTGGAAAGGTACAGTACACATCACTGATTTAAAAAAAAAAAAAGCCTCCTGCTCAGTTTCAGCCTCTTTAACTATAAATTTACCTAGAAAAAAGCAGTCAAAGCCATGTGGGACACGTGCAGGTAGACTTTCCACATGACCCAACGACAGTGAATACTTTTTAGATTAACCCATCAGCAGGAACAAGTTTGCTTTAAACTATTCAAATTTCATCACTGCGGCAAACGCAACATGCAACAGAGATGAAGTTTAAGGTCTGAGTATGGTAGGTACTCCAGGGACAAATTAGACTGCATTTGTTACCACCTCCAGCTCAAACACCTCCAGACACCGCAGCTGGAGTGAGCAGTAGAGTCCGCAGCCACCAGGCTGTTGAGGATAATCCTCCATCACGTTGGGACCACTCCCAGAAATGACAAACACAGAGGTGGCGTGCAGCACACAACCTTACCTGAAGACAGGCTCCAGGGGGAGACAGACTTCCCAATGGGAAGAAGGGAGATCTTGAAGGAGAGGGCTGTCTTTCATAAAAAGAAGGTAAACTGTGTTCCAGAAGTATAATTCCAGTGCCTTGACTTTAATTTTATTTTTAGAAGGTGTCCTACCTTGGAAGTTCTGTCAGGGGCTGCAAGGGTACCAGGATTTCATACAGCCCAAATGTCTGAGTTGTACAGCTTTTTCACATGTTATGGAACAAGTACTCCAAGGTCTTTTTAAACATCCATGGAGTTTATCCTGTGCCACTTACAGCTGATCTAAGTTTCCGATTACTTCATAGGCACTTAAGCCCTCATTCATCTCTTCACTCTCATGCTCTGATGACTCTGGATTTACTCGTATGTTTTGCCTTACAGGTAATAAATAAAGCCTTTTTCAAACTGACCAGTGATGGAACAGATCAGCCAGAAGACCCCGCAGCACAGAAGGAAGATTTGGTGTTCCTGGAAGTAACACTGAACAAGCCGTTCCTTTTAGCTGTTTTGGAAGAGAAGTCAAGGGCAATGCTTTTCCTTGGCAGAGTAACAAACCCACTGCACGGCGTTTAAATGCAACCGTGGGGGATGGGGAGGGAGAGGAATGACGCACATTTTCCCATCACTTTTTTCTTATTCATCAGCTGTTTTTATGATCTTGTTGAGTGCTCTGCTTAGCTTTGAGATGAAGCAGGTAGTGTTTGAAATACAGCTTTCCGAAAGCTAAAAGACTGCAATACTTCATCCTTGTTCATCTGTTTGACGTGAGGTGACTCAAAACCTTCCTCCAGCTTCTCTTCTTTCCTTATTCCCACTTTGTCTCCCCCCTTCTGCCCACAGCTCCCTTTTTTGATGCAGTGGGGACGCAGTAGTATCCAGCAGGGCATTGACTTCAAAAAATATTTTTGGTTTTATAAGCGCAAGCAGCATTTACTATGGAAAGGCATAGAAAAGGACCTCTTCATTCCTTAGGTCACTTTTTAAGTTTTAGTTTGGTCAGTTTTGCAAGAGAGATCCCCTTTTATGTTACAGTGAAAGCTTTACAGTTATCCACAGAGACTTCTAGCTTCATCAGCAATATTTTCCTTTAAAACGCTGCCAATGGCACGGGCAGGCTTCGCTTGTCCCACTGAGACAGGATTTTTTGCCTTGGAAGCAGAAACACATTTAGAGGAAGTTTCTTCTTTCTGCTGCCCAGATGGACACATTCATTTCTTAACTCTATGGAAAAGCTAAAAATAGGGTTCAGTAGCATTAATGAACTGTGATGGATAAATTCTCACAGCCTGACAGAATTATCTCCAATTTTTTTTTTAGGGGAAAACAAAAAAAAGACCTACTCTTCCAATACAATTCCATTCCTTGGATTACTTTCTAACCTGAGAGACATTTATTCCAGCCTTATAGTGAAAAAGAACGTTACTGGTTAGAGCACAGATCTGTAAATTTTAACATATCCAAACCATCTGTTCTTAAAAAATAGTATTAATGGCAATGATCTATACTAGTACAAATGGTGGATGTACGGCTACACAGGAAGAAAAAGGTTTCAGTGGTCCAGCAACAGAGTCATAAAGGTTTGAAACATTAAACTGGAACAACAGATTATTAGGCGACTCTTGAATTAGGAAGTGGGGAACTGGGAGTGAAATCTTGGTATGAAGGAAAGCCTCTCAGTGGAACAAGGATATTCCACCTCTCATCTCTAGATTTGCCCTTAGCACTGATGGTGTTTAGAAAATAACTGCAGACCTCTTCGGTACATGATGCCAGATGTATCCTAGAGAGTACGGTAGCTCATGGCCATCCACAGTGGCCCCAGCATCTATCTAGTCCAAGCCCACTAACACCAGTGGCTTGCTATCGGTGATGTAGATACATGACAGACCCTTCCAGCTTAATGGAGAAGACTAATAAATAACACAACTCACTCTCAAGAATACAAGGGTTCCAAGTGCTATGGTATAGCATCCATGTATTTATCTGATTATATCGTATGTATTCCAGATGCTCTAACATCTAAATACTGTACTTTTATTATATACAGAAGCAATTAACTATAAATATGCAGAGATGGAAAGATGCAAATAAAACCACTTCCAAGTTGCTTTGCCAGAGCTCAGTTGGGTTTATGTCCATAACTACATCCCTTGTTCTGGCTTCTGAAATTTGCTTCAAGCCGGATTTATGCTTTTTAAGACCATAGGTTGCAAATTGTCATGCAATACAGCCAATGATAGAGCTGTAAGCGTGAAAGAGGCAGCTTTCAAGTGTTCACACTAACTTAAAAGTTATCCCATTTACTCATTAAAATCAGAAGGTAGCGTCAGCCACAAATAAAATTTCAGACCACAGGATGGTCTGTTTCCATGATGAAGACGGAGGATAACAAAAGGGAGCCTCTGGCCACGCTGCCAGTAAGTTCTGGGACAAAATGCCATTATTCACACAGAGGTGGGGGCTGCATGCTGTTGGAGGGCTCCATACCCTGTTCAGTGATTGCAGGCAGAAAGACAAACAAACAAAACCCAGCACCCACAAAAGCGAATGCTTTTCAGAAAAGAAAGTTTGTGCTGAAGAGCACCTCTCCACCGACACCCTGGAGAAGAAAAGGAAGGAAGAAAGGGCCAAGACAGGGAAGTATACTGACCAGAGCAAGGAACTGGGAAGAGAAAGGTGCTGCAGCAAGTGCTACAGTACCAATAAGATAAGCTATCTGCACACGTACCCATTCTCCTAGATATTAAAACAGTAAAAAAACCCCAAAACAAAAAAACCCCACCCCAAACTCCCCCAACTAAATCTCTCTGCCTCCCCGTCAATACATACTCTCCTGAGACTTGCTTCTGACTTCAATTTTACATCTAAAATTTTCATCGTATTTTATACTCTTCACTTTCCTCCTTCAGTGGTCTCCTCCAGTTCCACCAAATTCCACTGCCAGGCACACAATGATGCACATTCCAAGCATCCCATGCATCACTCACACCCTGAGCTCCAGCTGCAGTCTGCAGCCCAACAGTCCAGCGAACAGAGCACCTAATATCATGCTCTAACAGACAGGAGATTTGGAGAAAGAAAACAAAGACAAGTACAGGCTTTTCAAGCTTCATCAAAACAACATAGTTTATCCCTGAGCATAGCTTACAATCATGCTGATAAGCTTAAAAAAAATAAAATCTAGGCAGTTTGCTTCCTCATCTCTTCAGTTCAAGCATAAAAATACAACTGCTGATGGAAAAAGGAGAGTAAATATTCCTCAATATCGAGTGGCCCATCCAAATACACATATTGCTAGTTATCTTTAGGCGATGATCTTAGAACAGTCTGGTCCACTCCTGGTATAACCTACAAACTTGAGAATCCAATTACCATTTTAAAGGAAAACATGCCACCACTCTTTCCCTCCTTAACGCTATTATACAAAACCTCTTCCAGCTAAATTCCTTCCAGACTTAGAAAGGCTTAACAAGTTTTCTAGAAGTCCTAGAAGGGAAGAAGAAAAAGGCACAAAATCTGCATTACTGTCATGAAGTGCACTTAAAAAAACCCTCAAAAATCTGAAGAACAGAAGAAAGACTATTACTAGCAGAAGACATCTCTATCAGAACACACTTACTTACTTGGTAGATCCTCTCCTCCTGACTGATCCGCAGTATTGGTAAAACGAATTTTAGCATTTTCAAAAGACAAAGCCAATTCACACCTCTTGTTTCTTTCAACAGGGGTATCACAGAAATTTAACACTAATGTTGTATTCCACTGAAAGAAAATTAAATGCTATTCAAATGAACAAAAATAAAAGATTGGGAACTGACATAAAACCAGTGATGTAGACATTTACAGCAATCATAAGAGCATTCAATAATTTTGATTTGCTATACAATATTACTTCCTGCCCTGAAATTAAAGCTGGTCTTCAATGGAAAAGAACAGAATTCAGCCTGTATACTCAGTAAGCTGATGACGACAAGTAGGAAGTGTTGTTATTGCGGGAAAGTGTGGGAAATCACGTGCAACAAAAGGGCAAGTAAGCTTTTTGTGTCTTTTTGGTTTGGTACACAGATTGCATCCTTCTCCATGATTTTGAAGGATACAAACAAAGCTGTTCCATCTTCAATCACTAGCATGCACAGACCTCAGAATCTGCTACTTTTGTGACAGCTATTACAGAAATTTGAATTCATAGAGATACACACCTTCCAAAATAATAAGTGGCACAGTGCATTTACAATACCACAATCTCACTCTCAGATTGCAATTTACACATTCATTTTATAGTAAGAAAACATCACTGAAAACAGCAACTAGTAGTAGCAAGACGTCTATGCTCCTGACTCTTAATAAAAGCAAATGAAGAGGTGTAGGGAGACCAAGCTTTCTAGATTCGTCAATTAGAAGCCCGAAAAGATAGAATGTAGAGAACAGACTTCTTGTTCATAAGGAGGAAGAGTTACGTGCATCCCGTACTGTGTCCCTAAGCCCTTGGCTGGCTGAGGATCTCCCATCACCGAATGAGACAGAGAGATCTGACACCCAGCAAGTTGGTTCACTTTGCTGTTTGTCTTCAGGAATAAATTTGGATGCTCTCTCAATTGTGTACATTGCCATGAACAGAGAGATGATACGCAAATTAGAAGAGCCAAATCCCGCTCTTCATTACTCAGATTGAATCCAAGAAGCAGCAATGTAGTTTTAATCAGTAGTACTTTCCCCACTGCCCCCTTCATGAAAGTAATTTTAGAAAAGTCATAATAATCACCTACCCTAACCGCTTCAAAAGCGCAGTGATCACATGGTTGTGTCTTCTCAACTAAAATATTGTCAGTTCTCCAACAGTGAGGAGTTAAAAGCCTTAATGCTGTGAAGGTTTGCTGACTGTAACTTCAATGCTATGTAACGGCCATGTGCTACAAACTCAGTATCTCTAAGTACTTGGAAGATTTGCATCATCTTCAGCTCCTCTGTTAAGACCCAAGGTCTCTAAATACTTCGGGAAGAAATGAGTATTTTTAATTAATAAAACATAAACTAGATGTAACACTAAAGGATTAAATTTTCACAGGGCAAAAAACCCAAACAACACAAAGTCACAAACAAAACCTTCCTTCACCTACATAGGGCATTCTCTCATTTGAAAGCCTCAAATTCACCTCCTTCTGTCCCCAGACTGTTATCTGTCCTTCTGCCATGTAAAACCCTAATAACGCTTTCAAATTTCTTGCTATATAAAGATGCACCTTGTACTGAAGTAACTAGGTTTGAAGTTAACAAGAATTCTACATGTATTCAGGCAAATATTCCCCTGAATTGTAACAGACACTATAATGCAAATCGTAGCTTAGTGAATCAAGTTGCAGTCTGAAGGAAAACAGGTAGCCTGAATGTAACAGCCAGTAAGTTAGATACTGACACTAGAAATTATTTTTGAAATTTGAAGTACTTTAACAGCTTTTTTTATGCAGCACTTCTCACCAACAAGGTCCATAAAAAAACCAAATCAATAAAATGAAAACATTCAAAACCCAAACAAAAGCTAACCATATCCCACAACGAAGGAAAACAGGGAAGTGAAAAGCAGAAACACGATGCAGCAGATTCCTATTCCTGTGAGCAGTTTCTTTATTCTAGAAGAGCTGGAATAATGACCCTGAGAAAGGTTTTGACAGCCATCAACAAATACATTTGATTCAAAAACATACGGGACATCAAAAGTTAGGAAGACAATTTATTACATATTATTTTCATCATGTAAGTTCATTCATCTACCTCTAGAGATGTACAACAAAAATAAAAAACCCCATTTTCTTTCACTTTTATTCTATAGTAGAAAGTTTAGATCTTTTGATTGCTTTCCATATAATGGAAAGCTATAGTAAATTCTCAGTCTTTTGGTGAAGCAAGTTTATCCTGATAGAAGATGCACTGATTTGTTGCTCAAGATACATTAGGAAGCACTTCATTGCTACTTATTTGGTAAAATAAAGACAAGTTAAATTCTCCCTCTTTCTTTCAGGGACATTGTTTATCTTCAATCACATGCTTTCAAAAACAGCTAGGATTGTTCTGCTGTAGCCTGATCCTTGGCAGTTAGAACGAGTTCTGTAAGAGCTGAAAAGCTTTTTATGCTGCTTGTTTCCAGTCCCATCTTTCGTATCTAAAAAGACACAGAAGAAACATTAATTTTCTTTAAAACATCATAAGCTCATTAATTATTCTACTTAAAACATTTAGCAAAAGCGTATGTTTTGTCCTGCATCGACGTGTAGCATAAAACCACAACTGCATATAGAGCACCCTCAAAAAAAAAAAAATATTTGTATCCAGCTTTGCTCAGTTAAGTCTTTCCAGTTAATGGAGTGTCTTGCAGGAAAATATTTAATCATCTTCTAGGCAACTTGTAACTAAAGCCAGTTGGAAGTTTTCCATAGAAACAGTCAGAAAGAGAAACTTGGCTGTTAGTTTATTTTTAATGCACTGATTTCAACTGAAATTTTTTCAAACCCCAAATGAGGTTTCTGGGCAAAACTTTAAAGATAAACTTGAATACACCCAAGAGCAGCCAATAGCATGATGATGAAAGCATTTCAATAGGCTGCAAGAGCCTATGGTCCTAGGCTCAAACTTCCTGGGGGATGAAAACAAACTCCACAAATAGAGAGGTTGCTACGAGTCATTTCTTACCCAGGAAATCTATTGCTGTCACAGTTAGAAAAATACAGCCATGAGAAAACTAGCAGTGCACTGAAAAAGAAAAATCTGGATCTAAAGAAAACGATAATTAAATGATTCTGAAACGGTGTTTGCTGATGGAACTCTTTGTAATGTTCACATGTACCAAACCAGCACCTAAATGATTATGAATAATCTGTCCCAGTTCAGCTTAAATTCACACTGCAGTAAGGTTAGTGCACATAATACGAATAAAAGAACAAAAGCCCAACCCCAGTGAAAAACTGCCAAAAAATAGTTTTTGTTAGTAAGATTTCCATACTTCTATCCAAATCTTCTTCCTTTGTGATGTCTCAGATATGAGAAAAGCATCTACTCATGCACAGGCAGACTTTATCTACCTGTTACGATGCATCAACAGCATCTGCTCATAAACAAGACTGATGACAACTGCCTGGCAACTAATGATAAGGACTTGCACTTGGAAGTTTGTTTATTTCCCTGTGTAATTTTCAGAAATACACGAATACAAAACAGTACATCTATACAATCTGATGTAGCTACTGCACACATTTCCTGGAATATTTTCTTCTTTTATTTGTTTTGTTATTTAAGGTTTCATATTTGGCACTGTAAGGAACTTACAGTTATGCAGCACAAGAAATAAGGCTAACATCTTCAAAGCTCTTGGGAATAGACCCTCAAATATGCAGTAAGTCAAGACTTGAAATATCCAGAGAGAAGGCAAAAAAAAGCAGGGCCACAAACATGTTTCCATCAGAGCTAAGGAAGGTCCCTGCCCTCTGATCTGTCCACACAGTGTTTCTTCTCTGTGCTTCTAAGCACTAAGCAGTACTTGGATTTTGAACAGTAAGAAATAAAAGTTTTGCATTTGTATTAGAAAGGACAGGAAAGCACACATTGCTTGAGTTATCTACAGTCCCCAAGGTCTCAAGTAACCTCCATTATCCAGATGTGAAAAAACAAAGCAAAACACCCCAAAACCA
The DNA here is from genome assembly GCA_013398295.1 of Chionis minor. Classification (NCBI taxonomy): domain Eukaryota; kingdom Metazoa; phylum Chordata; class Aves; order Charadriiformes; family Chionidae; genus Chionis; species Chionis minor. The sequence continues at coordinate 37,590 of VZSF01000462.1, forward strand.
CGCTGACAAAGCTTTCACGACCAAAAAAATAAGCCGAGCTTTCCCCTCCTCCTCTATAACGCTCTCTTCCAAAACCAGTACACAAATTTATTTCTCATAACTTACTTGTTCTCCAAAATACTCAACATCTAGGGCCAGCTGCAGTCGGATTTTGTTATCATCACTCATGCCCCCATTTGTACCAACAGGGTTTGAAGTTACATTTCTTCTGGCTTGCTTCAATCTTTTTAGACTCTCTTCCATTTTCTTAACAGAACTTAGCACATCAGACACAGTTTCATAATACCTAAATTAAAGAAGATTAACGAGAAAGAAAAAAAATTACTTTTACAAAAAAGCCTACTTCATGTATCAGTACATCACTGGCCCTGAGAAGAATGCTGAACAATGCTGGGAGGAATGGTTTTCCTTGTAAGGAAGTTCCTTATGTTTCCATCATTATCAATTAATCACCATTTCCATCACAATTTCTAGAGGTCAATCTGAAGACTGACATTCAGTGGCAAAAATTCTCTTTCTCATTACAACATTCTGGACCAGTTCAAGATGTTTAAACCCAATAGAGACCAAGGAATGCAACTGCTCTATTTCAAACAGTCTGAATTAGCCTCTATTTAGAACCAATAGAGCGCTAAGTAGAACTCCTTTTATAAACAGGACAAGAATAACAGCCTGACAGACCAAAAATCACATTATTTTAGACAAGTTCTAGAAGCATATGTATATACAAGAGCATGCAAGCGCACATCAGGCAGAAATGCCTATTTCTAAAATGAAGAAACTGATCTAAACAGGACTCTCAGGAAGTTGGCAGGAAAAGTCTGAAGAACACTAATGCCAAGTTAGAAATGGTACAGATGGAACAAAACATCGCTTCCCACATACTGGGATCCACATTAAAGAAAGCATAGACTAAAAGAAGGTAACAAATCAACTAATAAGAAAATTTCAAAAAGCCTTACGGACTGAAATCCCATGCCTAAACGGGAAGGGCATAATATCGTATAAATTAACTAACAGATGCCCAGGACTGTGAGTTGTTAAGATTAGCTAAGAGGAGAAAAATAGAGCAACAATGGGAAATTAAAGGATCCATATGAGAAGTGAGCAGATTGAGCTATGTTCTATAATTTGCTAAAATCTGCAGCTTTCAAAGACCCTCTCCATGATAGTGATCAAACGAATTACTCTAAGAATTAAGCAAGCTGAAAGAATATTCCCAATGCTCACTTTTAAACAAAAAGTGCTTGCCCGTGCCATGAAAACTGTTTCAAGATACCATTCTATAAAAAGTAACAGTATACCAATAAAAGTCAACCGAGTCAACTGTGCACTCTCTTCATATCTCGGTATTTCCTAGTCCCACTCACTTGTGAAGACCTCCTACTTCTGCTGTACTTAGAAGTTCATCTGCCACTAAGCAAGTTTAGTCCTCAGTGATTTTTAGCCAGAGTTTATGCTCAGTTTTTCTCATTTGGATGCAAGAAGATATTATCACAGCAGGAAATCAGATTAATTACTTGCCTCTGCAATGTCAGTGGAGAAACTACAAGATTACTCCACTTAAGAAATTCAGTTCCTTTGTCTCTTTTTTTGCTTAGGGAGGATAAGACATTTTAAAACAAACTGATAAAAACAGTAACAAATCATGAAAACAGAATTCAACAGAAAGATTTAAGGAATTAACAAATGAACAAAAATTATCCCTGTGTTTAACCACTACCACTGTGTTTAACCTAGCACTTAAGTCAGTTTTGGTAACGCTGACGTGGAAAGTGAGAAACTGCTTTTTGGGGAAAAAAGGCTCTGGATGGATCCAAGGAACTACAGAACAGCTACTTACTTCGTGTGGTGTCACCAGGTTTACTGAAGCTTTAAAAACAAGGCTTAGCAGACATAGAGAGGTAGACAGACAAGCATACACTGTAAGATATTTTAGCTCTACAAGCATGCAACTTGACATGCCACAAGTCTTTGGAGTCCATCAACAATGTTACTAAACAAAGATAACTGCTACGGGTTAAGCATAAGCTTCTTTTTATAGACTTAATATCTGGTTAAAAAAAGAGACACCAAGCTCTAAGCAGTTTTTATGCAAAATGGAAGTAACCAGTGGAATCCAGACTAATCTATGCTTAGCCCTGTCCAAAATACTTAAGAATAATTTTAAGGACAGTTAGTGAATATTTGAATGTCAAACTGTCCTATAGTTTTAAGTTTATTCTGAATAACCAAAAAATGACTGGAAAGTGCTGCTGGTGCATTGGGCATTAATAAGTACCTCAGAGGTGCCAAAAGTGGAGCAGCAGGGAGGGATGAGGAGGTGAAGGGCAGGAAAGAACTCATGCTCTGACTGCAATTTAAAGACTCAGTATTACGTGGCTAATTCTCAGAAAACATCAATCCAATGCTCAGCAGCAGTCAACAGACAAACAAACATACTAAAAATTATTAGGAAAACCATGGAAGGACAGACAGAAGTCACCAGCATCCCACTTTAACCTGTATGGACTTTTCTGATCATACCATCTATGACCAGAAAGGACAAAGAAAAACAGCAAACAGCAGCTATAAAGATGGGAAGAGGAAACATCAAAATAGGCTAAGAGGACTCTTTAGTCTGAAACAAGATTACAGAGATAAATAAAATTACAGCTGACACAAGGAATAAATCGTCCCTAATGCAAGCAGTAAGGGGTATTCAGTGAAATAATCTGACAAAACTTCCAAACAAAGCAAATATTGCCTTCTCGTATTATACAGTTTAACTGATTGAACTCACAGAACGCAACATCCCACAGCAGTATGAATTTCAAATAGAGCTAGACAAATAGACAGAACCAAAATCCATTAAGGAACTTAATGCAGATGGATATTCACACTCACGAAGTCCTCAAGATGCTAACCAGGAAACAGAAGATTTATTAAAGAAAGCATTGCTTTATGACAGCCTTATTAAACTGAACAGTTAGCTCTTCAAGAGCTACAAGAATCCAAAGGGGTTTTTTTTAAACCACTAAAGTTGGATAATCATTACTCCCATTAAAAAAGTCAAAGAAAAATAGTACTCGAGTTTCTTGAAAATTCAACCATTGTTCACTGAAAATAACAAGGTTAAGGTTTACATCAATTCTGAAACAAAATACAAATTTTTAGTTCACTGTTGCATTGCTACAGGTAAACAATTTTTCAAATGCCTTGTCCACAATGACATGGTTTGCACAGATCTGAGCAGATGTCAGGTATCTGGACTCCCTGACCTGCTTTTCATCTGCTGAAGATGAAGTAAATCTGAAGAAATATACCCTGCCAAAAGAGGAGTATATTCTTGTTTTCTTTACAGTTGTGTTAATTCACAGTGTTCCTATGCCCACTCAATGGACACTGGAATTTTTAATTAATGCAAAGAATGTTTTGTATGGTTCTCTTACTTCTGCGTGCATTCAGAGAGGGCACCTTCCAACCACTGATGAATCATGGGCTTCTTCAATATATCTTTGTATTCGTTCTGCAGTCGGTAGAAGGGCTTAAGAGCACAGTCAACATAAGGTGAAGCTTTAGTTGGCACCTCCTGGTAGATGACAGAGAAACAAGGTGAGGAAAAAGAACCAGTAATTTACTTACTGAAAACATCAACACTGAACTATAGCGCATGTATAGAATGCTAAGCCTGTACCTAAACAAATAGATACATATTCCATTCACAACATATCAATGAAGAGGTCATCATTCATTGAAAAGACACCATCACAAAACCATTCAGTAGTGTTACAAATGTGATACAATATAGAACAAGGTTCAAAATGACCAAAGCTTTTTGAGAGATACCACTCCTATTACTAGGGCATGATTCTGAATGCACTTTCCGCTCACACTGATTTCATAGAAAGCTGAGCAGACTCAGTGTCCACAACAGCCTACTATAAGCTTTCTTAAAATACCTGCTACTTTGTACACTACTTCACTAAACCGAAGACATTGTTCCTTCTGTTCTTATGCCATCCTGCTCCCTCGGTATATTTTCCAGAAGAATACTTTGGGATAACTAATATCCCCTTCACTATCTTCTTCTTAGCTAGTTTTGATTGCAGAATGCTTCATCTCTCCAGGGACAATCCACACACATCTTGGGTGAACCTCATGCATTGCAAAGCAACAGAACATATCCAGGGTGCACAAAATCCCTGACACCTGAAATACTTCATTAACCTCTTAGAGTTCCAAATCTTAGAACCTGGCCAAACAAAAGAGTCTTTGCACAACCGATTCCTACAAAGACTACCCTCAGGTCAAATTCTGAATTCTGCTGAAAAAAATACCAAAGTATTAGAACGCAGTAAAAATAAAGTCACCAAAACTTTGCATGACTGCAATAATGTAGCTTCTATACCCAAGTTGTCTTGCTCCTGTATATCAGTTCAGGCTTTGCAGCACATAAAGCCAATCAGACTGCTGGTCAAGACAGCAATGCAGTGGCACTCAGAGCAGAGACCTCAAGATAGCAACGTGACTGAAGTGGAGGTGGCCAGGTCCTATGTCTCTGTTTTGGCAAGTTAGCCCACCATCTGCTTTAACATCCCATGGACAACTGAGAGATGATGGCAGTCCACTAAATCACTATGCAGAGTTTTAGACAACGGTAAAGTTGTTGGATTTTTCAGCCTCCTTGGATTTATTTACTTTGTTCTACTCTTTCCTTACATTTAAGTAAAAGTATCCGGTGTTAAAGACGGAACAATCTAGTCACGACATTGATGAATTTATTAGCCTTGAGGTTGTTTCGTCTTTTTAAATAGAATTTCTGATTAAGTATGTCCTTAAAACTAAGACAGTGAGAAACCTCAATAATAAACTGAAGAAAGAAACTACTCCCTTAGGAATAATTCTCTTCCAGCTTACCCTAAATGTCTACCACCCAAAGAAAATTTAATATCTTTGAAAGAAGCAGATTTAATAGCTCTACATTTTTCTATTTCGCCACTGAAGAAGCACAGCACTACCGGTGGCAGCATAGTTTCTTGGTGATAGCCAGGAAAGTGTTTCTGATTTTGGTGAGCCAAGGCAACCCTTCCCCGACTGCCAACAAAAAACATCCCACAAACAGCAGGCCTTGCCCATTTCAGCCTGCCTTCTGTGCTCAAATTAGGCAAGGATGTAGTAGTCTGCGGTCCCTGTTACTCAATTTTTTTTTTTTATTGCCTGAACGATACCAAGCTAACCACTAACACAACTGTGCAGACCGGCAAAGGCAAGTCACATTAGTAGAACAAGCCAAGATCAGACCATCAGTGCTGGTACCATATTTCACAGTTACTTTTTATTAGTTTCTCAACAAGTTACTCTTTTTAGCCATTCTCATCTTGTTCCTTCTGTGAAAGATACATACTTCTTTCAAATTCAAGCAGCTAGCTCACTGAGAGGAAGTTTCTTGGTCTAGTAGGCAGAAGTGTCATCCCCCCAGAAGCCTGCCCACTCAGCAGCACTGCCTCTTATCGTGTATGTTGTGACATGAGGGAAACACATTTGTTCTTATTACCGGTTTTTCTTTTGTACATCAACAGTTCTACTCCTTGCCCTTCCTTCTATCTCAGCGCTGTAGCACCCTTATCATTGTTACCCAACCTAGAATTTTGAACACTTTTTTTTCCCCCCTTTCAAGGAAGTAAAGAGTAAATCACTAAATTATCACAAGGGCTCTTTACTGTCAAGCTGATATGGACAGGCCTGAAGAATTCATAAAAATGCGCTGCCTGGTTAACATTCTTAGCATAGGCCTTTCTGAGATTTATTTTTCATCTGCAACCAGCACTGACCTTATTGGTTCTCCTGTATAATCTTGGAACTTCCAATGCACTCTTTAGGTAAGCGAAGGAGGACTCACTGAGATCCTGGATAATCCTGTTATTCAAGGTAGGCACGGAGGCTGATAGAGAAGTCTTTGAGTCTTCCAAGGCTCCTATTGAAGTAAAAATGCTAAAGTTTAAACTGAGCTACCCTGCCCAATCACAACATAAATTATGTGAACCTCCCCATCACCCCAATCTCACTCACTATCCTAGATGGATGCTGGTATCAAATACAGAATGCTTACTAAATAAATACACACCAGCCATTTAGAAAACACGTCCAGTAACATCAACCACTCCTCAGCCCGAAAAACAGATGAAGGGAAGGAAGGAAATTAAAAAGGGGTAAAGCAACATTCTCCAGGTTCACAGTGTTTTCAGTATTACCAACGTAGCAAGGGGTTTGAATCAAAGGGCTCTGACCTACCAAGGAAACTGTAGTTGTGAAATTCTTTCTCGCAGTACCTAAATTCCCTATGGAGTGACTAGAACATGCTCAACTCAAGAGTTGTGATTGACAGGAGACCATCTACGAGCAGGGGATGTGCACAAGCTCTTAACTTCTCTTATGGACTTGGACATCCACCAATAATCCCGCTTTAGAGATTTAAGTGGAATTCATAGCGCAGAACAACTAGCTATATTTGAGGACAGGAACAAGTTCACTCACTCAGCTACTACATGCCTGGGTTTAATTACTAAATTAAAATCAGACTCCACATTTCACATAAAGAATGATCAGATTTAAAAAAAAAAAAAGCAAAACAAAAAAACCCAAACCAAACCAAAAACAGAAAAAAAGAGGCTAAAATACTCAGTTGTTTCTGGCCTCTGAAGTTAAGGTATTTAACTACGAAATTTAGATAACTCTCCTCCTTACATGATTCATCAGGCCAGACAGAAAAATCTTTTTAGAAAAATATTTCAGTTTCAATTGGATAATGGAAAGCTTCTCTTTACTTCTTCCCCATTTCCTTTACAAGTAGGTGTTTAAAAATATGATATGAATCTTCTAGTCTAAGGTCTCCTATTTACTGGAAAGGCATCCTAATTACTGGGCAAGTTACTTAAAAAACAAAAAAAAACCCAACCAAGGAAAGAAAAAAAAGAAAAAGAACCCACCTCAAAAAAAACCCAAAGCACTTCAGAGTCACTCATTTTTAATCAAACATTTTCAAGACTCAGTATGTGTCTATTCAAGACAGCTTCTACTTAACAATCTGAACCTAAAGCAGCTTCATTAAGTAATAAAAACATTCGTATTTTCAAAATTTTCATTCTAAATAACAAAACTGTGTGTAAAAGCTGATTTTGTTTGGTTGGCAGAGGGGATTTGGAAGAAAGGGGAAAGGGATTGAATTCGGCCTCTCAGCTTTACCTGCAATACAAGATACATTCTTGAAGCCAATCATGTCAAGTTTTGGTTTAATCATTTCTAAGATGTCAGGAATCTGAACAAAAAAACCCAGAAGAGATACAGTCATGTTATAAACATATTTGAATTAGTCTTCCTACAGTCTGTACATTTGCAGTGCATTAAAAGACATCTTCAATCTTTTCTACTTTTTTACTGCATTTATGGGAAACCAGTACTAGAAGAATACAATAGTTACAGGAATTATGACCTACGCACTAAATCCCTTACCCTACTATTGTCCTCAGAGGAAATAATTTAGCATTAACAAAATATTATCAACCCAGATGCAACTTAGCGCTTCACAAGGTACAGAATTTTCAGCCTTATTGACCAAAATTACACAGAAGTCATCCCCAATGAAAGAGAATTAATACCATACATATCTTTTCATGATTCTGGATCATTAGTAAAGTATAGTCATGATGATAAAACCTTTTTGCAACGTCAAAGACTAAAACCAGTAAACATTTAAAAGAGAACATAATATTAAATTTGAATATTGCACCGCACTCCAAGCTGCAACGGAGATTTTACTAGTAAAGATAAGACTCTGGGACAGCGATGCTTTGCACCAAAAATAAGCAGAAACATTATTTTAGAGGTTAAGTCCAGCAGCTACTGGATAAGCATAGAATAGACCATTTATTTCAGGTGACACTTTCTGTGTCAGGCTACTCCAGTTTTAGCATTTTAGATAAAAAACCAGCTTTATGGTACATTATTTTAAACAATTTAATAGTCCTTAACAAGATGCCAAATAATATTGGCACATAGATCAAGGAAGGCTCTTTTGTAAGTACTGTCACAAGCACAAACCTGATCCTGGAGTTTGTCCAGATCTGCAGCAACATATACCAACTGAGTACTAGATATAGTAGGTAATGGCTGACTTTCTGGAGCAGATCCGTTCCCTTGGTCATCGCCAGGGTTGAGGCTTACAGAAGATTCCTTTCTACCAACTGGTAGAGGTTTTTTGCTTTCCTTTGTATTCTCACAGGAAACGGGCCTTACAGAAACCTGAAACATCAAACTGAGATGTGAACCTAGCAATAGTGAAGGCAGTTAAAGCTGGACAAACAGACACAGCATACAAAGGATTTGTAAATTCTCAGCATTAGAATGCCACACTTACAAGGGATATTAGCATTCCTAAATTACATTTAAAAAGATACTTTTAAAACAGTTTTTGGTCCACTAAGGATTTGGATGATTTGGAGCAAATTTGTCACTATAGTAGAGGGCAGTCCAGTCCTACAGCAATTTTCACCTGTGTAGTGTTCAGATGAACTGGAGGAACGTGCAACACTAAAAATTTGATCATTATCTGCATTGCAGAAACGGTTTCTTTTCATATGCTGGAATACAAAAATTATAAGCCCTGAGTGCTGTCAAACAACCCCTTTCTCCCACCTCGTCAAGCTCTTTGCTGTCTCGCATGTGCTTCACTCAGCGACTCCATTTTAACCCTGGTACTTATCAGTACTTTTCAGGAGACAATTTAGCTGAGAGAACTGAGACATTCAGTCTTCAGAGAAGGATAAAAGGAGATCTTACTGCTGTCTTCAACTACCTAAGGGGCAGGTATAGGGAAGATCAAATCAGACTTTTCCTTGAGGTACAGTGACAGAGTAAGAGGCAATGGACATGGACTGTCGCAGGGGAAATTCTGATCAAATATGCAGAAGAAGTGGTCAGTCATTGGATAAGGGTTCCCAGAGAGGCGTGAAACGACCAGCTTTGGATATACTCAAAATTCAATTTGAAAAGGCTCTGCACAATCATATCTAAGCTCAGATTTGGCCCAGATAAGGCCCAGGTTTGAATAGGAATTTGGATGAGATGACCACCAGAAAGTCCGTTTAAATCCTAATTATTCCATCATACTGTCTTTCTGTGACACAAGAAACAAGGGAAACTTATATGTCTGAGAGCAGAAGAGCAAAGCACAACCTCTCCTGCTCAGAAGCAGAGAATCATTGGTGCCAAGTCAGTTGTCCCTGCAACTTCCAGTTTTACAGTCTCAACACTGAACAACTGATCCAGATTAACTTACCCTTTTTTTTTTTTGCAGGTTTAGTTTTCACCTGGCTCAGTTTCACAACCTCATTATTCACTGTATCAATGAGTGAACACGCAAACAGAACAAAAGCAAAAGATTGTGGCTGCTTCTTTCAGTGGCAGAGGCAGCCTTAAGCAGACATGGAAGTATAACCTTGGCAACCAGCAGACAGTAACACCATAGCAGCGCTGGTATTTGTGGTTAATACCACATTTTGCAGTGGTATTTTTTATAAAACAAACTCATGAACTGGTCAAAAGTGTTCTTGCTAAAGAATGTTAAGTTCAGGAAAAAAGTGCTTAAAAAGAGGTCACATACTTTGTTTCAAAAGGTGTCAGTGACGGACATACCCAATCACCAAAATTATAAGCCCACTGTTCTCTTACCTCACCAATGAACACAGAGTAGCGTGCCAAAATTTGCAGGCTAAGTTTCCAGAGACGGTGAGCTAATAACGGTAAAAACATTTGATCTGACCAGCACTTCAGAAGACTCATCCAGACCATGTGAGTGGCCAAAAGACAGTATGAGCTGCCAGCTAGAGACAATCAGACAACAAAGGTCAAGTTGAAGCACATTTTTTAAAAGATTTAACATCAGTGCAATTGCATTACCTGAAACTTTTTTAAAAAAGAAAAAAGTAAAAAAAAAAGTCTCCCAAAGAGACACAATCACAAAGATAGCAAAGAGGATTTATCAAGCATTGTCTGAAACAAACTCTTAAAATATTAGCTCCTCATTTAGATTTAGCTCTAGAATCTTAGCTCCGCTTTAGATTTCAATTTCCACTAAGTCTTGCTGTAACTGTGCACGCAACAGCACCAAATGAGAATTTGCCTGCAACAAAGGCCAGAGCAGCTTGGCCAAAGTAGGTAACTTCAGTAGGTAACATTTCCAGGATAATTTTTGGCTGTCTTACAAAGAAGTTAAATAGACATGCTTGCCATGCATAACAGTAATATTCCCTTAGCACTAAACTACTGCTCCTGTCACAGTTATATCTGAGATATCCGCTAGAAATATTTATTTAAAACGTAGTAGGAATATCCATATTTAAACCAAATACTGTTAAAGCAGTTCATGCACTAACATTCTATCGCATACAACTCGAGAGCTACGGAATGTGTCTGCAAGGTCCAGGCAAACACCATGAAGTGGCAGGATTTATGCATTTCACCTCCATTAGGATTTTTTCCTCCTTGTTCTCTTCAGAGAGCATATGTATATATATACAGACACAGAGACACACATATTTGTTGCTCTTAGCTGCCGCCTTCGTAAGTACTCTGTTAACTGAAGCACGTTTTTCTGATTACAATATACTTCTAATGAATATACAGGTTTTCCCTTCCACTCTAATCCTGCCTATGCACACTTCCTCATCTGTTCCTAAATCAGTGCATGCTTTGGGAGTAGACACCAACACAATAACCCATAGCAAGCCCAACTGCTGCCAACAGCCATTTTTCACCTTTACGTGCAAAACAATTAAGAAATTCTTGTACCTGCAACAATTAAGAAAAATACGCCCCAATAACACAGCACAGCCTTTTGGTTGTCACTTAGAGGAGGCCAAATGCCAATGTAGTTCCTTCTTGCACCGAGGGAAGAGTTTCACAAGTATGTTAATGGCTGCTGCCAAAAGGGGTGTTTTTAGTAAGTAAAGTGATCACTGAGCAGAAGTCACATTGCCTTCTCTATAAAAATGTATTCTAGTGTTTAATCAGTCCATCAGAAAACAGAAAGCTCAAGTGAACCCATGTGATGCATGTCATTAAATACTCAATAGACTAACAGTAATCACTGCTACTTATACCAATGATTTCCTCACAACAGAGAAATTATGTTTTGCAATAGAAGTTTACCTGGTGCTTCCTCTAGCGTATCTGAAAGTGCTTCTTCTAAGGCCCCTGCTATTTCTCTGAATCTGAGAGACAGAAAAGTTTTGAATATTACAATTCAACAAGTGCTTAAAATGATGCCTAAACATTTTTTCAATGTTTAATTCAATATCACTTCAACGTGCTATCAATGCACATACACAGATTTTAAACATAGGATTATTTTTGCCCAACATAAATTGGGATATAAACCAGACCAACATTTAAACACTTGAAAGAGAACCTGACATTTTACAGGCAGATATGAAGCTTAAACTTTGGGATATTATTAAAGTCACGGTTGCAACATTATCAAAGTGATAGTTCACAGAGTGTCAACTCCTCAGCTCTTTTGAGGAATTAAGTTTTTTGTTTTGTTACTGTTTTTAAACTAAAAGTGAACACACTGTCTCATACTTGCTTTAGCTGACCTTCAGATAAGTCACGTGACACTGAAGGCTTCAGCTTTCTACATGTTTGTCAATGAACAGTGGCGTAAGGTTTGACAAACAATTTTGTACCTGATAAAAATCAATAGTTCCTCATGGGATGCCTTGACTCCCCTTTTTAAAAGTCACCCTTCAAAAAAAAAAAAAAATCCCACTCCTATAAGTTTTTAGGTATAACAGCAAAGGTAATATTAAAACTTCTGATACTTTTCTATATTTAAAGCATATTGGATAAACAATGTAGCATCTCCCTCATCTAAAAACTGTCAAGCAAGAGCTGCAGAAAATTCTTCTTTAACCAGATTTTCCCTTTAAATGCTGAAACAAAGCTATCATTTCAAGCTCCCCTAAAGAAAGTTCTATTGTCATTGGTTTCCCCTTTCTTGCTTTTATGTGTATCATAGTAAGTCTGTAAACCTTTCTGTCAAACTTACTCATTATGAACCTGTAGGGCTCCTCTTAAAGCCTCTTAACTGTCATTTCCCAATCAGAACAGGGGCCCATCCAGCTTTTCTTGCTCAAACTCCTAATGGACTAGATGCATGTTCAGCAACTAAACATATTCTAGAAATATTTGTGGAATGGTCTGAAACCCTTACTCCTGCCTACGCACCACTTCCAGACAGAGCAGTGTCTTTAAGTCTTATGGTGAAAAGGATTGGAGAATGGAATCAGATTTTTAACAATGACATAGTTTTTGCTGAATGTTTCTTACATAGGGAAAAAAGTTCCCCAATGTGGGGTTCACTACAGTTCTAACGGCAAAGGAAAGAGTTCCTGAGGCTGTTTGTGCCAGCACTACTACAGAAGAAATGCCTGTACACCCGCCTGTTCCACAAAGCATCATTTGTAAAGGCTTCAGTGAGGGCTGATTGTTCTGGGCAATTTCTGTAATTGAAAAAAGAAAAAAACCCAGCAATCTTAACTATAAATGCCCTAGTGTGAGATATTACTCCAATAAAAACCCTCTTATGACTTAAGGATATTAACATACATCAAAGAAAAAGCTTCCCTGATATATATATATAAAATGAATACGTTGTATTATTTTCACAGTTGTACACTAAAGAATTCATGGCACTTCCAAAAGTTATCAGATTATTCCAATATATAGGAATCATATGGTGAAAGATGATCCAGCTGCTGTTATCCAATCATTTATAGAAACAATGCACTACTTAGATTTACAGTACTCTTGGATTAAAGGAAAATGATTTTTTAAAAGTTTTTTTAATCACTCAATTTTTTTAATCAGCTCAAAATACCTAATGTGAAAGAACATTTTGGAGCAGGCAGAATATGCTGGAGCTCCATGCCAATTTTATGAGCAAGAATATCAAACTTTGATCAAGTGGTCACCTATTAGAAAAGTTGCACTTTCAAACAAAAGGGGTCGACTCACAGACCTTTTAACGATATACATCTGCTAAAAGGTCTATAACGGCTACAGTTCCACGGACACTTTTAGTCAGTGCACTCAGCACTGCTACTGTAATGAATACTCCTGCCCTTTCCCTTGGGCCAGAATGAATATTTGGAAAGTTAAGTGGTTCGGAGAAATTGATTAGAGTTGAGAGTCAGCATTTTTTTGCCCAGGGTAACAGATCCTTGTATTGGTTCACTACACAGCTGCTCAAACAGTTGTGCAAGCAAAAACTCAGAGACTCTGCTCCCAGCCCCATGCTCCTGTCACTTAGCTTATATTAGCTTTAGCACTCCTAAGATTCCTGGATGGAATTTTTCAGCAGCAATGTACATTTAGAATCATGCAATAAGAAAGGTCACTAAACTGATCCAGGTTAAAAAAAAAAAACACATCAATTTCTCCCCTCTCTTTTTTTGGGAAATTCTACCCCCTGCTTTTTTTTTTTTTTTTTTTTCCCTTGACTCTTGGAAGGTTTTGGACCAAGAGAGATCACACACAGGTCACAGCAGACTTCATCAACTGTTCTCTTCTTGCCTGGAGGCTTGCTATCCAGCCCTAAAATCAGATGTGTAGACTACACTTTCTAAAAATATGGATTTACATTCTATTTTGTTCCTTTCATTAAAATTCTAATGTTACTAGAATTAAACCAGCGCTTTCTTGGGTCTCTCGGATCTCTTTTAGCTGCACAATCTGTAAAAGGTAACAGGTACATCAGACCTGCTGGAAAAGTAAGCTAAAACCTATTACTTAGCTCCTGGGGAAAAGCGAATAGTAGGGCAATCTTTGGGAAGTCAATACTACAAGACCCAGCACTTTACACAGTACATCCTCTTAGACAAAAAAGACATCAGAAATATGGCTAGATCTAGAAAAGCTGCAAGTTGTCAAGTCCTTTAATTCTCTATTTGTAAGAAGAAAGACTTCTTTCCTCATAGTAAGTATTCCTCTGGATTTGCACAAGTAGCATCATTCAAGATACTGTGTATTTCCAGGGACACCAGAGAAAAATAATTTGAAACAAGACTTCAAGACTTACCTAGATCTATCCCTGAAAGTACTGAGTAGCATATCAAAATCAGTGTAACAACACAGTACCTATTGAAGAGTAGCTGCCTGTGATTTTGCTAAATTGTTGAAAGATACATAAAACAGTTACTTGACTTAGTAATTAAACTCTTAGTTTGACTTCTACTATGATTTGTTGACAAGTGAGACTTTGAACAATGAGATCTGCCCTAAGCCAAATAATCTTGCTGTGACTGAACTCTACTTTTGAAAGAGGGAACAAAAAAATCCATACTAACCGTATTTGAAAATAGACAGGCAAATTCCATTTGTTGTTAAAGCTGTGGTAAGAGGGATGAGATCTTAAACGTTTCACGCTGGCCTGGGAGCCACACTGTCGTTCAAATTTCCGTACAAAATCCATACTAGTAGTGTACTTCTGCAGGAAGAGAGTCAGCATTCTTATCCCCCACAGGGTCCCAGCAAACAAGGAAGGCCACCACCCACCCACAGCAGAACTCTTCTATCACACTGCAGTTAAGCTCGAGGTTCAGAATGGGCTGACGCTGCCCTCATCACCTAATCATACAAGGCTAAAATTCCAGATTGCAATGAAACCAATCCAAATTAACTAGTAGGTGTTATTCTATGATAAGAAAAGCTAGTGCAGGACACTTCAAAAAGCATAAAATTTTCCAGGTACCCTAAACAAGCAGAATTCATCAGAGACATGTCAGTATTTGAGCCGAATCACTGGTGCAGAACAACAGTGCTGTACAGTACTAAAAACAGTCTCAGCCACTGGAGACAAAGGGGTACAACAAATACAAATAATAATGAACAAAACCCAGAAGTACACATAACCAAACACACATGAGAATGAAAGCATGATTATTTTTTTTTTTGTTACACGGGACCTTTATTACAGGAATTTCTATAACTACTTCTCTAAAAATATGTTTTGAAAATCCCAAATATTTGCAGATAAACTAACTAATTTCAGATAAACTACATTTATCCAGTGTAGACTTCTAATAAGATGTTTACAAATAGTATTAAGTCAGTTGCAAGCAAAGTGAAATTACATTAATCCTCAAATGCACTGTGGGCTTATTCTCAACAGTAACTTATTAACACCCTGAAAACAATGAAATAAAAAAATAAATCTTACACAAAGCAGAAATCCAAACACTTAAGTGAAAACCAGAAGCAAAACAGTGCATAAAAATGTTATTTCACACAAAACAAACCTTGCTAACAGAACACAAAGGTTATATAAATCAACTTAAAATCAAAATACAGCTACAGTTAAAGTCTATCTCTCTGCAATGAAAAGCAGTCTGGCTTATGTGCAAGCTTCTTCTATTAAAAAACAATAGAAAACAGCCCTAAAACAAATCACACATGCTCATTAAGCCACTACTGAATTAATGAAATAAGCCTGACTGAATCTCTCAGTGCTTCTGACTTCATTGCAGTAACAGCAGGGCTGTAGCAGTGAGGCTTTTACCACAATGCAGAGCACTACTTCAGTGATGCGATTTGGCCTGTTCTGAACTGTAAATCATTCTTAGAAGAAGCCCCCCAAGTTGCTGCTTGCAGGTTCTGCTCTCAGAAACTCTCCTGTGAGCACAAGACACACGCTGGGAGAAAATTTGAGACACCCAGTGTGGCTTCACCAAGGGCAAGTCCTGCCTGACCAAAGTAGCTGCCTGCACATCAGTGGACAAGGGAAAAGCTACAGAATGTCATCTATCTGGACTCCTGTAAGGCCTTTGACAGGGTCCCCCGCAACATCCTCTCTCTACGTTGGATTTAATAAGTGGACTGTTCAGCAGATGAGGAATTGGTTGGATGGTCGCATCCAGAGGGTCAACAGCTCAATGTCCAGATAAAGATCAATGAAAAGTGGTATCCCTTAGGGTAGGAAGTATTGGGACCAGCACTGTTTACTGTCTTCATCAACGACATAGACAGTGGGATCGAGTGCACACTCAGCAAGTTTGCTGATGACACCAAGCTGAGTGGTGCAGCTGAAACACCTGAGGGACACGATGCCATCCAGAGGGACCTGGACAGGCTTGAGAAGTGGGCCTGTGTGAGCCTCATGAGGTTCAACAAGGCCAAGTGCAAGGTCCTGCACTTGGCTCAGGGCAGCCCCCCGTATCAACATAGGTTGAGGGATGAAAGGATTGAGAACAGCCCTGCTGAGAAGGACTCAGGAGTACTGGTGGATGAAAAGCTGGACGTGAACTGACAATGTGCACTCACAGCCCAGAAAGCCAACCATATCCTGGGCTGCATTAAAGCAGCATGGCCAGCAGGTTGAGGGACGTGATTCTGCTGCTCTAGTCTGCTCCTCTGAGACTCCACCTCAGTACTGCATCCAGGTCTGGAGCCCTTAGCACAGGAAAGACCTGGACCTGTTGGAGCGGGTCCAGAGGAGGGCCACAAAGATGATGAGAGGAATGGAAAACCTCTCCTATGAGGAGAGGCTGAGAGAGTTGGGGTTGTTCAGCATGGAGAAGAGAAGGCTTCAGGGAGACTTTGTTGCAGCCTTTCAGTACTTAAAGGGGGCCGGCACAAAAGACAGAAACAAACTTTGTATATAATACAAAATTTGTATTGCCTCTAGTGATAGAACAAGGGGTAATGGTTTTAAACCAAAAGAGAGTAGATTTATACTAACTATAACAAAGGAATCTTTCACATCAAGGCTGGTGAAATACTGGAACGGGTTGCCCAGAGAGGTGGTAGATGCCCCATCCCTGGAAGTGTTCAAGGTCAGGTTGGACGGGGCTCTGAGCAACCTGATCTAATTGAAGATGTCCCTGCTCACTACAGAGGGGGTTGGACTAGATGACCTTTAATGGTCCCTTCCAACCCAAACTATTCTATGACATGGGTGTGCTTTTGTGTTGTGTATCTCATTAAGTTTGTAACTTTCTGTTAAAGGTATAACTGCAGCATATTTTTCTTGTGCTGTGTCAGCTTCAGTATGTCAAGATGGTATTCTGGAAACCAGAATCCAGGAGAGTTAGAGATCATTTAAGTAAACTGGACATCCACAAGTCCATGGGTGCTGATGGGATGTACCCACAAGTGCTGAGGGAGCTGGCAGAAGTCCATCTAGTTGGGCTGCTCTCCGTCATCTTTGAAAGGTCCTGGAGAATAGGTGAGGTGCTCGAGGACTGGAGGAAAGCCAAGGTCACTCCAGTTTTCAAAAAGGGCAAGAAGGAAGACCCAGGAAACTACAGGGCAGGCTTTCAACACCATCTCCCGCAGCATCCTCATAGGCAAGCTTAGGAAGTGTGGGTTAGATGAATGGATATTGGGGAGGATTGAAAACTGGCTGGCAGGCAGGGCTCAGAGGGTTGTGATTAGCAGCACAGAGTCTAGTTGGAGGCCTGTAACTAGTGGTGTTCCCCAGGGGTCAGTGCTGGGTCCAGTCCTGTTCAATGTATTCATCAATGATCTGGATGAAGTGTACCATCAGCAAGTTTGCTGATGACACGAAACTGGGAGGGGTAGCTGCCACACCAGAAGGGTGTGCCATCATTCAGCGCGACTTGGACAGGCTGGAGAGTTGGCCAGAGAGAAACCTAATGAAGTTCAACAATGGCAACTGTAGGGTCCTGCACCTGGGGAGGAATAACCCCATGTACCAGTACAAGTTAGGTGCTGACCTGCTGGAAAGCAGCTCTGTGGAAAGGGACCTGGGAGTCCTGGTGGACAACAGGATGACCATGAGCCAGCAATGTGCCCAGAGACCCATCTAAAGAAGGCCAATGGCATCCTGGGGTGCATCAAGAGGAGTGTGGCCAGCAGGTCAAGGGAGGTCATCCTCCCCCTTTACCCTGCCCTGGTGAGGCCGTATCTGGAGAACTGTGTCCAGTTCCGGGCTCCCCGGTTCAAGAAGGACAAGGAACTGCTGGAGAGGGTGCAGCAAAGGGCTGCAAAGATGATTAAGGGGCTGGAACATCTTTCTTATGAGGAAAGGCTGAGGGAGTTGGGTCTTTTTTGTCTGGAGAAGAGAAGACTGAGGGGGGGATCTCATCACTGCTTATAAACACTTAAAGGGAGGGTGCCAGGAGGAGGGGGGCCAGTCTTTTTTCAGTGGTGCCCAGTGATAGAACGAGAGGTAACAGGCACAAACTTGAACATAGGAAGTTCCATCTGAACATGAGGAGGAACTTCTTTACTTTGAGGGTGGCAGAGCACTGGCACAGGCTGCCCAGAGAGGTGGTGGAGTCTCCGACACTGGAGACATTCAAAACCCGCCTGGATGCCACCCTGTGCAACCTGCTGTAGGTGGCCCTGCTCTGGCAGGGGGGTTGGACCAGATGATTTCCAGAGGTCCCTTCCAACCACGGTGCTTCTGTGATATTGCACACAAAAGCTTTTAGGCAACTACTTTTCTCCTAATGTGTCTGTATCTATAGCACAATGGAACCATAAAAAGTATCCGAGTTAAACCCAGATTAGCGCTTTTTCAGGCCTGCTTTCTTAGATAATAAACCCAGCGCTGTAAAAAGGCAAACAAGCCATTAACACTCTACTACCTTAAGTGTTAGTAAGAGATACAAACCAAACACTCTGAAGAGACCTACCACTTTCAAACTAGAATACAACTCAAGAGACATTTATCTAGTTACCGATGACATTATATCGAAGAGAGGGAACTAACTGTAAGATTGATTCCCATTTTGGCTTCTAGGATTGGATTGTTGACTGCACAAAGTTATTTAAAAGAAGCTAAAGGGAGAAACAAAATGGAGCAATTTTCAAACAGGAATATACAAGGAATAAGGGTATGACAACTTGGAACAATGTAAAAAAACAACCTCTGCACAAGTAAATAGTTATTTTAACATACACGCTTAATACTGCCGGCCTGATTTTTACAGGATTTTAAAAAATATTTTTCCATTCCCTTTCTCTACATCTAAAAACCTCCTAACAGATAATACTGCATATTCAAACTTTTCAGCATGAAACCTATACATATGCAAACAAACCTGGCGAAAAAGCCTTTCTGCATTTCTACCAACCTAGAAAACAGAGATAGAAGATTACTGTCTCAAATCTGTGTTGCATTACTTGGATCATCAGCAGTGCAGAAGAAATTTTAAAGAATTTCCCTTCCCACCCCCCCTTAATTCAGAACTACTCTTATTAGTCTTTAGGTAGACATAATAGCATTTTTACACTTGGCATTTCAAGTTTATACTGATTTTTAGATAAAATATTGTAATGATTTAGACTGAGCCACTAAAGTAGTCAAAAGCAGTCTGGAAAGTACTTAGACATACTATATGATTTACTTGAAAGTCATGGGGGGTTTTTTTATGGTTTCATTGGTTTGTTGTGTTTTTTTTTTTTTTTAAATAAACACAATGACACTGTTGGTTAATATCAGCTTAAGTTGACAGCCTTTTAAAAATAATTTATTTAAAACAGCAAACTTCGCTCTTCTGAAGATAAAATACATTCTTGTGTAAACCAAGCAGCACAGACACAAAAGCCCAGCACTGCTCACGATCTGCAGTATGCAGGGTGTTAGGTGAAAGCTTGAAGAGTAACTGAACCTTCATGGGAAACTAAGTATTCTCACAGGGAAGGGGGGACACCCTATAGTGTTATTTGCATGGCATTACCACAACTTTCCTCAATGTCCATTTTATTTGCTTCTTACTTGGAGACAGCCCTGCAAACATTCACTGTCATGCCTGCCTGCCTTCAATTATTCAATGTATCTGTGTGAAAGAGATCTTAAATTCCAAGAAAAATATAAGTATTTAGTAAAAGCAGTTTTGCATGAACACAGGAAGAATCATTTGCCTTGTAGGCCTCCATCAGCAATCTAACATTTCCTCACGTAATTTGTCTTGATCTGCCTACTATGTCTTCCTTCAGACAATTTATTGCTGCCTGCCATCTCCATCTTAAAACCAAAAGATTTCACATTAGTCAATCATAAGTCAAGTTGCAAGGAAAAGAAAATCCAACTATGTCAGCAATCATGGTTAACTACAAGACAGACGGGACATGAAGAAAAGCACAAAACTCGTATTTTCTACTTGCAACATACTAATAAAGTACTGCCAGAGACAATCTTCGTACTAGACCAAGAAATCTGTTTCAACGTTAGGAAAAGATGATCTTTCAGATGCAGAGCAGCACTGCCAATAATGAAACTGCAAGTGACAAGTACTGTAATTTTATAACATAAGCTTCCTTCATAATTGATTGCTATACCAGAGGAAATACTTTTATATTCTAAACCTTATCACACTGCCTCCAAGTATTTTTATTTCTTTTAGTTAACTTGTATTTCTAATCACAACATAATTTCCAGTACTGAAAGAGAGCAAAAGCTAAAACAAGCAAGTGAAACAAAGAAAATTTTTTTAACCTTCCCATAGTATAGGGCAAGTTGTAAACAAGGCATTAAATTAAGATGACAGCCCTTCCTATATGGAAGTCCCAGTCTCAGGTGAACATTGGGATCGTCTGCTCCTGCATTCACATGTTGCAATTCTACAACTAAGAAAGGACATCTACTCCTACAACAAACACTAAGCCCGAATTCACATGGCTAAATGGCTTCCAGTAACTTCTGTATGAGCTTTCACGACGAACTTCAGTGGAGAATTAACTACTATGAAAATTAAATCAAGTGATTTGAGATAACCTCCTCTTACGAGCCACGGAACAACATGAGTTTACACAAAAGCATCAAGGTGAAAAAAGCTAGAGAACAGGACTCATTCAAGTCCTGTATGTGTCAAAAGAATCACAAATGGAAAAAATGAAAATTAATTACCTCATGAAACACATCTGGGTTTCCAGGGTTAAACAGTGATGGCAATTTCTCTTCTAAACCGTGTACTATTTCTGGCCACACTGAATTCACTAAGAAATCATATCCAGGAACAATATCTGCTTTTTCACTGAAATAAAATGGCAATTATCCATGGTTATATTTTACCACCAGGCTTCTATTTGAAGGTAGGGATAACTAAACAGACATGCACTCTATTAGACAAAACTCAATTGAGGTTGTTTTGTTTTTTTTTTTTTTTACATAGGTATGCTGATTCCCTTAATCAATTCTTCCTTCCAGGTTTCATATTTGATCCCACAGTCTCATCAAATGCAAGGTTGTTTTTTTTGTTTTGTTTTGTTTTTTATAACTCTCAAAGTGTTTTGAAATTTTATGTTATATATTTTGCAAGTATATTCTGGAAAATGAGTACATTTCAACTGAGAACTCCTATTTGTACTTGTATGTTTTAACAACTCCAAACTTCAAAGAGGTACTAAATAGGAGTGATGTGACTAATGCAATGGAAAGAAGCAAAACTTTTTCATAATTGTTGCAAGCTGTATTTATACGTGATATTGTGCTTCGAAGCAAAAGACTAAAAGCTACCTTGATTATGAAAATTTATAAATTGAGAGCAGAAGAGACACAAGCATTTAACTCCAGTTCAGTACACCGCAGTATGAAGTAGAAACACTACATTATTAAGAAGAAAGATTAAAACTTGCTGAGGGATTAAAAGAATTGAAATGTTAGTAAAACTTAGGAGTCATAAAAAGCGCAGCAATGGATGACTAATTAGAAAAGTAATTCTGCAGTCCCTAGGGGCTACATCCATAGTTCTGCTAATTACAGCAGTCTACTATATTAACCAGCCTGCAAACTGATGAATAAATGGATACAATTCAGCAGACCTGAATTATTTAAGCTTCAAAACAGGCAATTTAATTGCATAAGGAATTAAGCACTTTTGGAGAAGACAATGGAAGCACTACACAAATCAATTAAACCTGTAGTTCCAGTACTTGCAATAAATCAGACAAACCTCTGGGGATCATCCCCACTTTTCTGATGTATACTAACAACCCAGTTTTTGAACTTATATTTTTAAATAGCTTTATTATGCCCTTCGCCTTTGCTGAAGTGTACAATCACATTTCATGGTTTAAAGTATTCTCTTCCCCTCCTCTGAAGGTCTGGGCCACTACAGCAAGAAAGTTTGTTCACAGTTTTGTTTTGAAAAACACAGACATGAGGGAGAAATCAAACTTGACTATGAATCTTCAGGAAAGCCCAGATAAGTCATTTGTGCATGGAAGCTAATTATGCAAAGCATTTCAAATGTATACGATACTTGCTGTAACGTTAGTGCAACCAAAAGAAACCCCAAGATATTTACCTCGAAATAGCTCCTCCTGTTACTTCACGCAAGAGACGGCAATGATGAGGAACAAACTCCAATAGTTTATTGTACATAGCCTGAAGGCCATT
Organism: Chionis minor; assembly: GCA_013398295.1. Taxonomy (NCBI): domain Eukaryota; kingdom Metazoa; phylum Chordata; class Aves; order Charadriiformes; family Chionidae; genus Chionis; species Chionis minor. Next base: position 59,992 of record VZSF01000462.1, read on the forward strand.
AGGATGAGATTGAACGTACTGTTCCACAATCACCTACCAGGAAAAGTTCAGTGTTAAATGTCAGAAAACTGAATATGAAATACTGTAATGCAAGACTCAGAGTATACTCACTCAAAACTCCTAACACTATAATGCCAAATACTGGCATAGTCGCTATATTAGTTCTTTATATTATAGTTTCCAAGTATAATTGCCAGATTGAATTATTACTTCCTTTAATACAGCACTCAGGTGGCAAGCTTGGCCACAAGAATGGGAATGAGCTCCTTACTTTTAAGTTTAGTCACCGTGTCTGGCTCCCTACCCACTGTACGTATCACTGTACCCTGAAGCAGTCTGTGAAGTTAAACAGGGGACTGGCAAAAGCTAATCAAACTTCAGAATAAAGTAAAAAAATTCTTCTTAGATCTTATTGGTCCAATCCCAAATGCAGGTAAGCCAACAGCCAACAAGAATCTTCTGTGATAATGCTAAGTCTGTCATGCAGCTAGCAAAGCAGTTTTTCAGGACAGTACCTCATCTGCAGTAAAAAGGGATAAACCCTGCCACAAAGAGAAAGCAGACAGTAGTTGGACAATACAGGAAGAGAGCAATAGGTTGTATTTCTTGGTCTTCTTCCACCTGTCTGAACACTTTTGCCTCTTGCTACATAAACAAGCGGAACAGTGCAGAAGCGGGGAAAGAAAAGATACAGAGAAAGCAGAGGGGATAACGACCTGTCCCCCACTGTAGCACGTGCTACAGCACTACCAAGCACTCAAAGGAAGTCTGTCCTTAAGGAGAGAGGTCACCACCATTTGACTCCCTCTCCCATCCAAAAAGCCAAGAGCTGGCTTTGCTTTGTAAATCTGTATGCATACAAAGTAAAACCAGAATAGTATTAAATGTTTCCTTTCCAACAGCAGAAAAGAAACGTCCTACTGACAATGACATACAGCTCAGGTGTTAGCAGACATACTACTCTTTCACAGTGGAGGGAAAGGTAACAATTCCATCTCTTGGCTGCTGAAGACATTACTGAGTGAAAAAAAAAAAAAGGTAATTCCCCTATATTGCTTTAGAAAAACAACTCCTTCAGTAAAAGTTATACACATTAACCCTTGACTTGCCTTGGTTGGGAACACCATGGCTAACTGCCACTGGATGGAAAAAGGAAGCAAATACCTTAAGGTTACTTCTGCATTTATGTTCAGAAAGGTGTATCAGTGTAAGAAAAAGCAACTGTATTGCCTACAGAAACATATTTAAAACTTTTAGAAACATTGTTCACATTGCTTTTATATAAAGGTCTTAATAAAAGTGCTAGCTATGAGCTATAAATTGCCTCACTTTTTTGTAAAATACTGGTAGAGAACAAACTATTTGAAATACCCTGAAAGCAGGAAAGGGTACCTCTCACATCATAACACGCCTCTCATGGTTTACTGAGCACAGAGATCGTTATTAAATATCTCAAAGAGTAATGCCAGTAAAAGAAAATCTTGACAGCAAAGGGAAAGATACATCAAGCATAACTTGGAACTCAAAGTCACTGAAAAGTGCTATGTATTACCCAGGCAGCAATGAGATCTATGCCGCTTTCTGTTAACATGCAAAAATTCAAGCAAGCATATATTTGTAATCGCCAAGGCAGCTCTCGTACTTTAGCTCTTCCCTCCCCACAGGAGCAGGAAAATTAATACTGCTGAAAGACTCATAACGCTAGTTTTAGAATAACAACAACTGGCACTAGTTTAACTAGTTTAACAGTTTAACTTTTTTAAGGACAGTGAATTTAATGCATTTATAAAATACTCTGACAATCTAGCGAAAGCCAGGGAAAGTTTCTGCAACAGGGCAGTCAGCTAGCACTAGTAATCATATTGTAAAAGTGTGCTTATTCAGATCTCAGTAGGGAACAAATATCCTCTGAAATGATATGGAATCGTTACCTGACTTGAACATAATTCCCAACACACTGATGGAAAGTGTTAAAAGAAGTCTTGGTATTATAGCAACATCATTTCAGCACATGGATTAAAAATGTAATAAACCTATTTTATGAAGTAATTTCAAACACAGCAGACTACCAAATAACTTAAAATGAGTATTTAGATTTTACTTGAAGCTTGAAACTAGAGTTATCATAACATAATTGTAAGTCCTTAAAAATGTTTTTAGTGGTAACTGCAGGTGTGCTGACAGACAAGAAAAACTGAGCACAACTGACTGACTTTCTGACTGTTACACTATTGTGGCAGATTGCTGTTTGAGGGGTTTTTTGGAGGAATTACATTATCATCAACCACAACAAAAAGAAAAAAAACTAGTGTAGACTAGTCACCAACTGTTCAGGCCAGAAGAATTGACAAGAGCAAACAGTGCTACAAAAAGGTGAGGAATCGTTCTACAGGTAGTAGCAAAGGTTGCACAGTCAAAAGAACTAGCAGAAAGTCCCGCAATTTCAGAAAATCCAATCAGTACTTTGTAATTGGTCCAACTTGTTACTGTAAGTTGATGGCCTACTAAAATCTCGTAACTCCCATGTCTCATGAATTGAGAAACTGGCCATCTGACACATATTTCCCACCAGACAACAGCAAGTACTTCCCAAACAAACACTTGTTCCTGCTAATGTCCCAGTACAGATGGGAACTGCAGAAATTGTGTCTTCATACAATGGGAACAAAAGGACACTGCACCAAGAACTATTTTTGCTGCATTTGCCTACTACTGAGCCAGCCATGAAGAAATGCAAACCCCAGATCTGATCCCAATTCCCACAGATGCACCCCAGTCCAGAAAAAAATGGATTTTACTCCAGTCATATGCTTGCTTTAAGGTTTGTTTTTTGAATTGCTCACCCCAAGAAAAATGTAGGTGAGAAAAAAGAATTCCAACTAGATATAACCTGAAATTGGTGACAGGTGGACAGAGAATTCCTCCACCCTCTTTTCTTAAAATTCTTTTCTTCAGCAGCAAACTGACGTTGTGTTGGGGCTCAGTTTTCCTACTCTCTCCACAAAGGCACTTTGAAGCTGATAAAGAAAGCTTGAGATTAATGGGAAAAATACACACGTTTGCAAATCAACTAATTTTCTTAGCATTCTTGATTTTTATCTTACCTCATCTATATAAGGTTTTACAAGCACTTGACCAACTAAAGCCTCTGCATCTCGTGTTTTGTCAATTGTTGCATAAGTGCGAAGACAGTGGCGTATTATGTCAACATTTGAAGTTTGAAGGCCTTCCAACAGCAGCCCTTCCAGAGACTGCTGCAACATAGCTGTTATTCCAGCTATACGCTATGAAGAGAAACACAATATAGTAATAAAATACCAAAAGCAAACTCTTGACATTATTTCATCAGAAAATTTTTCCAGAAACACCTAATTCAGCTTTCCATTTTCATTTGAAATGTGCACAAGTTTTGGTAACTCTCAGCATTAAATGAACATTAACACAAGCTTAATGGGTTACTGATGCTATTTAACACAGTATTTAAGGTTAAAAGGCAATTATTTTCCTCTGTAAGTTGTAGGTTATGTGGTAACTTATCTAAGGTTCCCTTTATCCTGAAGAAATAGGTCAATAATTGTTCCTTGTTCAACTGAACCACTCTGTGTGATAATACACAAAGGTTTCACAGTAAGTTACCAGGGATAACAACTGTGGCACTCACTGTCAAAACCTAAAACAACAGTGTGTTCCCAGCACTACTTGTCAAATTACTGCAAACCAAAGGACGTTGAGTGACACTGGCAATAAAAAAATAAATTAATAATAATAAAAGATATATGCGCCACTAGATTCCTTCTGGCTTCTGCCAAACAGCTGCTTCAGTCAACATATATTCTCTCATTTGCTAACCATTTTTCCTCATCTCCTGCAACATCTCTTCCACTAGATCCAACTCATTGCTACACCACCTGCAGATACACTCCTGGCCCAATACGGTCCCGTACAACTCTGTATTTGAAGCAAGTTCAGCAACACACACTAATTTAATCACAGTTGAACTATCAATTTAATGAGTCAATTTTTTTCTCAGGCCTTTTGCACGCTATATTGTGTCCATTCATCCTAAAAGGATTCTTTAAATAGCCACAGAACTCGTTCTGAATACGCAAAGCCCATAACCCAACTGCTGACTAGTCATGAAAACTAAGGTCATCTGATGACCCTTAGAAACAACAGGCACATGAGAGCAGCCCTGGCAAGCATCTTTAAGGAAGCCACACAACAAAGTAACAAAGGTCTTCTCACCATAAATACTACCCTGTTACTCACACTTCTGTTGCTATCCATGTTTGATAAGTCAGTGTCCAGAACAGTCTTGTAAACTGCCCATGAATCAACATGGTTCCATGGAAGTCTTGAGCTGAAACATGTTTATATTGCCAATAGACATACATAGTGAAAAACTGGAACTGTGAATGACCTCGCTAGATCAAAAGCCATCAAGAATGTCAGCTCCATGCTAATCGGCTTAAAGCATTACCCCATCTCTATATTCACATTATTCATACTATCTACCTTTAAGCACCAGTCCACATTTATCCCTTCTTTTCAATGAAGACACGGAAGAAAAAAAGAAGTCAAATTCATCTTTTACAGTAGGCAGTTATTACAAACAGGATATTAGGGAGATTAGCCTACCAGCCTGAACAGCCGGTTAGGCAAAAAATTTCACCAAAAGACAAAGACGAATATATTCAAGCCAGCCGCTTTGCAGGCACATTCCATTTATATTCTGGTCTGTACACTGCAGCTAACAAAACCAACATAAATCTCTAGAACTAGGCCTCAATATCAGCATGCAAACTGCAAGATACATTAGGCTGACAAAAACATCTGGTATATTTCCTACTCTTATTCTAAGTAATTTATCCTAAAGAAGATAGCAAACAAAGCATAAACCCTTAGAAACAGCAACACTTCTGGTCAACTGATAAAAATGACCTCTTGAAACTCATTTCCCCCCCTAAATTAATTCCATAAAACTATGTGGAAACAGGCATTTGTCTTCCAATTATACTGATTTTGCTTGATGATACAAGTTTTAAGCTGGCTGTCATGCCAATACTTACTGGTCTCACTTTGTCCAAAAGGGGCATTCCTTTGCTTTGTACCGCATGAAATTGTAGTTGATTAAATTCTGTGGCAATTCTCTCTAAAACCTGTCCAGTTAAAAGTGGGCTAGAAGAGAGATGACACAAAATGAGAACACACAGTTAGATCCTTTCAAATCAACCCACTTTCATCTAGAGCAGACAGGTAATGCTCTCCCCAATTTCTGTGGTTTAATCTAAATACTTGGAATTATTACTACAATTATTGCAATCATGCAACAGTAACCTGGAACAGACTACATGATTAGAGTTGTTTTGGAGCTACTAATGTATGAACCAGGTGAAGCAGAAGCTGAGAGGAACATAAGAAGCTGCCTCAGTAGTATGAAGCACTGTTTTCTATATGGTAGTGCTGCTTATTGTCACATGAAAAGGCAGCCTTACAGCTCATACAGCAGTAAGTGCTCTTCACCAACCAAATTCGTTTCTTATTTTCTGTTAAGAAACAAACAGAAATTTTCCTCTTCTGTCACGTGGTAAAACTAATGACAGCTATTTCTACAGAAACAGTCCTACCCTTCTCAGGTCTATATAATTAGCCAAATTTTCAGCCACTCAATCTTGCTTTGAAACGTGATTCTGCAAAGTGCCTTACCCTGATTGAAAACATTTGCCTATGCTTTGTCCCTCTAGGTATCAACTTATTCTTCTGTCTACCTCCCTCAACTCATTACACTAAACTGAAGAGACAGTCTCACGTTCAAACAGGTTCATGAATTGTCTTTCCTCCAGCCTAATTTGCACTTCAATGCCAGTCAATTATTTCAAGTGCATAGCTGGTACATCAGTTCCAAAACTGGCTGAAAGACATCTTCTATCTCTCAGCAAAGGCAGAGGGAGAAGACACTTGCCACTAAGTTGTTAAAAAACAAAACTTGTGAGCCTGACTGGAATTTGTCGCAAACTTTCCTTCTACCAGAATTATAATGTATGGCTTGCCTGCCTCACACTATTCTTGCAGTAGCCCTTTCAGTTATAGGTATGCAGGGAAAACAAGAAAAGCTATTTCCCATTTTACTTTACAAATGATATTGAAAAACTGTACTGTAATTTCAGACATGAGAGGATTGTGACTTTCAAGCAAAAAAAATAATTATTGCACGCAAACTTCAAAAACCACACATCTACTGAAAGCACCACAAGTAATTCAGAACTTCAGAGGCTGAGTTACATATTCTATGAATGATGAGTTTGCAGAAGACCAAACCTGAGAAAATAACACTTATTTCATTGGAGTTACGTTTCTAAAGATACATCCTAATGTTTGCAAATTCAACTACACCAATACTATGAAATTAAGTTAGTCCCATCAATTACAAACAAAACCAAACATTTACATATTTTTTACCTGTTTCCCTCTAATGAGGACAATTCTTTAGTGCCTTGGGAATGTAGAATCTTCTCAATTTTCTCAACAGACTGAATAACATGAATAAGTCTCAGGACACACATCTGTAATTAAAGAAAGATTTTTCATGTCTGACCCCAATCCCAATTTACATTACCTAACAACCCTGAAGATATTTTGGATGTTGGGTTTGTTTTTTTTTTTCTTTGTTGGGTTTTTTGTTATCGTTGTTTTGGGGTTTTTTCTGGTGTTAAGTTCTCTCCCTTAATATGTGAGTCATGTCTCAGTTGAAGTATTGCTCACATAAGTCCATAAAACCCAACAAATGATGTTTGTCACAGATGCAGAACAGCTGTTCTTACCATATTTTTACCAAGTTAAGCACAGACAAATGTTATAGTTCCTCCACCCTATACAGAAATCAAACTGCTGTATTTCAATTACATTCATAATAAGCAAGTTTATATACTAGTACAAGCAGAAATGTGAGTAACTGTCATAAAAAAAACAACCAAACATACATGGTTTTGGCAAATAAAGTAAAATAAAGATTTATGATCAACTAGACACTGTAAAAATGAAGTCTGTCAACCAAAACGTCAGTCATTATTTTTACAAGTGCAAATCTTGCACAGTGTGAATCTAGACAGCCTGAAACTTTAAAATATAATTTTCTCCAGGTTAACGGCAAAACCAAAAGTTGTCCTAATAAGGATCTTTCTAAGGTAATAGTTTGTCTGTTGTACCTTTTTTTTCCTAATATCTTCCTGTTTAGTCATTCGGTCATCTACTGCTTGAATTCCTTCACTGACACATGACTTAAGACTCTGTGAGAGAAAAAGTCAGTATGAAAAGTTAGCTTCTCACTTAAGGTTTAAAACACCTTAACTCAAAAACCTAAATTTAGGAGACAGATTAACAAGAATATAGGACAAATAAAAGCTACAGTACATCAGCCACCCTCTAAGTGAAAAAAACCCAGAAATAAGACTAAATCACTGAAAGTATAACCTGCTCTTAAAGTACTGCCACCACAAGTATCATTATTTCAACCAGAAGTGTTCTTTTATACCTTACAGAGACCAAACCACCTTTCACCCAAAAATAAGCAATAAAACCAGTATGATTTTATGTCTTGAAACTGAAGTTATAAATCAGATTTAAGTAGCATTTCTCACATAATAACTATTTCTCTATGCTGTGAACCTATTTTCTGTTTTACACAACGCTAAGATATTTTGAAGGCACACTCATACAGCAAACAACCTTTTGAACCAGCTGCCAAGATGAAGAAAAACTGCCCTTCTAAGTACCAACTAAGTACTAAGTACCAACTCTTTGTGGAAGAGTCAGAATAAGACCAACCTGCACGACAGCGACCTTTCATTGTTAAGCCACAGGACTGAGCAAAAAAGTTCTTGGTTGGAGTGTGTTGCATCCGATTTATTTACTACCATCTTTAAGTTACTCAAATATTAAAACAGTTCAATATTTCACCTTATACTTGTCTTGCAAGAGTCCATTCATTTATCACAGTTAATAAATCCTTTATCTCTTAATTAAAAAGCACTTCACAAAATGTAAATTTACTGCTACTACAAGTGCTTGAAAACACACCTCTCCTCCTACCTGTTCTAAGAAGTCAATTTTCAAAGACAAATTATAATAATTATTAACACAAATAAAAGATATTCTATATATCATATGAAAGCGAGCTGAATTTTACCAAGCTGCATATAATGATCGTTTTGAGCATACCATAACTTCTTCCCTTAACTGTCCCAAGGGTACGGAAAGCTGATTAAGGGCCTTGTCCATGCCAACCTAAAGAAAGTACCATGAAAACCATTTATAACTTTTTGGATACATTCATACATGAACTACTGACAAAGCCTAACATATTACAAATACTAAGAGAGAACTGAGAAATGATAACTCCCTTTATAGTCTCCAGTTTTAAGTGCAATGCAAAAATTTGTTACTTCAAATACAGGGATACAGATATCAGACCGCTTGACACACCAAGCCAAAAATGAAAGAAAACTTCAACTTATGGAAGCCTTTCTTCCAATAAAAATGTTAAATGTCACTCTCTGAACCTATATAATTGGAACCTGGATGAACTGGAGTAAAACAGCAGGACAGACAGTGAACAAGATATTTTAACATGAAAATGATTAAAATTCTCAGTTAAGTGAGCTGGGTTTTAAAAAAATATATTCCTTGTATAGTAAATTTAAAGATTCCTAAAAGAACCCCTCAGAATGGCCTTATTTTCACCTTTGCTAATAAATTGTAATGATTTATTTCCTTCAATTTTACAACTACTAGCAGTTTCTAAAAAAAGTTTGCCTTAAGTCTAAGTTCCTAGTGAATTGATTTTTTTTTAAGACAAAAAGCATATATCTGAAATATTTATTATGGGCCAAGAGCAATTCTGTACAGTACCTATATTCTACAATAATGGTCTTTCAGTTTGAGTACAGAGGTGACAGTTTAACATGCCTTAAATCTAACAACGTCAAAGTAGAAGCCACATACTTTTCATAGGAAAAATAAAAAACACACTAAAACATGTTAAGCCTGAACTACGTAGTACAATGTAATAAGACTTACTAAATTTGTTGAGAGATTAACAAAATCTGCATAGTCCTTATTTATGAGTTCTACCATGGCAGTTTTAAGGAGTTTGTAATAGAGCTCCAAATCCTCTCTGAGCTCTTCCAGCTGCACACGTTTCCTGCAGTCTGACACAAAGTGATCCACATCAAAATCCGGCTGAAAATGAAACAGGAAAGAGAGAAGGATGTAAGCAAAAAGCTCACACCAGGAACCAAAATAAACCACCCCCAAAATAAAGACTTCCATACGCCAGGGAGCTGACCAAACTGAAGTACTTCCAGGCAAAAAAGCCTACTTCACAGAGTAGTTTCCAATGTTCCAAAGTCTCGGTCTTTAATCCCAAAAGCACACGATGTTATGTGGGTCAGAGTACTAAGGGACTACCTCTCCAAAATACAAGGTTGTGTATTTCCCGCACGCACTTAAAAAGACCAACCAGCCAACCCAAAGTCGAAACACAGTATTAAGAAGTACTTTAAGCTCGCTAAGCGATGAGGCCCGCACGCCGGTTCCCGGCCTATCCGCACCTTGGCTCCAGGCCGCGCCGAGCGGCACTTGGAGGAAGCACGGCCGGGGTGAAGCAGGAGGGGGTGAGGCGCCGGGACAGCGGGACCCGCAGCTCCCGGTTCCAAACCGGCAGCCCCCGCTCCCCCGCGCCGCCCCTCCGACTCCGTTTCAGTCTCGCCAGGCGGAGACGGGACCCCTGCTCGGATGCAGCCGCAGAGGTGTGCGACCCGCCCGGCTTTGCCTGCGACCCGGGTCCCCCTTTCCAGTGACAAACCGCCTCTCCGGCTGCCTCCGCCCGGGGAAAGAGGCATGGCGGAGCTAAAAGATCCCGACCAAGGCTCCGGGCCCCCTCTCACCGCCCGCCTCCGGAGGCCCGCCGGCGCACTCCGGCCGCCGTCAGCCTCGGCGGCCCCCGCCCACCTTCATGAACTCGTCCTTGTCAAAGCAGAGGTTCTCAGGGCCCCGCGGCAGNGGAGCGTGCGCCAAGAGAGGCGCCGCCATCGCCCGCCGCCGCCGCAGCGCCCCCTAGAGGGCTCCGGAGCAGGCGCCGGCGGGGCGGCGGCAGGGAGCTCAAAAAGGCGGNTAAGACAAAAAGCATATATCTGAAATATTTATTATGGGCCAAGAGCAATTCTGTACAGTACCTATATTCTACAATAATGGTCTTTCAGTTTGAGTACAGAGGTGACAGTTTAACATGCCTTAAATCTAACAACGTCAAAGTAGAAGCCACATACTTTTCATAGGAAAAATAAAAAACACACTAAAACATGTTAAGCCTGAACTACGTAGTACAATGTAATAAGACTTACTAAATTTGTTGAGAGATTAACAAAATCTGCATAGTCCTTATTTATGAGTTCTACCATGGCAGTTTTAAGGAGTTTGTAATAGAGCTCCAAATCCTCTCTGAGCTCTTCCAGCTGCACACGTTTCCTGCAGTCTGACACAAAGTGATCCACATCAAAATCCGGCTGAAAATGAAACAGGAAAGAGAGAAGGATGTAAGCAAAAAGCTCACACCAGGAACCAAAATAAACCACCCCCAAAATAAAGACTTCCATACGCCAGGGAGCTGACCAAACTGAAGTACTTCCAGGCAAAAAAGCCTACTTCACAGAGTAGTTTCCAATGTTCCAAAGTCTCGGTCTTTAATCCCAAAAGCACACGATGTTATGTGGGTCAGAGTACTAAGGGACTACCTCTCCAAAATACAAGGTTGTGTATTTCCCGCACGCACTTAAAAAGACCAACCAGCCAACCCAAAGTCGAAACACAGTATTAAGAAGTACTTTAAGCTCGCTAAGCGATGAGGCCCGCACGCCGGTTCCCGGCCTATCCGCACCTTGGCTCCAGGCCGCGCCGAGCGGCACTTGGAGGAAGCACGGCCGGGGTGAAGCAGGAGGGGGTGAGGCGCCGGGACAGCGGGACCCGCAGCTCCCGGTTCCAAACCGGCAGCCCCCGCTCCCCCGCGCCGCCCCTCCGACTCCGTTTCAGTCTCGCCAGGCGGAGACGGGACCCCTGCTCGGATGCAGCCGCAGAGGTGTGCGACCCGCCCGGCTTTGCCTGCGACCCGGGTCCCCCTTTCCAGTGACAAACCGCCTCTCCGGCTGCCTCCGCCCGGGGAAAGAGGCATGGCGGAGCTAAAAGATCCCGACCAAGGCTCCGGGCCCCCTCTCACCGCCCGCCTCCGGAGGCCCGCCGGCGCACTCCGGCCGCCGTCAGCCTCGGCGGCCCCCGCCCACCTTCATGAACTCGTCCTTGTCAAAGCAGAGGTTCTCAGGGCCCCGCGGCAGGTTCATCTTCTTCGCCTCCATGGCCGGGCCGGGCCGGCCCCCTCCCCCGCCCCGGGCCCAACGCGGCGCGGGACCGGCCGCTGCCACAGCAACGCCTCCTCCGCCAGCTCGGCACCGGCGGGGGGGGGNCCGCCGCCTCCTCCTCCGCCTCCTCCTCCTCCTCGCATAGTCCTCTGGGTCCTGCCGGCCTGTGAGGTCGGGGGAGCCGGGCTGTGGCCCTGCGGCACATAAAACTGAAGTGATCACATAAAGCCATGGGGGACAGCCGTCAGGGTGGTGGGAAACACATGGGAGCCAGAAGCCATGGGAGACCCAGGGCTATGGAGGTGGGAAGGGGCTCCAGGGTGTTGTCCCCCCTTTCCCAGGCCCTGAGTGGGGTCACCCAGAGCTGGCAGCCCAGGGCCACGTCCCCTCAGGGTTTGGGCATCACCAGGGGCTGAGGCCCCGCAGCCTCTCCAGGCGAGCTGTGCCAGGGTCTGACCACGCTTAGCAGCGGAAAAGGCTTTTCCTTATGTTCACATTTGTTGCAGTTTGTGCCCACGTGGTCCCGAGTAACAGGAATGGAGTCAGAGCATGATTCACCTCCTCCATCCTTCTGCTTTCCAGCAGACTCTTCTGTTCGGGGCTTGCTTCCCTCAGAATCTTTTGTTCAAGGTCGCTTATGGCTTAGTGAAGACAAATTTAGCTCTAAAAAGCCTCCCTGCTGTCACTTGCGCTTCTGTTTGCTGCCTCAGAATGGAAGGCGGCAAACGATCTCATTTCTCACACGTATGTTTTATGGATTTAATTTTGTCACAGCAAGCTCAAACGAGGAGCGAGCCCAGCGCCTTGCCAAGCGGTTGTGAGGGTGCATCCGCTGTAGCTCTGCCGGTTGCTCTGCTGACAAGGGTGGAGAAGACTCCCCGGACCTGATGGACGTGGGTTCACTGGTGCTGGTGTGGTAGGCTGGGCTGGAGACCTTCAGATCCCCTGGGCAGCCAGGGTTTCGGCAGGGCCAACACATGCATCCCTGCCTAACTCCGGCAGTGCCTCCGCAGAGCCCGGCTGGCCTGTAGCCAGCAGTGATTCGTGCCAGTGATTCATGGCTGGCACGTGGCTTCATTAGGAATTCCCTGAGTTATTGGAAGTAAGAAAAGCTGAGTAGTTCAGCAATGACCATGGCGGGCACGTGCAGCTGCTGGCTGGGTCCTTGTGTACTAATTGCCCCTGCAAAGCTTTCACTGAGCTTTGGAAAGCTTGTCAAAACCAACGTATTTCACAGTGTCCAGCCCTCTCAGAGATCTCAAATGTTGACAGGCATGGTTTATGGCTGTCACGTGTTGGCAGCTAGAGACCAGAAAAGATACATCCACCACATAAATCCACACTGGCACTTTTTTGCAATAGCTGTGGCTATATGTATCACATCAAAAAGGTGATAATTAAATGTCTACGTTCTGGTACAGGAACAAAGGCACATTACTGTTCAGCTATCTTTAATGAGCTGGATGCTTGAAATAAAAATTCTAACTAGTTTTTAATGTTAAATCCTTACCAAAGGAGTCAAACCTACTGCATTAGATAAGACAAATCCTGCTCTCAAAAAAACTTACTGTTGCCATTTATGTTTCTGTTTACAAAGCTCTTATTAAAAAGTTCCTTGAGGAAATAAGTATGAATTTGTTTACTGAGGAGCTCTTTAACACTTTTCCTATTTATGGATGTCATTGTAAATTAAATATGAAGTTTGTGGAATTTAATAATTTTACAATGGAAACTGCAATTAACAATTTCAGTAAGTTAGTACTAAAACCAGGATTAGGACTCGTGAGTTATTTCCACACTGTCCCTGAGCAGCCATCTTCACCTGGGGCAGTGGTGCACAAAGTACAGTTTCTCCAAGACCGAAGAGACTAGCAAAGCAGTGAGTGATTTAGCCGTTCCAAAGAGTCATATGGAGCTGTCTTTACTTCCATTATTTTTGTGCTAGGATGACTTACTTCATTTCTACTACAAGCCCCTTCATCCCTTTCCTTTTCTGACTCTCATCACTGTCATTCCCAGATTTCCAGGCTTAGAAAACACAGTTTTAATTTTTTTTTCCCATCATCCTTTTGCAACCATAAAGACATGACACTTAATACTTGTGAATACTGTAATCACAGTTTAATCTGCAGGTTTTGGATAACACATCATTAATGGACCCATTAGATGAACGAAGAGAGAGCATCTAAAATTCTGTCTCAGTATTGCTGTTATCTGAATAGGGATGATGTAGGTGCTAGAGAGTAGAAGAGCTACATTTAGCTCTCATGTGGGTGCTGAATTTTAAAGATTCCAGCATTGCTTCTCATACTCAAATAAAGAACGTTTTAAGGGATGTGTAATGATATGACAAATGGTGTTTAGTATAATTGCATCATCATTTTCCTGAAGGCTGCCACTGACTAATCCACTATCTTCGAAATACTTCCATTCCAGTATATATCGGTTAAATTGGGAAGGAAAGCAGCTAGGTTTACTTCCCACCACATTCTTAAGATTTCTCTCTGGTTTTATTATTTTAAAAAACTGAAGGCATTGCGTACAATTTATGATATAGGAGAAAAGTGTGACAACGTGCAGCATGCAGGGACAGAGATACTAGAATTAATTTATGGAACATTCCAGGTACCAAGAACCTTCAGGAAATGTAGATAATATTATACAAACTAACGTGCCAATGCTGATTAATTATTTTTAGTATCTTGCCTTCCAAAAATGGTATCTCCATCAATGTATCACTTAGTCGCCTGGTAAAAATTGTGGAAGAAAAGTTCTGTGTTAGATACTTCCAGTACATGTTAAAAACAATGAACACCAATTAATAAATAGAAGCTCAAGGCAGAAAAGCGTATTTTCCTAATATTGACATCTTACTGAGTGCCTTTATTTTGTTTTCTTTTGGAAATGGAATTGCTTACATGAAGAGTCTATGTCCCTGGTTGTAGTCCAGAACACAAAAGTCAATGAGTCAACGTTGCTGCTTTCTGTGATAACTGGCAGTGACCACATACATTCCTAACTCCAAAGGTGTAAATAGTCCTACTGCAGCCGGTGAGGCTGCAGTCATGCTTTAAAAAGCCTTGGTCCTGAATCAACAAGTTAAAGAAGCAGTTTGAAAATTCCTTGAGTGATGGTTCTTGGAAGCCAACTATGAAGTGCAGTAACGCCATTGTTTTGTGATTATGTTAAAATATTTAATAAAACACATCTATGATTTATATGCATGATATAAACAAACATACATCTTGACATAAGAAAGACATTTGTTGCAGTAGGAACAATCATTCACTGGAACAACCTCCTCAGGGACATGGTGGAATCCCCATTGCAGGAGGTTTTCAAGATGCAATTGGAAAGGGTGCTAGATAATCTCATCTAGGCTCCCCTTCCCATGAAGGGTTGGACCAGGAGATATTTGGAGGTCCCTTCCTAGCTGAGCTGTTCTATGATTCTATGATACGTGCTATAAGCTCTATAATGAGTGCATGTAAAATGTAGAACTCCAGGGTGAAAATGGACCAGCTTAAAACATGTTTTGAACATCCATCATGTTAAAATATTGCGGAATCATCCCCTTTCCCTGATGTGTTCAGTACAGACTAATACTTTGCAACAAAGATATGCTGAGTACAGAGAGATGAGGAGGGACAGAGGCAGGAGAGGAGGCAGGGAAGGAGGAAGCTTCAGCTCTCTCACGCTTGAGTATGAGTTGCTGTGCCCAAACAAATCATAGCATAACGGAGCTACTTAACTTACGACATCCTACCTCAGTGCACCAAATAATAACTAAAAAAATGCTGTGGGTTTTCACCTTCTCCTGCTTCTGACATGCTCACAATGACAGTGAGCAAAGCTCTTCAAATGGGACTTAATTATTTTGAGTTCATTTGAAAATTTCTTCTGAGTTGTTGAATTCTCTGCTGTCTAGATGGAGTTCAACGTATCCCAGGCAGCACAAAAGTAGCAAAACTGAAGCTGAGATAACTGGCTATGTCTGATTCAGCAGACTCTTACCCAAAATTCAGGGCCTATCAACTTATTTCCATCAGGAAAGGAAACATGGTAGAGTTGTTTCGTTCTTTGAGAACGTTCTTATTACAACAAAGTACAAAGCTTACCTTCTTTAAGACAAGAGAATGAGAACAACAGCACAATGTATTTGTTTGGAGATCCAAAAGTGGCTGTTAAGCTTTTCATCAGGATTACAGTATTCCCGAGGAGGGCCATGAAAATGGTCAAAGGGCTGGAACACCTCTCTGAAGAAGAAAGGCTGAGAGAGTTGGGGTTGTTCAGCCTGGAGAAGGCTCCAGGGAGACCTTATTGCAGCCTTTCAATATGTAAAGGGGCTTATAAGAAAGATGGAGAGAGACTCCTGTAGTGACAGAAAAGGGGGCAATGGTTTTAAACTGAAAGAGGGTAGATTTAGATTGAATATAAAGAAGAAAATTTTTGCGATGAAGGTGGTGAGACACTGGAACAGGTTGTCCAGAGAAGTTTTGATGCCCCACCATTGGAAGTGTTCAAGGTCAGGTTGGATGGAACTCTGAGCAACCTGATCTACTGGAAGATGTCTCTGCTAATGGCAGGGAGGTTGGACTAGATGATCTTGAAAGGTCCCTTCTGACCCAAACCATTATTTAGTTCTGTGGTTTTATGATGTGATGACTGTCCAGAAGATCACTGCTGTTGATTTTCTTTCATTCTCTATTGTTTTTCAGCTTGTCCCACTGTGTCAGGCACATACCTATTTGGAAGACTACCTAGTGAAACCCTGATGTGTATCTGGTTTATATTTCTCAGTGGTTTATATTTCTCAGTGGTTTCATATGTTTGTTTGTTTGTTTGTTTTGCATTGTGATCTGTATCTGTGTTTTGTTTGGAGACGGCATTGTTTCAGCCACTTGGTTTCCTAAGGGAGCTCTATGGTTTCTTACAGTGATTACAAAGGACAGATGGCCTGTATCAGGAATAGTGTGGCCAGCAGGACAATGGAAGTGATTGTCCCCCTGTACTCGTCACTAGTGAGGCTGCACCTTGAATACTGTGTTCAGTTTTGGGCCCCTCACTATGAACAACATATTGAGATTCTGGAGTGAGTCTAGAGGAGGGCAACGAGGCTGGTGAAGGGTCTAGAGCACAGGTCTTATGAGGAGCATCTGAGGGAAGTGGGGGGGGTTAGCCTGGAGAAAAGGAGGCTGAGGGGAGACTTTATCGCTCTCTACAACTACCTGAAAAGAGGTCGTAGCGAGGTGGGGGTTGTTCTCTTCTCCCAAGTAACAAGCAATAGGACACAAGGAAGTGGCCTCAAGTTGTATGAGGGGAGATTTAGGATGGATATTGGGAAAACTTGNAGGAGCATCTGAGGGAAGTGGGGTGGTTTAGCCTGGAGAAAAGGAGGCTGAGGGGAGACTTTATCGCTCTCTACAACTACCTGAAAAGAGGTCGTAGCGAGGTGGGGGTTGTTCTCTTCTCCCAAGTAACAAGCAATAGGACACAAGGAAGTGGCCTCAAGTTGTATGAGGGGAGATTTAGGATGGATATTGGGAAAACTTGTTTTCACCAAAAGAGTTGTCAAGCATTGGAACAGGCTGCCCAGGGAGGTGGTGGAATCTCCATCCCTGGAGGTATTTAAAAGACATGTAGATGTGGTGCTGAGGGACATAGTTTAATGTTGGTTTTGGCAGTGTTTTGTTGATGTTTAGACTCAATGATCTTAAAGGTCCCTTCCCACCTAAGTGATTGATTCTATGATAATAGTTGTATGTTGCAAGTTCAGTGAGGTTTAATCGAATGCACGATAAGAAGATGTGGAAGAGCCAGGAAACAAACATTTTTCACCTTTCTCCTTTTTTAAAAACTGTCTGTTAGAGAAAGAGATGGAAGAAGTTTAGGTGCCCCTTGACAGTAGGGGTATGGAGTTTTAGCATTTGCATTGGTAGCCACTGGATGTCACTAATGGTTCACAGAAACGTAGAAATCTGTGCACTTTTTCCAGGCGGTAAAAAAATGACTTCAAGTGCACAAGGTTTGGAGAGAAGTATTTCTGTGTGAAACGGGACCAAGTTATATCAGTGTGCAGTAAGCATAAATCTGTTTGGGATTGCCAAGTTGCATTGAACTTGGTGACCTTTTTAGGTAGCAAACTAATCTTCCATTATAAGATTATAGGGAACAAAGCCTGCAAAGTTTTCATGCATTGCTCAGTTAAGAGACATGAGCACAAGCAAGCTGGAAGAGAAACTCTGCACGGGAAAACGTGTGAATCGTGATGTAGGTATAATGGATATTGCACATAAGTGTACACTCACACATAGAGAGTCCACCTAATAACACCACAAGATTGGAAATAGTGAAAAAGGCTCAGATGTGCCATTATTGTATTAACTGGTTAAGAGGAAAAATACACGTCTGAGGATTTTAATAAGCGTACTTCAAGATGGCAAAACATCTTCTGGCCAACATCACCATATAGGTGCCAATACTGCCGTGTCTTCTGCACTGTAAGTCTCAAGAAGATACATACCAAATGACTTAATGCTGCCGTGGTTTTTGCATTAAATTAGCAACCACTAGCATACCTGCTACAGATGTGTGTAGGACTTCCAGACTTCTGTTCAAGAAATCCTAGAGAGAAATTTCTATTTATGCAGCACACATGCCAGATATCAGGCATACTCCAGCTGCTTCAGATTTGCTGTGAATGTACAGATCCCTCCATGCAAAGGACAGCTGTCTTCTGCAGTTCAGGCAGGTGTTTTGGTCAGGTCCGCTGGCCTCAGATGCATTGCCAATGCCTGGAATGCCATGGATTTCCTGATATACCCAGTAAATCTGCTCGTGCACCACCAGCCATCTGTCAGGGGCTGCCTGATTTCTAGAAATGCCAGAAAAATAGCCAGACTCTGCTTTTTCTTCTAGGACATAAACTGCAGGAAGGAAAGGAAGGCATGCTGGTCAAAAAATGAATCTATAACCAAGCATACAGAGAGCAGAAGAAAAGGTACGCTATAAATACAGTATAATCGCTGCTGTCTGGGGCCTGGCCGAAATGTTAAGGCAAGTCGCCCTTATACGTGAACACATATTTGATCAAATTATCATTTCATTCTTTGTTCTTTTGCTATCTCTGTTTTGAATACTACTATTTATTGCTTTGTCCACTGTCAGTTCCTTCCATTTCCATTTGCATCTCTGTTCTAAGTTATAGTCATTTTAATGTTTGTGTACTTATTAAAGCCCAGGAACAACTGAAAGTGATAGTGGCAGTGATATATGCAAGGTGTGAATTTTATTGCACAGGACACAAAAAAACCCCAGGCAGACTATAATGAGGCTTAATGTAGTAGTGACCTTGGTATAACTTTTATGACTTTGGCTGGATTATACCAATAAAATAAAAATGTACTTTCTTAATATGAACAAAAAGACATGCAACATGGGTCAGTGGCAACTGAATGTAGGAGAGACCTCTGCATTTTTGAGGAGTGATCATTCATAGACAGCGTACCCATAGCTCTCTCTTATCAGTGCTTGGGCCAAGGACTGATGCTTACAAGATGTACTGTCCTTTCCTTGGTGGGACTACATCCTGGTCTAAGACCTTGGAGAGATGAAACTTTAATCTTGGCTCTGACGTTAAGTTCCTTTTTGAACAGAGGCATTGTGCTTAACCTTTACTCGACTCCATTCCTCCACATTTTAAAAAAATACTGCATGGCTGGAAACCTAGAGCAATATTATTTTTTTAAAAAAATACTAAACTCTATTTAAGTTAAGCTTCCCCAAATGTTCAGAAAAAAACTCTTTTACGAGAAAAGCTGCATTTGATTGAAATTTATTTTGCCCCTTCCTACCAGGACGCTGTCAGGCTGCATCGTTTTCTTCTGAGAAGAATTCTTAATCCTCATGCAGATGGGAAGTAACAATAAACACCATCTGCTGCAAATTAGGTTACTCTCTTAGCAACGAGTGAGATCAGGCTCCATCTCAGCCTCCCATTTTCTGTGCTGAAGTACGCACTGGCACTTCAGCCGGTAACAGAGCAAGTGATCAGAAACAAAGTGGAAATGAGAAATGAAAAATCTTTCTTACTCCCCTTCTGGCGAGATCCTTGCCATCCCTGCCAACCCGGCAGTTTTATTGCTGAACGCCAAAGAGGCCGAGCTCTTCTCCTCACCCCACCATCCTCCAGCTCCTGGGGGAGTGGGAGCAGCATCACGAAACACTGGCAACCTCTCACGGCTGCTGGGTGCTGGGAGCCAGCCCAAGAAGTAAATGGGATCAGCAGGGGAAGGCTACGTACCAGTTGAGAGGAGATTTAAAGCTGTCTGCCACTGGCAGAGCTCACGGGGAAGAGGGCCAGCGAGGCACTCGATTGCTACCTGGCCTCCCCCAGCAGGACCCCTCCCCTGCCCCATGGCTGCCCCATGGGTGCCGTTTGCCTCCCCAGCTAGCCATCAGCCTTCTCCTGCCCGGCTCCACCCCGGGACTGCTCAATGATCACAGCATGTCAAGTTGTTTAGGACAGCAGGTGTCTGAGCAGACGCTTGTCATTAACTTGGCATGGCATCTCTCCACGCGAGGCTCTCTCTGCTGTGCTGCGACAAGGTGAATTTAAAAGAGAATGGTCTGTTTTTTCCATCATTTTATATAGTGCCTGATCATCACTCTCTGTCAGTAATGTCCACAAGGTCTCAACCAGGTTCAGGCAGCCCTTAATTCAAGTGCTGTGCACATCACAGATTCACATGCACTCTCAGAAGATAGAAATTCACAGTCTTCAGAAGTCATTTAAAGCATCTTTCTGATGCAGCTGTATAAGGAAATATTATCTTTGCCCTGAAATCACCAAAAATACACTTGTAGATGAAGGACTTGAATTCGACTCATTGCCAGGGAAAATATCTCTCTACTCTTTATTCAAATATTTGTGAAAAAATTTGCACATCTTGACAGTTTCAAGAACTCCTCACGGAAATACTGTATGTGTCATTCCTTTTTCATATTTGTCATGCTACAGTTTCCAGTTAACACGCTGGTAGGTGAGCGTTGGCATGATTAGTCACCGGGAACCAACCTTTTTAATCTGCTCAGAAAATTCTACTGGCTGTGTATTGGATTTGTTAAATTAACTCATGTGATGCTCCGTAAGTTGTGAGACTCAGCTAATTGCAATGAGCCATATAGAGTGTTTAATTCATCTAGGATAAGTCGCACTCTACTGCGTGTGTACACATGTGCTAATCAGCTGATGCTCCTGCGAAGGGTGTGGTTTGTGAGAACATGTGCTAAACCATCCACATGTGTTGGTCCTGCAGGTCAAGCCCTGTACATCTGATCTATTGATACTCTGAGGAAAAATCCCAGCTTTCCGGATGTACAATAGTCTGCTTGGAGCTAGTGAGAAATAATGCCAGCTGCCCAGAAATCATAGGCAAATGTGAAAGATCCTCTCGTTCTGCCCAGGCAAAATTTTTGAGTCGAAGGAGACTGTATCTGAGACATATGGTAGCCTGAACTACACATAAGGCTGTGAGTCACTGTCATTGTCTAATGCTGTACAGTTAGAGCTGGGAAAAAACCCCAAGGTTATGATTTGCAATCCTCATTCTGTCCTTAGGCCAGCTTTGTCAGATTCTCACTTAGGCTACCAATTAATTTACACATGGCAATAAATGATCGGACATGAGCCCATATTTTCTGTTGATTCCACCATTTTCTTCTTGTCCTCTGCCATCTAAACTTAATGAATGGCTCTTGTCAGGACACTTGTGCAGCTAAGTGCCTTTGTTGAAAAAAGCTCCCCTGACCTCAGCTACAGCATAGACAAATATTGTAATTGCAGATGAAATTTTCAATCAACTAGTTTTATGGTGCTTTTAGTTTAGATAGTTTATAACACTTCAAAGGGACCACATATTCAAAAGCCATGCTTGAGGCTTCTTAAGAATCAGGTCCCTACGAGATGGATCACATTCTGCATCTGAAAAGGAAGGCAGGCAAAATCATGAGTCGCTTATTAAAAAAAGTAGAACGTATCTGTGCTTTACCAGTGGTGTAATTATGTGCACCAGGTTAAGAAAGTTCTTTTTATTAAAAAGAATTTTTAGCATGCACCCTCCTGAGATATAAGCAAAGAAATTAGAAATAGAAGTTACCTGTTTGGTCATTAAGTCCATCCCTTCACAGCAGGATAATTGCTGTGCAATAAAGAACACAAATAGCTCAAATAAGATTAAATTTCCTATGGAGGAGACTGAAGGCAAGATATGACTTCTTTGTACAGATTAAAAGGACTTGCCTTGATGAAGTGATCAGTGTTTATTATTTTTAAAAAAATGAATCATTGTGCCAAGAAGACAATGCTCAGCCTGACCCAGTTTCTGAAGAGCAAAAACTGTGGTTTCATCTTTTCTGCTGTCTTTGAATATATGGTTCCCGTGAGATATGGGAAAGATGTGCTATGGAAGATGATTAGAAACAGGACTTCTAGATATCATTTGCCTTGAAGGACTTCTCCCATTCCTCCTCACTGATCAGTGTTATTGGCCATTCTCCACTTTCTGAACGAATTTGTGTTGTCCTGTTCTGTAGATCTTGCACGAGTGGCGCT
Organism: Chionis minor; assembly: GCA_013398295.1. NCBI lineage: Eukaryota > Metazoa > Chordata > Aves > Charadriiformes > Chionidae > Chionis > Chionis minor. Next base: position 82,012 of record VZSF01000462.1, read on the forward strand.
GGACATACGACGTACACTGCTGGGGTTCCCCACAGCCATGTTAAATGTACAGGTGGAGGGCCGGGTGCCAGGCTGCACACACGTTACCGGTGGCCCTGTCTGCTAAACTAACCGAGCCGGCTACCCCGCGTCACCCTGCTGTGGGGGAGCTGCCAGTGTGAGGGAGGCATCGATGTCACCTGCTCGCAGGGCTCCCACACAGGCTGCTTGCTGGTAATTTTTTATTATAGGTCTCACAATACTTGACTGGTTTCCATGAGTTCCTATGTCACTTTTCGTCACCTAAGGGCGGAATGGACAACAGCTGGTTTTCAGTAGTTGGATGAATCCTTGGGGGCAGGCACAGGAGACAAGGCATAGGCGTTAGACACACAAGTGGAGAAGTTAGGAGCACTTCTCAGCCTCAGGTCAGAGCTTCACACCTCCCACATCCGGGGTGCAGCCCGGAGCTGGGCTGACAGGTCTTTTTGTGAATGCTCTCTGGCTGCTCTCTCACTGAGGAAGCCCCAGGGCACACTGAGCACTACTTTGCATTTTAGCATATTTGCATCTCTGCTAAGAGGACAAGAGAGCAAAATAGAGGAAGAAAGATGAAGGAGCCAGAATGGTCTGAACTTAGCTAATAAACCTATATACAGGTGCTGCTAAGATGCCCAAGAGTGCTGTGTGAAGTATTTGAAGTATAGAAACCACAGGAAATGAACCTGGAAGGGTTACAGGACATCTAGGAATGCTGAAGAAAGTGGATTGAACTCAAGGGAAGGGATAGCTCCTGCCTGAACCATAGGAGAGGCTCATGAGGAAAACAATGTGTCTGTAATATTCCTAAGCCTTTCTGAAGCCCACCCCTAAGTTATTGCCTTGGAAGTTCATGACAGCGCTGAGTCATCTGGTCCTCTACGGTGACTATTTCCCTTGCTGTTCACAGCTTGATTCCACTTGACCAGGTACCTCTAGACCTGTCTCCATTGCCTGATCGGTTTTATATCCATTTGAAGTTTCATAAGTTGTATTTTACATGGCTGTTGTAAGTGATTCCCAACTGAGTATGTTGCCATCCACAATAATAACATTGTTTGAAAAAGAGAGAAAAGAGCCTGGGAGAATTTTCAAGGTTGAGGTACATTTCTAGTGGATATAAATAGACTAAAGCTATCACCCCACCTGCTTCTCTTCTCAAAGAGCCCTGCAGATCACAGACTCTAAGTGTCACACTCAACAAGGACAGGAGAATACAGAAGAGAGAAAGAAGTACTGCTGGCAGTGTAAAAAATACAAGGTTTAAATTTATTTCAGGCTCACAGGCCCTAAACCATGACTATTTTGTGCAAGTTGTGAGTTCAACCATGACAGCACTTTAGGTCACCTTGCTGCCAATATAACTCACTGCTATTTTCCCTCATTGTCTCATGAAGTATGGCAGGTGAGATTTCAGTTCTGCTTTACTGTTCCAGCTCTCTCCCATTCTGCCACATCCCTCCCCTAAAATATTTTCTCTAGTCCCCTCTTTAAATGAAAAATGTTTCCAACTCAGCTATTGCTTTTTGGGGTTTTTTTGTTGTTTTGGTTTGGTTTTTTTTTAAGATGATAGCAGTTGCTACGGAAAGTCTGATTGACAGCTCAGCTGGCCACACATTCTGTCTTTGGTGGTGTCTAAAAACGTCAAAGATATTTATTGAATCCCTGAAAGATACTCTAATCTCTCCCTAGCTAATTCTCAAAAGGGCTCAGATGCCTCGAAGCAAATTAACAACCTGAGATGTGAAAAAAAACCTCTTCTTATCCCATTGATTGCAATGTCCCCGTTAATGAAACAAAAGACCGAGACTTACGGTTAGAACCTGCTTCAGGCATGACTGCTGTGACACTGTGCTTATAAGGACCTTGCCATGTGCCACCCTGCCAAGTCCTGCATCCTATCAAGCCACCCCTCTGCAGCAACCACTGCAGGCTTTAATTCAGCACAATTGGAGGCCTCTTTCCATTTGAAGGAAAGACAGCTTCATGTGCGCTGTGGCACAAGGTAGTTGTGATGCCGGAGCAACAGATGTGTTCTTGTGGGAGGTGGTGGGTTTGGAGCTCCCAGATCTCTTCTGCAGCACCCTGTGCAAAGGCTGAGCTGGTGTTAGGACCCGCGCTGCCCCATGAAAGCACTGCTGAGGCTTGGGAAGCAGCGTACAGGATAGGGTGAGGCACTGGAGGTGAGCAGGGAGAACGTGGGAGAAGTGGAAAGGATGAAGACAGCCATGGGATGGGTTCTCACCATGTGGGGGAAGGTAAATGTGCTTATTTTAGAACAACTTAGAGCCCTGAATCCAAGTTTGGCAGGTGGCCCGGTTTTATTTCAAGCCAGTCTTTACAGCACACATTCACTCCTCACCAGAGAAGGAGGAGAATTTTCTTCACGACATCTGAGCTGACGGGACCAGCTGGAAGCAGACAGAGTGGAAAAGGGAAGGGGGACTTTGAACTGGTCTTCACCGGACTGGTTGATGGCAGTAGTTGAATTTGTTCCTTCAACTCAGAGACTCTGCAGAGAGCAGTGTCTCATCAGTATCCCGATTTGTCTTTATGACCCTAGGGCAGAAACCTGTGCTTGCATTTTTGCATTGACTTCTCAGATTTTTTTTTTTTTTTAATTTTTATTTTTAAGAGAGGGCATAGGAAATTCCACATGCTCTAACAACATTTGCTGTCTATTATCCTCCATCTCATTCAGATTATGGCTTGCAGCTTCTGCACACCGGGGAAGTCTGCATAATAGTTTCAGATCACTTGTTAACAGTAATTATTTTTTCCAGCCTCTCCTTTGATGTCAGCTGAATAGCTTGGCCTCTAAGAGATGTAATTAGTGATTCCTGTAGTTTGCTATGGAATGGGGCAATTGCATCATTAATTTCAAGATAAGTCTTAACTTGGTGTTTGAGGCACTCACATAACATGTTATGCAACAAGGGAATAAAAGCTACGTGATCCTGCCCTTAACAACTTTGCCCCACTTATTTCTGCCTCTCCACAGCTTTAATGCAAAGAGAGAAAACACAGATTTATCATTGCAGATGAAGGGATATCAGCTGCCCAGATAGCATCAGCTGGCATGTTGTTGGCTTGTGTGACATGGGATGAAGCTCCCTCAGATCCCCTCACCCTTTTGGCTCTACAGCGAACAGAGTCTGGATATAACATGCAGCAGCAAACATGACAATCCATACTAATTCAAGAGAAACAGAAAAACCACTCCCAACTTATTTGGAAGGGATTGTATCTGGGGAAGTCAGGTCAATCATTCAAGATTATTATAATTTACTGTTTTCTCTCAGCTTGTTTGTTGTCTTCTGTGGAAACCCGATTACTGTAATAACAACACTTGAATTTTTTTTAGCATTTACTATCAGTGGATTTGAAAATTCCTAATGTTATTTAAGCCTCATCTCATTCCTCTAAAGTAATTGTGATGTTATTAATAGGAATACCTATACCTTAACTCATAGGGAAACCAAGACATGAAAAATGTAATGTTATCTGTGTATGGCTGTGGTAGAGTGCAGAACTGATCCCTAGTGTCATGCAGCTTTACTAGTACCCTATCTTCCTGTTTTATCCCAGTAACAAAATAATTCTGAAAAAAAAAATCAATCACGGTAAAAAAATGAGGGTTTTTTTAGTAATATTGAAATCTACTATTTAATATATTTACTAATTTAATTTTATTCAGCGCCCTTCTTTGCAGATAACTAGGGTTAATTTTAAGGTAACGATACCTGAAGTTTATATATAATCTCTTTAAAAACATCCCTGCTTTGGAACGGTCCTTTTCTCAAAGTCATATGGCAACCCTGTGACAAGGCAGTGTTGTACCTGCAGATAGAATTCCTAACACTGCTGCAATGATTGATAGAACACTGCCACATAGGCGACAGGAGCACATTTTTAACAAATTGCAGTATTGTCGTAGGGCCAGAACCGCATGACACTCAAAAAAAGTGGCAACTACACCAAAACTCATCACTTTTATTTGTCTCCCCCCCTGCCCTGAAAGCTAATGCATAGCTGGATGGGTATCTTCAGTATTTCTTTTCAAACCATCAGTTGTTCAAACCACGCAAAACATATATAGTCATTCTTTGACTGTTCCCTGAAGTGGATCAAGATACTTCCATTCTACAGTTTTACTAGGGATAATGCCTTGTCCCTCTGACATTATCAGAAAGCAGAGTGTCCTGGTTTGAGGTGAAACAGGACCAATTTTGTTCAGTAACTCTGCTGTCTAACTAGGCCTCTTCTAACTGCTGAAATTGGCAGCATATTGTGCGGAAAACTGCTCTTTCTCAGAGCGGTAAGACCCATGTTTATAGCTGATGCCAAGGCACGGTGTGCAGAGAGCCCCTTGCTTATACTCATTGCTGTAAGACCCAAGGGCAGCCAACTTTGTTATTTGCCCCGTTGGAGGGTCGGAAGCGGAAAAGCGTAGAGGGGTCCCACCTGTGGGGAGGAGCGGACAGGACAGGTGACCCAAAACTGACCAAACAGTGTATTCCATCCCGTCTGCCTCATGCTCAGTATAAAAGCTGAGGGATCAAAGGGTCAGCCCTCTGGCTCTGGCTCTGGTCTGGCTCTTGCTCTTGCTCTTGCTCTTGCTCTTGCTCTTGCTCTTGCTCTTGCTGGGGCTCTTGCTTTCCTTCTTCAATGGCCAGTGTCCAAGGAGGACTCGGTCTGTTTGTCTGCCTTTGATCCCGACCTGTGTGTTCCTAAATCCAGCTCCCTTCTGTCGCTAAGTCCAGTCTGGGACTTCCCCAGTGCCTGCTGGTGACGTGATTGTCGTCCTTGGAGCTTGATATGGTTTTGTATAGATTTCATTATTTTCTTTTTATTATTGTATTCTTTCTATTTCATTAAGGTAGTTTAGTTCTTACTAAACTAGTCTATCATCTTCTCTCTCTCCTGCTTGGCAGAAGAGAGGGAACATCTGTTGCTCAGCTTGCTTGGGCCAATCCGGCCCAACCCACGACAGAGAGGGAGAGGTGAATAGAAATGTTCTCTTCTTATGTTGCCTTTTCTCACTTTTTTTGGGGTGTAGTGTATCTCTTACCTACATACATATTCTGAGATTCCCTAATTGTCTCTTTTCCCCACCTCTCTTACCTGTTTCCCAACAATTTTCACTCCCATTTCTCTCCACTCTTCCATTCTAGTTCTTCACTTTAACATTCCTAGAAGAGTATCCCAGATTCCCCAGGGGATCCTGTGAATACCAGGCCAGATCTAAAAATCCATTTTAACCAAGGGAAATCTCTCCATTTCAGCTATAGACAAAAATAGCATAACAAGAACTAGAGTTTGGCATATCTGTTGTCTTCTTCCAAAGCACAGACCACACATTGGACTTTGGCAGCTCTGTTCCATGTTTTTTAACTTTGAAGAGATACAGTCCATTAGCAGGCCTTGTGCTGCATGTTTCCCCATTTCTGAATTAGCCAGAGCTCTTTTAACACCCAGACTCTCATGAACATGTCTTATTACAGCAGTATCAGTATTTCCTTGAAGATAATATCCATTGCATTTTTGGCTTTCTTGGACAAGCTACGTCTTGCCTAAAACCTGGAATCAATTTTTGAAGATGTCCTTTTACACTCAATTTATTTGTCTATAATATCTTATGTATCAGGCATTTAATTTCTCGTGCTAGCTGTGGCCAATAGGCAAGAGAAACATGTCATTCCTCTAAAACTTGCTTCCACAGGGATCAAACCCAACTTATTAGGATGATTTACTGGATATGCATGGCTGTACTTCTGTTTCTCTTCCCCACCACTGCCTGTCCCGTTGATGGATGTGCATTTTTGGGATCTGTGATCTGAGAAGGACTGTGCGGTAGATCTCCTCCCAGCTTTGGTTCACATGATCCTTCTAGCATGGCAAGGTTTGCCAGAGAGAATAAAACAACAGGTGGAAATCTCTGTTTAAGCTGGGAGCAGAGGCTGTCGTAGTGACATACGTGAAGAGCAGCTCCCCTTGCATTCCCAGGAAGCTCAGCTAACACTAAGTATTGATTAGTTCACTAGCATCCCCATTAGTGTCTGACAGCATGTGATTAAGCTACATAGGGCACGATGGGGAAGCCAATCAACAATCTAGGAGGAACTGAAGTCACTCATAAGAAGTCTGCCAGCATCAGAGCACTGGAGGATACCATTCTACAGCATCAACACAAATCACGATGACTTCTGCAGGAGTGAAAGGGAATGGAGGTCCCATCGTACGTTAGGAACCATGAGGCAAGCATCGCTTGCTTTGGAAAGGCTGATTGGGTTGCTCTCTTCTTTCTCAAACTCTTCTTTCACCATGTCCCTCAGAAACACAGACCTCTCATTGATTCCCAGCGTGAGGCAGTTCCATGGAGAGCACTGTCCATCTGTGGGTGATAAAGGCCATAGTGCACCTCTGGCCTTTCCCTCTCTCCTCTCCTTAAGCTAAGGCTTAAGGACTTGCAGCTCTGAGCAGAGTCGTGGGGCACGAATGCAGATGGATGTTCAGCAGAGCTGGCCCAAGAAAAGTGTCACAGACAATGGAAGTGTGACTGCCCTGTTGTTTTGGTGGTTTTAGTCCTGGGGCTGTTGTAAGCTGCCATACCACACTAGGATCACCCAGCACAGGTTTCTGTGTTCTTATAAAGGCTTCTGTAAAATAACTGGATAGGGAGTTTTTTGAAAGCACAGCTGTGGGGATTATTCATCCATTCATTGCTAATGCAGCACTTTCTTACACCTGTATCTTTTCTTGCATTAGCATAATTTTTTTAATACAAGAAGTCACTACTCAGTATTATTTCTTCTAATTTTTGTTCTATTTTATGTGATGAACTGTGTTGCTGGTGGAAAAAACATCTCTCTTTATCTATGATATAGATTCTGTGCATTAGCTTTCTGTCCTTACAGGTGATATCCTTGACCAGCAGACTAGAAAATAGTCTGGACTTCTTTCTTTTTTACGGAGAGGGAAAGGTGTATGATTGTTTGCCTTATAGTTCGTCTGTTTCCTAGTACCTGCAAGGCTCCTGTGCTTGCATGGGAGGTGGGCAGGAGCATCGCTTTTGCATGTGTGGATAGTTCTGCCTTGAACGGATGCTCTGTACCCAGGTCTCGGTGGTGAAGATGTGCAGAGGTTGCAGGTGACACCAGCAACTGGCTGGATAGAGCCTGCTTGCACAGGCACTTACACCAGCCACACTCTGCCCTGCCTAGTTGATTGATCCCTCACAAAGCCTCCAGGAAACAGAGCTTAAGAAATACCTGAATGCCTCTTCTGGTTGTCACCTTTCCCACTCTTTGTCAAAGCCAGAGGGCATCACCTTCAAGGTCAATGCACACATAGGCCCAAATCCAAACTTTGGCATCCCAAAAGCCAGAGCTGTAGCTCTTTGATGTCCCTTTAGGGGACAGCTGCTGAAAACACCTCCTCTACAATAGCTACAGAGCATTTTGTAGAAGTGATTTTAGAATGAACTAGGGAAATAACTTCTCCGTTCATTGACTACTGCAATGACTTTGCAGTTTGTGAGAAGCCTGGGCTTTACTGATTCGAGTGATTCGTTCCAGTATCCTCACTTCTTAATTTTTAATAAAGTGGGTTAAGAAAGTTCTAGTAGCTATGTTGTAGACATTTTTTTTTCCAATGTGGCTTAGACACTATTTTTCTTGCAGTTTCCTTACTCTGATGAGGAGCACAAATCGTCAGTTGTGTAGTACTGTACTAGGGATACATCCTTCAAAAATGTGAGAAGGAAGCCAATTACTGTAGAAATTATTTTGGATAGCAGAAGAAAGCTGCCTTCACATGCCAAGCTTAGCTTTCTTGACAAGTCATTAATATTATGTTGGCAACCCCCTCTTTTTCTTTTCAATCTATATTTTTTAACTCAGCATCCCCATTGATTTTACGGAAGACTAATACTGGACTAATACAACCAGTGTAAAATTAGGGCACAATGTTACACAGAGGAAACAGTAAAAAGGAGAAGAAACATGAAAGAGCGTATTGTGGCAGGGACTGAGTTCCTATCACTGCCTGTAAGTAGGGCTGCCTGACACTTCCCAGATAAGACTGCTTTCTGTTGACCGTAATTATACAACTCTTTAACTGTTTAGGATGAAACTTGCCTTGCTGGGTGTCTGCTGTAGATAGATTTCTTCTTTCTTTTTTCTTTTTTTTTTTTAAATTTTATTTTAATGCCAACTAAGTACTCAATGACAGAAGAGAAACCCTGGGGAAGCTTTCCCTGATATTCACCATCTGGAACAGTAAATTCCAGAATGGCATGCTATGAAGCAGGACTGTCCAGAAAAGCTTCCTTAACTGATGATGATATACATGGCTATTGGCATAAGTGAAGAGCAAAGCTGCCTGCTTCTTTACCCTAAGTAGCAATGCCCTGGCCTTGGAAACATCAGTCTCATTCAGGCACTAACCCATTTTACGAGACCGCTTTTTCCATGATGGGATGTGACAACTTCTCAGCTTCGCAAGGCAGTGCAGTACATCAGATCTATTTTTATGAAACTGAGAAAAGCAAAGGTGATCAGCTTTGCCACTAATGAAGAGGAGAGACTAAACGTCTATATGTATTTCCACCCTTGCAAGAGACAGCTGTAGTCAATGTTGGTAGCTGCAAGTGCTGGAGCATATCTTTGGTTGAGGAGGCAGGTAGTCTTTACTTGTTTGTTAGCTTTACAAGGTGACTGTTGCTGTGTGCTTCAAGACCAGTGCTCCAAAAGAGCTTTCTCACTTCACCTGCCGATGCCTCAGATCCCATCTCCCCTATGTAGGAGGATGAATTGTGTGAAGACTGTCACTCTACGCTCAGCCTCTCCATCCCTTTCCTCAGGCATCACCCCCACGTATACTCACATTCATTAAGGTTCATGTTCATCCTTCAGTTCACCTATATCCATTCGTGGTTCACTGTGAAGGACAGATCCTTCCTGTTGCTGTAAATGCTGCCCACACCCCTTAGCTTTATCTCCCTCTGCGGAAAGCAAACAGCAAAAACACCTGCCCTAGGGATCTGTGACCGGTGACCTGACTTCGCAGGGTAGTTTCAGCTCTGCGATATATGACAGACCTGGACGTCATTTCCAGTGAATGGAGAATGCCCAATGGACCAGTCTGAGGCATGTAAGTGTATAAAGGATACTTTGGAAGAGATGCTCACACCTCAATTTTATTAAAAACTGAGGAAATTAGTCATGACACAAATGAACTCGCTAAAGCACTACTTTTTCTAAGCATGACTTCTGAAGCTAAACGGATGCCAAGCTTTCTTTTTGCATTCTCAAGGAATTCTTCTGCAACAATTAGAAGTCAAAAACATCAGGTTTGTTTTTGTATGATGTAGAAAACATTTCCTTTTTGAGTCCTGATATCCTGGTCAAAGTCATACTTTTAATATGACATACAGTGATGAAGTGTTCAAGCCCAGGTTGGATGAGGCTTTGAGCAACCGGATCTAGTGGGAGGTGTTCCTGTCCATGGCAGGGGGCTTGGAACTAGATGATCTTTAAGGTCCCTTCCAATCTCAACCATTCTGTGATTCTGTGATTCTATGAAACTTTGCTTGTATGCATACCATTTCCAGTTTGACAAAATCAGCTAAGTAAAGCTGAAAAAGGTCGGTCCATAGCTGGATTCAGAATACTGGTCTACAAGTACACGCGGAGCTGAACTTTCTGTTACTGATATGAGTGGTGAGAGTTGACAGAACTTTAATAATTTCGTAGCTTCTGCCTTCAAATCTTGATTTGATACTGAACTGTTTTCATAAGAGGATAGTTGATGAAATTTCCAGACTTTGCAGTACTTTAGAGAGATTGTTGATCATGATTCAGAAGCAAACTTTTCCATCTGACATGACATGCCCCACCATTCAGAGTCTCATTTCATGATTTCACTGCACCCTTTCAAAACATGCTGTACCAAATAGCTTTAGAAAGTAGAGCCAATGCCTTCACACAGAGAGTTCCTCTGGTTGAATTAAAGACATGCATGCCTAATGCTGTGACTAACACTTCCCACCTTATGTCCTGAAATGCAGCATCCTGTTTGGATCATTTCTTGCCTCCTTGTTCTTCCCCCCATAGTTATGTAAATAGCCTTTGGCCTGTCTCTTACAGTGATTTTGGCTTGTTGCATTCCAAGCAAGCCTGTGGCAATAAATACATGCAACTCCTATTTCCTTCTGTTGCCGTCTGCTTTCTACACCTGGCACAAAACCTGGCCTGTTAGCAAAATCATCATTGTGTGCGCTCTATTTTTCCTCCATGACAAGCTGTTTTTCCTCATAATAGCTAATCTCAATCACATTCATCATGTGACTTGTTTATTTAATGTCCTTCAGTTTATTTATATCTCATTTGAAACCATCATCAGCTCCTCCCTCATGCAAGAAAGTATTTGATCTTGGAAGCTCATTCACAAAACTGCCCTGAGCAGGATGGGTCACACAGGCGCTTATGTTAACCTTGTGTCCAAATATCTGGGAAACGCAAGATCCGAACAAGACTATTCCTTGGATGGCTCTGCACTGGAAATGCACTTTCTACACTTCCAAATATCATTGCTCTCTGTGTAATCTCTTTGGAGGGTCCGTTGATTGCATATTGGAAGTCTCTGACATTGGACATTGTGTTTACCTCTCTTGATTCAGTGTATAAAGGTGCTTTTGGTCAACAGTTTCTGTACAGCCTTTTCTTCTGAATTGCAGGAGGATGCCCATACTGAGTATAGCCATACTCTAACTTGGCATTGTGTTTCCGATACTGGCCAATAGCAGATACTTGGAAGAAGACAGTAAGAAAGAGGGCAAATATAAAACAATCTTTCTTCTGTATCTTGATGCCTCAGCTGTTGACACATCAACAGCTGGAGGTTTTTGGACCAGGAGGTTTTCTTCACCTGTCAGACTTAACTGGAGCCTATGTTCAATAACCCTTGGTGGACTTCTGCATTAATGAATATGTCTAGCAGGTTTTTTAACCCGTTCATGCTTTAGTCTTCTCAACACCTGTGGCAAAGAGTTCCATGGTTTAACTACCTGCTGTGTGAAAAAACCCTTCTTTTTGTTTTATTTATACTTGCTGACAGTTATTTTGTTTTGGTGCTCTTTCATTCTTTCATTATGAGAAGCAGTGAAGATCTGTTGTCCTTTTGCAAACCATTATAATTTCATAAAGCTCAATCATATTTTCCCTCAGTCATCCCTTTTCCAAGTTAAAAGACTCTAAGCTATTTCCATAGCTTTGAATCCTTATTTTGTTTGTCCATATATATTCTGAAGAAAAACCCCAACAACTTTTTTCTTTGAAAAAATGTGTGCACGTGGTGTATTTATCTAATTAAGAATGGTTTCTATTTGTGATTCCCGTCCTTTTTTTCCCAATGTCAATAGCATAGTTAGAGCCCATTCACTTTTATGTATACTTAGAAGTGTTTTTCCTGTATGTGATACAATGATCTTAACCTTATGTTTCATCTGCCATTTCATCTTGCAGCTATTCAGCATTGTGAAATCCTTCACCCACTTTTTGCAGTCAGTTTTAGAACTGATTTTAATAAATCATTTTTTATCATCACAAGAAGTTTGTCACCTGCACATGCACCTCCTTTTCCTGTCATCTGTAACTACTTCACAAGTCCCCGCACATAACCTTTGAGATTCTTGGTGGTGATTTCCCTTCACTATTAAAAGTGGCCATTTGTTCCTGTCCTCTTTCCCCTATGTCATAAGCAGTTTTTAATGACAAGAGCTCCTTCTTTCCCATGTCATGATAACTGTATTCCTTTAAGAGATTTCTGTGAGGGAGCTTACTGAAAGCTTAAAAAGGAGCTGTGGAGCAGGGGTGACCTGTGAGAGCTGGGGATTCAGATTACAGCAGCAAAGCATCTGGGTCAGCTGGAGGGAGCTAGAGATGCTGAAGGTCATGACCAAACAGCTGGAGAAAATATTAAGGAGACCTAAAATGAGGTCTGGTTGAGAGAAAACAGGTTGGAGAGGCTAAATGATCAGCCCATATCGGATCTTGCTCAGAAAGCTAATTCAGATTAAGCCATACTATGAGAATGCAAAGAATTGTATTAAAAGCATGTCACAGAAAAAGGATTAGATCACTTGAGGGAGAAGCTGTATGTCTCATTCCTATTTGACTGTCAGTTTAAATCCAGATCAGGGCTGTGGTGCTCAAGACTTTTTAGCATGGTGTGGCCCATTTGAGTACAGTATGAATCTCTATTTGCAAGTGCAAGTCATTCAAATGGGGACAACATAGAATTTCCTCTGGATGTCTGCTCCATCCTTGGGCCAGTTCTCACAACCAAGCCTATTAGTGTGTACGGATGGAACTTTGTCCTAAAATGCCGTATTAGAAACTGCTCCTCTTCAGGTCGCAACTAATTCAGAGGGGGAATAGGTCTTCAGAGAGAGAGTGAAAGTGGGTATCTTAGCTTGTTCTACGAGAAACATTGAGGAGTCAGACCCCAAAGCTGGTTTTCTCATCAGTCTGTTAGTGATGAAGGGTGCCAGCAGAGAAGGCAAAGACTGACTGGGTAGGAGGAAAAACCTCATTCCCAGCCCACCAGCAAATCCATTTACGATGGGCTTGTACTGATGACTGAAGACACACAGTTTTTGGTTGGTGAGATCTTTCATGCAGCCTACTCCGTTTTCTTTTTATGCCACTGCTTACCTCTGACCCAGTTGATTTATAAATGTTTCATTATTTTCAGAGGTTGAAAATAGGTTTTGGAAAATATTTGGACTTGCCTCTTCATTACCTGGCCTTGGCTTTTTGGATGTGCTGCATGCCCAATCTTTGTAAGGATACGTGGAGCCCGCTGCCACCAAATTGTCCTTCTCAGTAATAAAATTGTGGTATTTAATGGAATGTATGGTTATTCCCCAGACTTCCATTCACTCAAACTGCTCCTTCTGCAGTGTTAATGTGTATTTTAAAAAGGCATGGAAACAAAAATATTACATGATCTATTTGAAGCAAAGTAATGGCTGCCAAGGAACTTGAGTTTATTAAAAAAAATGTTTTAATTGACTGAGGTAGGGCTCTAACTGCTTATCAGAAAATTCCTTCCATGTGTGTTGTTATGTGACCAACAGGATCACAGGGAAAAGAGCTAGCATTTCTTTATAGCGTCTTCTCATGTTTCATTACAGAAATGCATGTAGTTCATCGCTGAAGGAATGGTTTTGCTGCATGAAAAGGCAGAGTTCATTATGATATGTTGGTGTGCTGTGCAAGTGGTGACTTTTATTATTGCCACGCACACAGCCAAAACCTCTTTCAGTCTGGATGACTTTAATTTAAATTTCAGATTACAAAGGAAAAAAATAATATCTCCACGTCAGAGATAGTACAGCGTGTGTGTGTCTCTTCTTTTCAGACTATTGGGAACTCCCAGAGGGTTATTAGCTTGAAAAGTTAAATACATAGAGATATGAATCGCAGCAGTTGTCTTCATTGCCTATGTCTAAATTAACATTTCAATTCGGACAAGTAGTGAGGTTTTTAAGAGAATTTCATGATTGTCTCCACTTAACATCTGTTGGTTTGGTTTACCTAGTGGCATCTGTGCACAGGAACTGGATTTGCTTCAGAGAAAACTAAATGGGAAGCTCTGCCCCAGCTGTGCACCAAATGCCCTTGCATCCTCACTGGGAAACATAAAGGTCTGGAACAGTTATTGGTCCTGGGGATGGCTTTGAACAACAGACACGATAGAATCATCAAGTTGAAGAGTCCATTGAGTAAAGGTAGTTCAAGACTCGGGTATCGTGTAGAGAGAGGAGCCTCATCTAAACTGCTGCAGTCACCCCAAATTAAATGCTTATGCAGACAGCTGCTGGGTACCCCAGTGCACAGTCAGGAGTACGGCAGAATGGAAAAAAACTAGACATCTTCCAAAGATAAATTACTTCTGTTTAACTAAGATCTGATGGCATGGACAGGAGGAGCAGCCTGTGGATGCTTCACTGTGTTGCGAGGCTCTGCTGTGCTTACTGACTGGAGATCAAATGAATCATCCTCAAAGTTCAGGGAACAAGTTGTCCTCTGGTCTCAAATATCAGCTTCCCATTTGGAGTCACATTGGTTGAAAACTGAGTTTCCAATGAAAAAAAAATTCAATAATAAGACAACTTCCAGCTGAAGGTGTTTTATTTCCAGGCAAAACTTGTCTAGAACATCTTTGTCACAAACTTTCCAGTCTAGTAAAAAGACCTTCAAAAACCTCCTTGCCATCTTCTCTGCCTTTACCCCAACATGTTTGCTGATCAGTTTTCTTTGGGAACTCAACTCCAAGATGGCTGAAATTGAAGACACCTATTCTGGAAATACCCTTTTGCTCCTACCCATTGGCCATTCACTCACACTTTCCAGGCAAAAAGAAAAAAATAAAAGCTTTGAATTTGGGTGGGTGTGGGTGGGTGTGAGTGAGTGGAGTAGGTGGAAGGTGAGAAAGGCAGACTGACAGAGGAAAAAAAGAATGTTTGAAACAGTGGGTAACCAAGGGACTATGTAAAGGAAAAAAATAAAAGTGAGTTTAAGTGATTGAAAAAAAAAAGATGGAGAAAAGCAAAAATGTTAGAACTAAGAGATAAAAGGGGGAAAGGAAAATCAGTGTTCAGTCAGAAAGAAATAATAAAACTGTAGGGGAAAAATAATAAAAGGGATGAAAGCCTAGAAGAATGGTACTAAAACCCCCTGTATTTTCATGATGAGAAAGCAATTTGATTTTATGCCCGTGCGTTAGTGAATGAAGTTGGCTTTAGTGCCAATTAGTTTCTGAGGGCTTACAACTTGTGCTCATTTTTCACTGCACTTTTCCCCTCATCTCAGCTGCAGTTTCATTTCGTGAGCACAGCTGTAAGTCTCTTCTCTCCTATTGGAGCTCCATGAACCGTGACCTCCTCTGCCACCAGCATCTCACTGGATGTGCTCGGAGAGCTGTGGGGGCCTTCAAAAGCAGGACGGATGGCGGCTGTCTTTATACAGAGCTTCTTCAGCACCTGCGCAGGTTCCTCAGCGTAAAAACTGAACTGGTCAGGGTTCAGCTTCATCTTTGCAACTGCTGACAGGTTCTCAAATGGCACTACTGCAATCTGGGGCTTCAGAAATTATTTATTTGGGGGATTGCTCGTTCTTGCTGTCTAGCCCTTTAAGGTGGAAATGTACTGTTTTTCAGAGGAGTTGATGTGCTTTCTGTAGCATTTTAAAATTCTGGGGAAGGCATCATTTTTCGGTGAAAGTTATGGGCCTTTTAAGATGAATTTCAATTGAACTCCATTTAGACACTTGAGTACTCTCTTGTTCCTAGAGGTCACTCGGAGGACAGGTCTTTCTAAGGCCACAGGATGTTGTACAGAAGGACAACAGGAACAGCAGTTCTGAAATAATTTTTTGACATAAGGAATAAAAATAGTTTTAACCAAAGAAAGGAGAAACATCTCACATTTCCAGCTACACAAAGCATAACAGCCATTTCTAGAGCTCCCTGAAAGAAGTGGTGAGCTTTACTTTTACTCTACATGTGCCACAGTGCTGTCTCTCAGCTCTCCTTTTAATTGCAAAGCAAGGTACCCATGACTAATTTGTTTAGCATCAAAAATCTCCTTAGTTCCTCACACACTCTCAAACATCAAAATTTGCAGTGGGACAACAGTGCAAAAAGTTTAATTAAAAAAAATATCAGTTGGATAAAAGTCTAGTAGTTTTTTTATGCATGAATACTCCAGCAGGAGACTTTCTGGAAAGCATTTTCATTAACAACAATAATAAGTGTAATAGTAATAATAATCATGATGGCAAAAATGAAGAAATATATTTTGCATTTATACAAAGGAATAATTTATCTAGAAATTTGCTTCCATAAGTGACATTTTTCCAGTACAGGGACATACACTTGCCACGTTACATGTATATCTAATTAAATCTAGCCAACAATGTTCCAATTGCAGTTATCTTATATTTTTAATAAACTGTACAAGAATAAAATCCATCTGACAATGGCATGGAGATCTTTCAGAGGCAGGCTTTATTAATCTTTATTTCTGCCAATGAGCACTTAGTCACATGAGTAATCCTACTTAAATGAATGAGAGAATAGTGTGGAACTTCTGCACCTCCATAGATAATATGCATCACTGTGGGAAGAAATCTTATCAATGTTGTCTTTGTCTCTTCCCTAACCAAAGGGGATGGCTGACCAAGACATTTATATGTTGCATATCCAGATTTCTAAACAATGTCTGGAATGAAGATTTTAAATTCACCTTATGTTGGTTTTGATCCAATTTTGGAGTGTGCATGGTAAACTTGCCTCAATTTAGCCCTTGTGTTGACTCCAGCTACTAACGTAGAATACATTCTGTTTATCAATAATGAAATGCTTTTCCTTGCATTAGTAGGAAACTGCCATGTAGTATCAGATTTGCATGGTATAATCCTGAGTCTATATTTCCCCTCTGACTTTGAGCCCCTCAGAGTTGCCTTGATAACTCAAATGGTCAGTATACTTTATAGGTTCTATCTTCCTTAATTTACATTATTATTATTACCGTTGTTGTTGTTGTTGTTGTTGTTGTTGTTGTTGTTGTTATTATTATTACTACTACTACATACTGTGCTTCCTTCTTCAATGTGTGCCTCCATTGACAAGAAGAATGGATGTGGCAAGTTAGAAAGTAAAGTCCACACTTACACAATTATTTACATCTTTGTTCACTCCCTGTTACCCATGGGGTTTTTTAGATTCAGGGAAGGTACATTATTAATCCTTACATTGACATAACATAATAAGATAAAAATCCTATGATTATTTTTATCATGTAGTAAAGTCTTGTATTTTGATAGTTTTTCAGTGTAAGTCAAATTCTGCTCAAAATTAACTGTCAATTTCTTCTCAGATTGTAACTGTGCAGGTATTACACAGGGTGGTTTTTTTGATTCTGGATAAGTTTAGATACCTGCCTTTTCCTTCATTGATTTGCCTCTGGCATTTCAGTACTTATCTCAGCAGAATTATTGACTCAAGCTAAGTCAACCACAACAAACGTATGCAAAGCTACACACCCACACAGCAATTTCTGCCTGGCATCATACATGAGTGCCGAATGCTCTTTTGCCTGTTTATGCCAATCACCTAAATTCTTCTCACCAATTTGAAGGCTATCATAATTTTTCCTTTCATCAGGTAACTCTAACAGCCTCTCCATTGCTGCAACGACAATTTAAACAAGTACACAGTGCTCAGGCTCACTTTGAGTGGGCGCTTGTGCTCAGGTGGAGATGTGACTGGATATAAGTCTCAAAGAGGATTTTTCTGGTAGCAGTTCTCCTACATGAGTCAGATTCTACACGGGCCGTGAGAGCGTAGATTGAAAGCCCCTCCTCTAACCTGATTTTGTACATTTTCTCTACTTTTCCAGCTTACGGTTGTAGGCAGGCATCAGTAGCATCTGCAAAGGATGTCATGACTCCAAATAAGGCAAAATAGTTAGGAAGGATGTTTGAAAGTCTCTAACTGTCTCTAAAGAGAGGATTCCAATTTTGTGGCATCCACTTAACAGCACCTACAAAGGACCTGTAAAGGAATATTAGATATTAATTTTAAAAACTAGTTCAAAATTTGCCCCAAATATCTGTTTCTTAACCATGCTTGCATGCTTTCTTTTGAAACATCCCCGGCGAGCAAAAGGAAATATGATGAAAACAGTGATTTCACCTTCTCATTTGACTAGCCCATTACCTGCATTCAAGCCTGGGGACTGTTCACCATCTGAATTTTGTTGCTTGAAGCCATCTTGATTTTGTGTTCGAAAAACATTTACAGATGGAGCGAAGAAGCACTTTTCCTGCAGCGAAAAGTGCTCTTCTTTTCCTCTTCACTCTGTGCTACTTTCTTGTTTTCTTCACAGTGATTTTTCCTCTTTTTTTTCAGGGACAGACAGCATTTAGTGCTGAGCATTACCATAATGTTTTCTAAAAGCACTTTCTGTGATTGAAGAGACCACTGCTGGATTCCTCACAGGCCGGCTTGGTAGACTTGTGACAAGCTAAAAAAAACCCACCAAAAACATAGAGTAATGAGAGAAATCTGCAAACTGACATAATTCCCCACCATAATAAATATTTCAAGTCATCCCACTAATGCTGCGATTTTCTAAGAATACCCAGAACCTTTCATTAATGACCTCTGCTAATGCCTTTTACTGGCTAGAGTCGTTCCTTTCAGTCACGCTAATGGCAACATGACAGACAGGCCAGTAATGGCATCCCGGGGGGTTGCAGCCACTGCAGCCCAGCCGGGGCCTTGCACTGGGGAAAGCGGGCCAGAGGAAGCCGTGCCGTTCCCCTTCTGATGGCCAAGGGGTTGCCATCAGCCAGGGATGCCTCTGCCGGGGTCGGTCGGCGAAGGAGTGGTGCGCATGGGGGAACTGGGATGATCCAGAGAAGGGGAAAGGTAGGGCAGCCCATGAGCTGCTCTGAGTTACGTGGGGGACTGAGCTCGCCTGCGGCCACTTTAGTAACTGGGAAACAGTGGAAGAAGGCTGTAAAAATCCGCTTTGTCCCCACCTTAGTTGCTGCGCTCAGGAATATCATCCAACATTTTTTACAATAGTATTTACCTTTGGTATTAGGATTTCTGCAGCAACATCTCCTAAGAGTACAAGGAACTAAGAGCAAATGTTATCTGTGTAACAACCGTAAAAAAGCATCCAGATTTTGGTAATTATCTCTCGTTCATAATTTCAGTCTCTATATACAAATAAGTGAATTCTGAACTCTTCCCATGGAACATTCCTCATGCATTTTTCTGGTATCTGTTGAAAACGTAGGTATGTTCCTAGCCCACGGAGGCCACTGAGGATTGGAAACTGTCATCATCTGACTCCACGAAGGAAAACACTGCTGCTCTGTTGGATGCTCTGGGACACGTTCATGTGGACCAGAGGGGGAGGAAAAGGCTGAGAGCCACAAGAGCACCCTGAGTAGGTCCGTGCCTGTCACTGAGGCTGGCAGAGGGCCCTTTGGGAGGGACTTTTGCTCATTAGGAACTCACTCTGCCACCGGCACAGAACTTGCTGCCGGACCCAGCCATCTCTGTGCACCCGGGGACACAACGGTCCTTTCTGAAGTGCCTTGCCCAGTTTTCACTAGCAATCTTGCCAGGGGAGAACTTGGGGTTGCCACCGACATCGGGACTAACAGTTCCGCCAACAAACGCACATGTTGTCAGCCATTCCCCAAACTACCGTTTTCCCAAGAGGGGCTGTGGGTCAGATTGTGCGCTGTATTGCCCTTGCCCATGCGTCGCCATTGCAGGAGGGTGCTGGCTCTTTACTGTGCTTGCCCTGATCCCAAGGATAAGTCATATTGGGTCAGCAGACTGATGGAGAGCAACAGCGATCGCTGAATCCTTGCTTAAAGCGGCAATGTCTAAGCTGCCTGTGTGTGCTTCGAGACAAACACAATGCTGCTTCTAACATTTTCCAGCACTCTCTCTGTCATGCAGGAAATTATTGACAAATAGCTTCAAGTTATGCAATACGAATGCACCTGGTGTGCACCTCGTGCAGTAATGCCTTTCATCCATTCGCCGTATCGGTATCTTTTCAGACAGATGCCAAACAGTTGTCACAGGGGTGTTTTTCAAAAAGGCTTCTGGTGCGAACATCTTTCCTTGGTTCTCCAAGTGAAAAGACAGATCTATAGCTCAGCATGATCAGTTTCCTTCCCCAACTTACAGTCCTCAAAATAGCTTAGAAGTAAAGAACTTTAAAAGCCTAGTAAACTGAGTTTTTCTTTCATGTTCTCCTTAAATATGCAGAGTTAAGGGGGAAGCTAAAGGACCAAAGTTTGGTCAAAAGTAATGCAATACGACAGGTGCTTTTGACAGAGATGTCAGATATGCCTAACATCAAACTGAGGTGAAACCAGCTTTGCTGCTGTGTTCCATCTTGAAGGGAGGAAGAGATTTCTAATCTTAAAATGACTGAAAGACATATTTTTTTGCTTACTCTATACTGAATGACCTTGGTACTTTAACACATATTTTGGGTATAAACAGGACAGCAAACGATAAAGAACATCAAGGGTGAGAAATCAGAAATTCTTCTTTTCAAGCATGTGATTCAAAACAGTGGGCCACATCTGCAGCTGATAAAATTAATTTAATCATAACCCGAGGACAACACTGCTCAGTTCGCCTAAAGGATGTGGCTAACACTGTTTCCCACACATTCTTGTGCAACGCGCTAGAGAATATCACAGACTATCACTTTGACTGCAGCTTTGACTTAATACCTTACGGTAGGAAAAGTGTCTACCTCTTAGGGTGATCAACAAAAGAGTCAAGACAGGAAAAGTTCTGGTTAGTGAGTTTCAAATGTTCCACTTTCAGATTCATTATTTGGCAAAACCCACTGTTTGTAAATCCCTCGGAAGTACTACATCAAAGTAATTTTCTTCTTCATTTTGAAATAAAAATTATTAATGACTTTTTTCTCTTTAAATACTGTCCTTGATGAAGAGATTGTTACCTTACAGTAGCCTTAATCTGGAGGTTTTTTTATAAAACATTGAGCTATAGCAGTCCCTTCACTGGATGAACTCTAAATATTTAATAAGTGTTCATAAACTAGCCTAAGCACAAGGATAGGGGATCCTGGATATGCCAGAGTCAGTGGAAGGGCCAGCTCTGGTTGTGATTCCCTCCAGAGACCAAGTTCCTTACCATTCCTCTTCCTCTCTGCTGCTGTGGTCCTAGGGGCATTTTGCATCCAAAGAGGGGATCACCTTCACATCTAGCATTTCAGAGAGCAGCGTACATGATCAGTCCAAATTTGGATCAACCTAAAAACATAACCAAACATCTCTTCACATATAGGAATGCTTCCACTGAAAACTACTGGTATTTTTTGAAAAGCTGATCCAATTCTCCTCCAAGTCGATTTAGTGCTTTAGCTCTTAAAGGACTCAACCAAGTACAAGAAAGCAAGTTCTTTTCTGTCCGTTGCCGAGTAATTCATGCAGCTAATTTCTAAATTGATTTCTTTTAAATGACATGTAGCTGCAGAACTCAGATGGCTAAAGAAATTCTGTTGAAGCCTAAAAACAAAAAGTCAAATAGGGCTGAGATAAGAAGTCAGATTTCACATGCCCTCAAAATTAGTTGATCAAAATTGTGATGCCTGAATTAAATAAGAAAAATATATTTCTAACATATGATAGAGACTCTTTAGAGAGTTTTTTAACAGTCAGAATTTATGCATTTAAGGAAGGGTCTACATGGAAATAAACTTGCCTGAAGAATTCTCATCCCAAATTTAGTCCTGGTGAAAGATGGTATAACTCTTTTCCACCAAAGAGTTACAATGGATGATGCCTGTGATGCATTTGGCCCTGCAAATGAAGCTTTGGACCACCGAGGCAATTTTCAGCAAGCAGATTTCCTGTGGAATAATGCTGATTCATTCAAGCTGAAACTGTTTGCAGGAAAGTGTTAGTTCTGGCAATGTTTTACCATAAAAATTTTTCAAAAGGGATAAAAAAATTTCCACATAACTTATTTTCTAATTTCAGCATATTTCCATTGTGCTTAGAGGGTTTCTCTATGTTGAAACACAATCTGTGGTTTGAGTAAGATAATTGTCAAAATTGGGTAGAAATATTTCAAAGTTTTTGAAAGAAAAAATTGACACAAATCAAGTTTCTTTCTTTATTTACTAACCACTCCTCCCCCTGCCCAAAATCCCAGGATTTGACCTGTTGGTCTATAGAAAAATGGAATCGTTTGTTTGCTTTGTTTTTCCTAAGAAAAGTCTGGAAGAATCTATCTATATCTAGTACATATGTTAGCCAGAAATAACAGTTTTGAAACACTGACTAATATAACCATTTGTACCTTTTTTCCCCCCCAAAAGAGCCTGATTAAGATGTGAAAGAAACCAACGTCTCAAAGTTCAGCACCATAAGGAAATTACAGATGGTGAACCAAGCCCATGAGAGACTCTGCATCAGAAGGGAATAGGCCTGTAGCTGATGAAAACACAATAAAGGTCTAAAAATTCCAGTGTGAATTCTATAGGCTGTTCTCAACCCTCCAGCAAAAATTAGCACCATGAAAATTTCTGTAATTGAAAGTTTCAAGACCAGCCTCAAGTTACACTATTAAATATTATCATACTGTAGAGTACCTCCAAAAGACCTCTAAATGACTAAGCATAGCCCATTAATAAACAGTTATTTTTTATGTTGATGCACATCCTTATCTTTGCCCTTAGAGGATCAGTTTGTGTCATTCCACCATTTTCTTTTCCAAGGTAGCATCAGGCCAGTTCTACCACCACATGCACGTTGGCACATTAACCCCCTGAGAACTAATTATCATAGTTTAGATGTATCTGTCTATATGCATCTGCCTTCTAGAAGCAAAAGGTGGCCTGCAGTGTGTTCTTATATGGTTGTTTATTGATCCTTGTCCTGAGAACACTAGCTTTAAAACACAGGCACATATATGACAGGCATATATGACGGTCACGTGTATGTTCCTGCTATGCAGTCTTCATTTCTGCTTGGCTTAAAAGCTGATTTTAGTCACAAATGAGCAACTCCAGTAGCATTGCAGAGGTAAGAAAGGCCTAACCAAGACTGAATTCATCTCCGTTTGTAATTTCCCTTCTCACCCTGGCACCTTATGCTACTATATTTTGTGTTATATTTGTATGTTTGCATTCTCAGCGTCTTTAACAAAGAATGCCTGCATTCAGCTGCTTGCCGTGTTAGAAACAGCAAGATGGCAAACGGACGCATCACGAGACCATCTCTGTGGGTGAAAACAACCTGTCGCTTCCTGAAGGACCTCTGTTCAGCCCCAATATTTTTTTAAACATACAGACATGCGAGCTGCTACCTGGGTTTCCATACGATCGGACGTCGGTGGCCTTGTGCCAAGGCTTGATTTGGTTTCCCGAGAGTACAGGTATTTCCCCACCTCCCTGGCCTGTCCTCCGCAAGACGGATGATCAAGGCTCGCACGCTGACAACGCAGTGACAAAATGGCCTCTTGACTCCCCCACTTTCCTTTCTATAATTTGCTACTGTCCTCGTCTGTTTAGCAATGCGTTTTATAGTGGGAGCTGATTCATTCGAGCTTAATAAAGCAGCCAAGCGGCTTTCTGGCATTATCCCAGCATAATCACTATAATTCCTTCTGGTTCCAATATAGGTCAAGTTATGCCTGATTCAATAAAATATAATTTTTAAGTAAGCATCATTCATCTTAGGGTGCATTAGTCTGTTTCATTTTGGTAATTGGTCTCTATCATTTTTGTTTGCTTTTTCAGATTTTCCTTGCTCTTTAATTCTCTAATCACACGATGGATTATTAAAAAGCTGAATCCGTGTTAAATAAGGTGACCATATACAGAAATTTCTTTGCAGTTCAATTTCTATTCTTTCGGGCTTCAGCATTCATGCTGTCTTGGAGTTGAGCAAAGAAGTGAGGAGTTCTGATTTTTAATTATAGAAAAAAGAGGAAATAAAGGGTCTAGTTGTAGTCAAATCTGAAATTGAATAGAAGTGGAAGTCATTTTAAAAATAACTGGACTAACTGAGAAGGTTTAGGGGGTCCAGGGATTGGAAATCTGGTATTTTCTTGTACAGCAAAGGATAGCTTTTGGAATCTGGAAAACATCACTGATGTTGAAGAGGGAGAGAGACGGCTGTAGGTGTATGAGATTATACTTCTCTCTATTATTACATGCGTCTGAGCCCAGACTCCAAAATGACAGATGTGCAAGTTGAAGAGATCAGTAAGCAAGAAATTAAGAAGAAATACTAATAGCTTTTGTTATTATAAATGGCTTCAGCTGAAAAGGGGCCTCTCTGCCGCAGGCAGAGTCTCCTCAGCAGATGAGGTTCCTAAATGTAAAGATTTACATTCAGAGGAAGCAGTTTTTCAGGAAGTTCCCAACATCCATGGAAAGGATGCATGATAGAGATTGGCCAGAACTTCAGTTTCTTTTGGCAGGTCGTACAAAGTTGTAAAAAGAGGTTGTATCTTGTATAAAAATGAAATTTAATTAAAATAATAGAAACTTTAAATCAGAATTTAGATGAATTTAAATGTTAAATACTTTATTCTGATTCTACTGAAACACTTTGATAATGTTGAAACATTATAAAATATAATTATATTTAGTACATGTACTGATATTCTATGTATCATATTATTAATATTTTAATATGAGCCAAAATTAGGTGAATGAAAACAATGCAATCTGAATGAAATTATCAAGACAAGACAAACCCAAGCCGTCTATGACTGTTCCCTATTGCACATATGAAAGAAATCAGCATATTTATGTGCAATTTTTAGGTAGGAAATTGCATTTTTATAGGAAATGGGTATATAGAAGTTTTTTCAACTAGCTGTGTTTCCAGCAGGCATTTTTAAATAGCACTGTGCTTGCTCACTGTCTGATGACAGTTGAGAGTTTAGCTTATACCATGCAAACAAATGAATACTGAAAGTAATCATGAGTAATTATTATATATTATTTGTTCTTGCTTGTATGCCTGGTGCACTTGCAGCTCCATAGACCCAACAGAAGGAGCAGTGCCTTCCCTGGAGAGCAGCTGGAAGATTTTGATCTATGACAACCTTCCTACTCCTTCCAATAAAATAAACATAGAGCAGAAATCTCCCTCCTTCTTATGTTCTGCAGAGAAACAATGGTGCATACTGCCTAAAAGTTTCAAACCAAATTACCATTAAGAGCTGTGTGAAAAAAGAAGAAAAATTAACACATCATGTGCACTTTGCAGCTAAATCTTTGTGCTCTTGAGAAGGCTGGATACGCTGCAGCTGCAGGATTGAGGTGGTCCGGGTGGCACCAAACTCACCACAAACACAGATGGAGAACTTAGATTAGGCAGTCTTTTATATATGATACGCATATGCATATCTAGGACATCGATATTTATGCTTGGGGAAGCAGACTGATAGTGGTTGGGAGAATATTCTCAGCAGGCCACTCACTCCCTAATTATCTCTTGTACCTGCCTCTCATCCTGGGCACCATCTCTGCTTAGGTGGACCCCCAATGAGGAGGGCACGTGCGTGCACGGGGAGCTCAGAGCCATGAGCAGTGTGCTCCACAGGGCATGGGCACCGCCGCTCAGCCTGCTTTTCACTGCGATACTTGCCAGGAAGGGAGCGATCCTCGCTGTGCCTGGTGGCGCATTACACGGTGCTGCAGGACCATGGTCTTGGCTGAGCCAGGGAGGAGCTGGATAGAACGGGATGGTGTTGGTGAACATCACGTACCTGAGACCGGCTAAATGGAGTACTGGATTCCGCCTGGTAGCAGCTGGGTCTGCAGCCCAACTCTCAAGTAGCTTGCCGAGTTGCTGCTATTATTCCATGGTAGCCAAAATACAGCTGCCTGGCTGGCTGTAGCTTCACTTCAAGTGGCACAGCAAGGCAAGGCGAGAGTGCCTGTGACCAGACCAGCAAGCAGGGGGAAAGCAGAGATGAAGGGTGGGTGGTGAAAGGAGCGCCCCGTCCTGTGGCCGTATGCTGCCCTGCGGGCATCACTGTGCCCACTGAGAGCAGGGTGGCTGCTCGGCATGGAGCCATTTTAGCCACGCGCAGTAGCCACTGGCTGGTTGGCTCTCGGCATCTCTTTTCAGATCAGCAGAAGGGACAGGGCTCGTCTGGCTGAGCTGGGCGTCTCCAGGGCACTGCTGTGCCCCGAAGCCACGTGTTCGGCTGAGGACGGGGAGCACAGTTCGGTGGGGATGCTTTCCAGGGAGCAGTGAGATGCTGCAGACACGTAGACCAAAGTGTACCACAGAGGATTGCGTGCTACCCTGGCTGTGAGGGAGCAAGCAGGGGCTAACACCTCATGTCCCCTTCCCTCTGTCCCTTTCCTCCTCCCTTTGCGAGGCAAGGCTGTTTACCCACGTCTTACATGAAAGCAGCAGAGTCCTTTTTCCCGAGTCCTAGCAATATCTAGGGCATTAGGAAGAGTTGCCAAGCACAATCGCTCTCCTGGGGCACCACTTCTTCTTGCCCATGTGTCTCTGTATCTGAAAAATAAGTCAGCCTGTCAGCACAGCTAGCCAGCCTGAGGAACCGAGCTTCACCTCCCTTCTGTGCTCCTCAGGCAGCTCCTGCCCACCTGCTCTGCGCTTCTACCAGCAGCTAAGGAGGAAGGGCATGGGTGGCAGTGAGAGGGACAAGAAGGAGTGGGGACAGGGCAAGGAAGTCATGCAAAGAAACAGGGGTGGATGTTTCTAAGCATTAATGACCTGACCGAGCTCCTGCAGGAGTCTCCTCATGCTACTCTCAACTTATTTACAGGTATTTCTGGCGGTCAGGAGGGAAAACAAAGGGTAGGTAGTGATCTAAGTCAAGTGTAGGGCTTTAAACTCTTACAATTCTTTACAAAGAGCAAGGAGAATATGCTTCTTCATCAGGACAGACCGTGTAAAATCTCTGGGAGCGGTTCTGTTCCAGACTGAACACAATGTAGTAAATGCAGTCTGTCTCAGCTCAGCCGCCTGTTTGAATCTCTCCTGCTCTAACACAATTCTTGCCATTTTTCAGGTAAGACTTAGGATGCTTAGAGAGATGTTTAGAAGGAGCTGTCTCTTTCTAGAGTGGATCGCCTCTTCTTTTTTGAGTAGGGCGAGGAGACTAAGGTAGAACAAGTCCTGCATGATACAGCTGTCTCTGCACTTGGTCCTGTCCCTCTGCGCACACGGACATGCGGACAGAGAGACTGTAGCTTTTCCTCTGAGTTGCAAACCTTGCCATTTTGGCTTTACTGTTGGGTGGCAGGCTGCCAGCATCGCTGGGCTGGTGCAGAATACGGAGGCTGCCTGGAAGTGTTCGACACCCATTCTCCAGGACTCGCACCAAGTGAGAAACCTTAGGTAGCATTCATAATCCCAGGGACCTATCAATTAGCAATTATAATCCTAGGGCGGTCTGCTTCCCTAACTCTGCCCTACATTGCCCAGATTGTAATTCTCACCATGCTTTGATGCTCTTTTGGCACTTTTGTTCATCCAAATAAGCCTAATAAGATTCCTGGTTCAGAGGCCAGAAACATTTGTGTTTATTTCTACACCCTCACCTGGAATCACTGCTCAAAGTTTCTCCAGACTTCATCCCGACCCCTAAAATCCAAAGAGGCTGTCCACATTATATTGATCATTGCAACAAAATGGATGATAAAAATATTTTAAATTAATGAATTCTGTTAGACTCTCACAGATGATTCATCCTGGTTTAATTTCATTTACTTCAGTGGACTAATATTGGTGATCATTTGGCCCATACCTTTTGGATCTGTGAAGTAAAGAGCTATTAAATTCCATACATGAAGTCAGAGCTGTCAGTGTGCCAAATAAAATTAATACAGCTCTTCTCTGATTTGACATTTTTTCCTGGGTTGGTCTAGAAGAGACTTTTGCCTAGAAGTCTAGAAGAGACTGAAGAGCAATTCGAGATGATGTGATTTCTTACACTGATTAAGTCTTTGACATGACTTTTTGAGAGATCTACTCTTTTGGAGATAATAACTGTTTTATGTAAGTGTGCTGTGATTTCCAAGTGCATCCATGTGGAAAAAAAAGGCAAATTCCTCTCTATCAGGGACAGCAATTAGGGTTGTGAGTTCCTGAACCAGCAGCCACTAGCTTTTAGTTACCATAGAGGATGACTGAAATCAGAATATGAGAAGAGGTTGCTGTGCATGAGGTCATTTTAAAAGTAGTCAAGGCATGATTCAACTAACAAGCGAAGTGGAAAGAGAGCTGTCTTGAGGAAAAGAAAGCCTTGAACTTCAGACTTTCCCTGGCGTCTTATTTTATGCACTCCAATTCGTGAAGGCACAAGAGATTTCGTAATTTCTCCAGGGTCTCTGCTTGTGCAGTGGAGCTTTTGTAAGTGGCAACAGCTTCGTGTTGAGGACGCAGAAAGAGCCTGACCCCAGGCACTGGAGGAGATGGAGGCAGATTTTCTCTGCTGTTTCATTGCCATTCATAATAGTGTGCATGTGGCCAGTGCTCCAAGGTATCAAAAACTTTGTCTACAACATCAGTTAAACATGGAGGCTAGCCTGGTCTCCAGATCAGACTCATCCAGCACAGACATATTTATATTGGCCTGAAGATATCTCCTCTGCCTGGGAGACAAGGCACTCCAATGGGAAGCAGAAATATCCAGGCTCACTGGATGCTTTAGCCTGTACCCAGCATCTCTTTTGGGTGGACTGGGTGGCTTTAGCCCTGGCAGAGCTGAGCACACACCAGCCCAGTCCACCCTTCCTGAGGGGAGCTCTGCTGAAGCCTGAGGAGAAACTCCCAGCCACGGCCAGCCATGGCCAGCCACAGGGACTGCTACAGTGGTTCAATGCTAGTGTTTCTCAATGCTTAGGGACAGCAAGATGGACCAAGTTGTCGTCGTTGTTCTCACCACAGGGGAAGAGGGAATATTGCCAGCAAGGAACAATGGGTTTTCCTCTTCTAAGACTTTCTGTCTCTGGTGCCCGGGGGACACCACCAGAGAACTAAAAGGGCCATTCATTTTCTCTGTGCAAGACCTCGAGTGAAGTAGTGGGACAAGTCAGATACTCTTCAAACCCTGGGGAAACCTGATGTAATTCTGCATCATTTCTGGATAACAGCATGTTGTTTGCTTGTGTTTGGAAGAAGCTGCCTCTTTCCACTCTGACTTGTTTATATAAAGGGACAGAATAAACCCGTTTCCAAAGCTGCTATTACTACCTGGATTTCTTCGGTGCTGGCTTCTTTCCCCCATTTAAGTCTGCTTTTAATGTGCATTTAAGTCTGCTGATGAGTACATTCATCACAATTCCCAAATATTTCTTTTGTAATTCACTGACTTGACCATTCTGGAAATTGCCATGTTACACTAAACAATTCTTTTAAGTCAAAGATAGCTGGAAAAAAAGAAATTTATTTCCATAAGACTGTACATTTTTCTTCAGCCTTTCTAGATTTTTTTTTTCCTTAGACTTCAAAGTAACCAAGAGTAACTAACTGAAGCCAAATCAATTAGTCAGTTGAAAATAATAAATGAGGGAAAATCAGATTTATAACTAAATGGGGAGAAACTGTCTGGTCTCCATCCTGTTCCTAGTCTAGTAACATTTTTTACTAGAGTAATCAGGAAAAAAACAGATTAATTTAGCCATCTAGACATTCATGGGGTCAACAGAGAAGTATAAAAATCACTTTGACTGATGGTCATCTCCTTGCAAGGGACTGAAACAATTAAACTATTCAGATAGTATAAAGCCAACATATGTGCACCATAATCCCCTAAGTGCAATAAAGAGTAATAATGCTTGGAGCACATGAATTTTCACATGAAATATTCTAAGACAGAACTGCTGGAAGCCTCTTAAGGCAATAATGGCTGTAAATTCATATGTAATTCATTAACAGAGCAAATCTATTACATGTAAAGAACCTTGCTGTCACTAAACGTGTGAAAAATTTTAATCAAAATAATTCTTTTCATTCATCATTTCGTCTTTTCACAATTTGAAAAATAACAGAAAGGGAACTTGGGACTAGTCTTGTAGTTTTGCATTTATTGGTAGCAGCACTGGGTGCTTAGCACAAACAGCAGCGCAATAATCGAAATGAGGCTGTTTATCCTACCAGCTGCTGACACTCACCCCTTGCTTCCCCCGTCTTCCTAGACTGCACCTGGGCCTGTCTGACAAGGGGTCCCTAGTGCAGTTGCGTGCTGAATAGCTACATCAGTTCTTCTCTCATCTTTCCATCTCCTTCCGTCTGCACTGAAATGCCACAATTTTCACAATTGCAGCATCTTTGATTATTTTCTGCCCTGATCAGGAATTACACTAAAGGCTGTTATTCCTCATTGATGACGTCTACTTCATCCAAAGGTGAAAAGCGAGGTTGTATGGTCCACATCATCATCATCTCTTACCTCTCATGCTGCAACTTGCTTCTCTGTAGCTTCCTCTCATCCAGCTACCTGCTCTTTCTGAAGATGGGCTGAGGAAACAAAAGTCTGTATCATTTATCTTCATATGAATTTACGCATCCTTGTTTCCTTTTCCACATTTTTGTCTCTGTTTTTACATTGCATTAAAGCACCTCAGTTCTGAAGTTCTGCATCTCATCATGTTCCAATCAGCAACTATTATTCAGGGAAGAGAAACTGTATTTTTTCTGGATAATTCCTGAAAACATCAGTTCAATATTCAGCATCCACGAAAAAGGAAAATAGAAGGCTAAAAACTAGAAAGAAAGGAGTAGAAAACAGAATAGAAAACATTGATAGGTCATTGCCAAAGTCTGCAATGTGCTCACACCTTGAAAACTTCATGCAGTTTTGATTAATCAGTCTCTAAAAGGATATCATAAAACCAGAAAAGCTATAAAAGAATATAAAATCCTATAAACATAAAATACAGTTCATATACACATAAAAAATCAGCAACACCACAGAGAAAACAAATGGAGAATAATTATTGACTGTTTCTCACAATGCAAGAACTGAGGGACGTCAAATGAAACCATCGGGTGGCAGGTTGAAAACAAAGGAAATACTTTGCAAGCTGTTCTTAAATTGTGGAATTCATTGCCACAGCAAGCTGTGAAGAGTGTTGAGAAAGCCAAAAGTACAAGTCTGCTCAAAAAGCAATTAGAAAAATGATTGGAAATAAAGCCTACCAAGGCCATTAGATGGAGAGATGTAGTTACATCTGTCTCTTAAAGTTCCCGAGCAGATGAGAGCTCAAGGCTGGGGGCTAACAGTGGTAGCATCATGGCACTGTCCTGTTGGGCTTTTCCTCTAAGCTTCTGCTACTAGCCCTTGACAGAGGCAGTATGTAGGCAAGAGAGACCTTCCATCTGCCCCAGCATTATGATTCTTATTTTCTTTCCTTCCCTCTTGCTGGAACCCTTTGTCTTTTGGTCTTCCCCGCCAGCAGGTCACCTTTCCTACTGTAAACCTCCCACATCCTCCACTTCTTTCACTGGAATTCCTGGGCATTGAGTCATCCTGAAAACACATCATGATTAACTTCATACCTTTAGTCTGTATGTCATAATCTGAACTAAAGCATCAACTGATCTTGGAAGGTGTCATCCTTTTTTAACATTTGCAGATTGCTGAGAATGCCTTCAGGGATGAAGAAATGTCACCGTATCTTCCAGCTTCATAATATCACGCCTACATCTGCAGACATCAATAGCAAAAAACAGAAATAGGAGAAAGAAAGAAAGAAGAGATTGATGGGTGCACTCTGCATTCAGCATTGATCAAGTTTTGCCTCTGAGTTAATGCAGAAGCAAATAAGCACTGATAAGCACTGATAAGACAGTGCTGGAGACATCTAAAATCCTGCCCAGCAGAACCTTCACAGAAAGGAGGCTCCATGCTCATGCCAGAGAGGGATGCTTGTGATGGAGGGCCCACAAACGTGGCCCACCTCCTGTCTTGTGATAGAATGTTCATGTGGCGTCTGGGCACGGCGTCTGGCACTCTCCATCAAGCAACCTGACACATACCCATCACCCAATGACAGCACTGATCTCTTAATCTTAATGTGACAGGCATACATCCAGCCACTTGGAGCTGGCTGTCACTGCTGGAACAGCTCACCCAGTCAACAGCTGGCTCTCCGCTGTGTCTGAAGAGCCTTTCTGAAAGAACACGGCAGAGCCTTTGTGAAGGAAGAAGCGACACAGCTGAGGTAGACCTTGTCAATGGCTCACGGGATCCGTGCTGTGAGCCCAGTGATCCTGCATTTGTGTGCTGCTCCCCATGCTGTGCACGAGGCAGAGGAGGGGAAAAACTGCAAACATAAGCACTGACAAATAAGGAGCTTCCTCAACATGACCAGCATACATCTTATGGCCAGATAAGGCTAATAGGGCTGAATATTATTGAATCAGGCAGTTACAGCCCCGGATTATCTGGCCTATCGTATTGATTGATCTCATTTAGTACCTGCTGCAAACACATCTCCTCATCAACAAGCAACCATTCATTGACATGGCAAATGTTAAATATAGGGTGTTTATGTGATGAAAGAGTAGCCAGGCTTTCCTTAAAACATGAGTGCATTTTCCACAATTATATAAATTCAGGTATATGCCCTTATTCCTGAAGAAGTGCAGATATACAGTCAGCTATTTTGCCAGTAGCCTTCCCTTATTATTTTCTCTCGGTGGAATCAATGTCTCTTTACTTAAACCACCAGACAAAAGGTGCCCAGTACTGAACAGATCTGTTTAACAAGCTTTGCAAGATAAATCTGGCAGAATATATATTTGGAAAGACATTTCCAAAACAGCTAAATGCTCTGGGTTTTCTTTTAGCTTTTGGTCTGCTTTTGTGTATTTCAAGATCAAGGAGATTTATGCTCACTGAACTAGCAGAAAGGGGACAGCATTAAAGCCAACAGCTGATGATTTGACCTCTGCTCATCTTTGTAGAGTGTCTGCTTGGAAAAAGGAACTGAAATGAAACAAAGATGACTTAAAAGTATAAATCCAGCTACATTCATCACACAGTACATTTAAGGCTGTGAAATGGCTGAACATTAAAAAATAACCCTAGTAAGTGTCCTTGGAAAATAATTGTATCAAATTATTAATCTTCACTAAATAAATTGGTTTGACTTGTACTGCAGCTGTCTGCAGCAAATGTCTATTTTACTAAGAAGTTCAAGGCTCCAGAGAAATATAATTTGCGCACCAATCTTTAAGTACTGCTAAGACTAGTTGTTTGGAGGGAAGGGGGGATGGGCAGTATGTTCCTGAGGTACCACCTTGCTGGTATGTGTTGATGCTGTTGAAGATGTGCAGGTTGCAAAAGCAGTTGAGAAGTTTTCCTGGAGAAGACACAGGTCAGAGAAGACACCTAGTAGCAATAACTGAGGATGGGAATAAATCACGAACTAGATTTTGCCTTCTCTCTGGAAGGCAATGACATAGGTAGACATGTAGGAAAACATAGGAAATTGGAGCCCCAGGAAGAGCAGGTGTAAATTTACCCAGAGATGGAGAAAGGAGAGAAGCTACAGGGACTATAGCCACATCACTAGGTTAACAGCATGTCCATGACATTTTTTGGTGGCCCGGTGGCTATGCAGTCCTTACCTGTGGGAAGGGTAAGCTATTGAACTGTACAGATTGTGAAGGAAGGCTTTGTCTACAGAGCAGCATGATTTCCCCTCTTTAATGGGTAAGGAATCGTAGTCAGACGAGAATGTTCCCTCTGTAATATTACCAATACACTAATAAGGGTGACCAGGATGAAAATCAAGCCATGCAACCTTTTTTTAAGAGTAATGACTATAAATCAAAAAAAAAACAAACCAAAAACAAAACCAAAAAAACTCACAAGATATTTTTATGTCAGTTAAGTCAGTTAAATATAATGTACTCTTTCCTCATTGCTCCCCAAATAGATACCAGGCAGTGATATTAACTTGTATTTCTTTGCCATATTTAGAGCATGGA
Organism: Chionis minor; assembly: GCA_013398295.1. Classification (NCBI taxonomy): domain Eukaryota; kingdom Metazoa; phylum Chordata; class Aves; order Charadriiformes; family Chionidae; genus Chionis; species Chionis minor. Next base: position 115,617 of record VZSF01000462.1, read on the forward strand.
GGGGAAGAGAATTTGGAAAAACCAGTAAGCCGCTGTGGGAAAAAACTTCTAAAATAAAAAATTCAAACAGAGGAACCTTACAAGGAAGATTAAGTCCACGAACCTACGCTCAGCTAAATCAGTGGCAGAAACTCCTACTAATCCTGATGAGATGGATGGCCAAAGGAGATCAGGGATACCAAATCAGGGCTGTGTGTAAGGGAAATGCAGGGAACCAGTGTGTCCTCAGCTTACAGACTGCGAAGGAGGCTCTCATCTGGGGCAGCAGGCTTCCCAGAGGAATAAGCGATGGTTGTATACAGTGAGGAAGATGAAGGAAGATGCAGATGATGTTTAAATGAGAAGAGTAATGCCGTATTTCCCAATGTTATTTGTATAAACTCCTCCAGAGACTAATCTTACACATAAAGGAATTTGAAAAGGCAGGTGACCCAAGTGAGGAAAAGTAAGTGGGCACTGCAAGGGAACAAACCAGTGGTTTGATGGCATCCTACTTGAATATTTTGTGTAATATCTATTTTAAGCTTCAATAACTAAACTGGCATTCAGAATGGCTTCTCGTCTTTCTCCTTCTTTTTTTTCTAGACTCTTTGTGTTACAGAGCAACTTTGAAGGACTAATAGTTAAGCATCTGACAAATATCAGTGTCACTCCAGAATTTAGTGAAGGCCCAGTGCCTTTATCCACTGTGGTTTCTCATTTACTTCAAAAAATTACACAGACTAAGACATGAGACATGAAGCACTGTCAGATTTACAGTGGCAGCTGAATTTCCATGAACATTCTGCTGCTTTCAGCATACACAGCTTTGCCAAAAAAACCCACAATCTCAGCAAAGCAGTGCTCACCTAGCGGGATTTTTTTTTTAAAAAAGAACATGAAAAAGGATGTGTTTTCTTTGTCCCTTTTTTGAGAAAGCAGACAACAGAGAAGGCTCATGTCCTGATATCAGAGAAGGTGTCTATTCAAATCCAGGCCAATGTGCCGGTGCCTGATCTTTATATAGTTCTGGTGGCCGGTCGATGCTCTGACTGAAATATAGTGATGATACTCCAGACAAACTACAACTCAAGTCTCTGACCAGTGACAGAACGATTACAAAGACTGAAGTGATCCCTACAAGCAGTCTCTGCTGATTTAAGAAGAGCAATCCCCAAGCAAAGCCACTAGGAAATGTTCCAAGGTCTGAGCACTGGACTGCTCGGCCATGAAGTCCCAATAAGCAGCAAGTAGCTCCATACCACGGGACAATGTGCCCCGATAAACTGAGGTAAGACGAGAAACTGTGGCTTTATAACTCATATGTTGGATTTAATCTGTACGTTGGTACTGTCAGGAAGAAGACAATGCAATAGCTGGGGCGTTGCCGGCAGCTCTCCGCAATCGTGATTCATTCAGCAATCGACCACGTAGCAATGATACGCCATACGTGGAAGAGCGATGTTCTGGCCCGTGAGTTAGCTCCAGCTGGTCACCAGCGTTGCTTTAATGCCTCTCAGACCACATCATCTCCCTGCAAAAAAGGATCGGATTAGGATTCCGTCACGTTAGAATGTTTTCACATGTTTTCTTAAGACAGTGGGAACAGGCTTTTTAAAGAAAATTTTAAGCTTCTCTTGAAATGCAGTCAACCCGACGCACAACAAGGTTGCCAAACTGTGAAAAAGCGAGGGACTTTGTTAGAGCAGGCCCATCTGAATGAAAGTAACAGGCGTTAACCAAATTATCTAATCTACACAAAAGCAAAAAAAAAACACCACCAAACCCCAAAGGGTGAACATAAATCTGACATAAAAGCTAATTTGTATTATTTTTCAATTTTTAAAATTATTCTCAGCATCACATAGAAAGAACTTCTAAAAATGCATTTCAGTTAATAGTTTTCTCCATCTTGCAGTACCAAGAAATCTGATTTTTATCTTGACAATGCTCTTTGGAAATGCTCCTCTTTTGAATCCTGACTGCATATTTGGAGAAAAACTGGCATGCGAATAAATCATTTATGATTGAGGGTCACAAACATTTTTTTCACTTGTCTTTTAAATATCCTATTTCTAACAATATTATATGCTGTTTAGAGACTACAGCTTCTGGAATTGATAGCTTCCAGTGGTGCATCTCAGAATAGAAACTCAGAGTGTGCCGAGCCAGCAGTCATTGATGTCCCCTGAAAGGACCATTTGATGGGCCAAATCCTGAGAGCTGGGAAGTGTTTGTACATTTCATTCACTGCTGCAGATGTTCAATTACCCTCAAGAGCAAAGCCCGCTTATTTTGTGATGGTTGAACTTTCAGCCTTTGCTTGGAGAAAGAAATTATCTCCTACCAGGTAACAGATGTCAAACAGAAGGTATTTTTGAGATTAACAATTATTTTTGTTAATGAAAATAGGCTCTCTTGCTTTCTTCTTCCCTGTCCCCTCACACATTTTCAATATTGCTCCCTTTTATGATCGGATTTTGACTTCTGAAAGACTTCTTTTGCCGGAGCTAATTGGGAACCGCTCTCTCTCGTGGCTATATTGATTGAACAGAGTGGGTAAACTCTCTGAATTTAATGGTGACTAACAGCCATCTGCCATGCTCTATGACTAATGTTATTCCATTTTTGTGGGAAGATGTGATTCCATTTCAGATCCTTAAGCAATTCAAATCGCCCTATACAGAAGATATTTTGCCTTTTCAACTTCTTTTTTTCCTCTGGAGAGAAGTGGAATCCCCTAAAAAATGTGAACTAAGGGGCTGCTTTTGACCAAAACATAAATGCATTTGTTTAGTGTCTGATGAAATGCAATAGAGCGTCAGTCTAAGCTTACTTTGCTGACCTGTGCTGCTTTGCAAGGATTTCAATAGGATTATAATTGTCTGATAAGTTACTAGCACACAAAAAAAGAGGTAATCTGTTATGAGAAGGTTTAGCATAGGTTGTTGACGGATTGGAGCCTATTTAGATAACACTAATCAATGCACCTTGGCAACTGCCAGGTGGGACGCTGTATTTCCTGGTGGCTTCAAAGGGCATTTTAGGAAAAGATGCTAAAAGCCAGAATGTATTTTGGCATAGAAAAGGAAAGTGGTGGTAGACGGCAAGGATAAACCACTCAAGGAACTGGTTTGGGACGTTGTGGCTCTTCTACTCACTTATGGACTATGTTTTCTGTCTCCAAGAAGAGGTATTCATAACATTAGTGTATCTTTGGGGCCACTTTTCACTAGCATATTATACTTATCTTATGATACTATTATTCTAAAATTTAATGGTTTATTAATAATATCTATAAGGTAGTTATTGATTAATCATTAATTATCAAATATTTATTATCAAGTATTAATGTTTGTAATATTTAATGATATTACCACTCTACTTCTGTGTTGGAAAGGTCAACACACAAAAAGAACGAGTGAATTCTGCATCTGAAGAACGCTCCAGTGTGAGCTGCAATGAGAACAGATGCTGGTGTAGCCTACAGAGCAAACAGACAGAATATGGCTGGACCCATTCCCTCAGCCAGGCAGGCACCTGACCTGGCAGCTGAAGCACCTTTCTAGGAAGGTCTCAGGAAGGTGAGCTTGGAAATCTGCGGACCAATGGTGATAAGGAGAGGACGGCCATGGCAAAGTAAATGCTATGCAAGACAGCAAACGAGGAGCCAGCCTGGATAGCATCCTGTTCTCTAGTCACCTCCTTCATGTGCTGCCACAGCATTGCTTTCTCTGAAAAAGCATTTATGTTTTTACTGAGCTAAGGAACAAATAGGGTAAGTCTTGAAATTATCATTTACAGCAAATGGGGCTGTGGATGGTAGAAATGCAGGTATGTTTTAATGTGTTATTTGCATAGTAAGCAGCGAACACGTTATCTCAGACCTGACTGTGAGTTGTAGGTCCAGAGGAGCAAAGTTTCTGTCACTAGCTGCGGGTGTCATGCCCTGCAAACTCAATGATCCTGTAGTGTGTTGTAATAGAATTAACTAGCTAAACAAAGACCCTCCAGATGCTACCCCGCTCCCAATCCCAGAGACTTTCTAGATTCCGCTACCACATTAATCAAAAGCTGAACACGATTTATGCTATAAGGGACACAGGCTGTTGTAGAGCATTGGTTTAATGACTGCAGCCTCTATCGGCGCTCCCATGGGGCTCTGCCTTGCTGGATCAGGTCTTACCATGAAGTGTGAGCGTGGGGTCAGCCCTTCAAAAAGCGCATTTCAAAACTGCGTGGTTTTCAATGGAAAAATAAGTGAAGCATTACAGCACTCTGATTTTTAAGAGACAGCGCAGTTCTGTGCTTCTGGCCTATTGGAGATAGCTTCTGCTCCGTGAACTCACCAGAGGGCTAGGCAAGGCTTTTGCAGACTGTTGCAGCATACTTTATGGACCCTCCATAAATTATTGATGAAACAGCTAATCTTCCATGCATGCATGAACAACACACCTTATCCTTCTCTTTGGAGCTTAGGTGAGAGTTGTTCATAATACAGCTTTTGCTAAAAATGTACCTTGCATGCACAGAACGTGGTTTTCAAAGGCTCTTAAGCCAAACAGATCAAAAGTGTTCATCATTGAAACACTCAAATTTCCCTGCTAAATTTTAAATTTCAGCCTGCATCTGTTTCATTGTTAGAAGTGTCAGAAATCACCTCTCCCATTTATAGTATGAGGAAAATATATTTGTTCCCTTTCTCTCACCGGAGAACAGCAACTTGCTTTTTTCCTTGAGCATCATATTTGGGCAATGTAAAATATCAACCCAAGAAACAGAGGGTTGAAACACTACTAAGAAGTGGAAAACCAGAAAGCAAAAAGGAAATATCTAGGCAAGCGTTGTTACTGTTCTCAACATCTTATATGCTGTAAATACCTAACGAGTTTAAAAGAAAAAAACCCACACCTAGCATCACTGTTACTTCCAACAGGAGAATTGTAGGGAAGAGAAGAAAGAGCTACGCAACTCCCTACAGGAAGTAAGTATATTATGCAGGACAGTGCAGTGGCAAATCCAGCCCTGCGGAGCTGCTTTTCCCAGTGCCATGCCGCCAGGCACGTAACAGAAGCCTTTATTGCAGAGCATGGAGAAGGATGTAACATGACTGATTGTGGTTGTACAGATTTCTCCCCTGGGAAGCAGGGACATCGCATGGTGATGTGCTGAGAAACAGCCCGATCTGTGATCCCTCCCAGGGACGGGACAGCTTCTTCCTGCCTCTTTGCAGGGGCTTGGCAGGAAACCGTATACTGGCTCCAAGTCATCGCTGTTTTCAGTCTTGGTGAAACCTTTTTCCAAGTTTTTCCGTTCACCTGAGACAGTAAAATAATGGAAGAGGGAACTAGAGCCTATTGATCTCAAGCTGGATGAACAAATGGACTTTGACTCTACAGACTCCTTTTAGGAGGGCATTGATATGGAAGACAGTTTGAAATTCAGATTCTGGGCTACACTTGCAGAACGGGGGATTAAAAAAGAATAATTTCGTAACCTGATTAAATATTATTCCATCTCAATGTATTTGTGCTGTGAAAGGACCAGGCACACACCAGGGCTTAGGTCTACAAACTCTGTGAAATCAATAGGAGCTGGGGAAGCTTGGGTAGGAGATAGAAATGTTAATGTTCTGTTGGATCTGGGCCGAGGTCTGACAGTGTAAAGTACTGTGCACAGACGGCACAAGACCCTTCCTCAAAGAGCTTGATATCTAAATAGGAAAAGTAAGTTACTGAGAAGTGAGAAATTCAGGACTTCCCACTACAGGCACAAGGGCTTACTTTTCCTATCCTATTAATTTTTAAAACCTATCACATTGCATGTCGGTTTAACGGGCCTGCTCAAATTAGACCACAATCCTTTTCTTGGATGTGTGTCTTCAGCGAGAGATTACCACCTCCTGAAACACATGGAATAGCAGTACAAGAAAAACCCTGGTACATTTCTAGCTATCTTTAAACACGGTAAAGGGAAGCGGTTAGAGGAGGAGAGTTAGAAACCTATGATTTGCCATCTTTCTGTGGTTCAGTTTCTCAGCAAACGCTCTTCAGGCAGCCCACAGTTGATTTATGGGAACTACAGAACCACAAAAGCAGGCAAATGTGAAACTGAAGTGGTCTTCAGCAACCCAACCGAGAAACTAAGTGAGGGCACAATCCCACTCTCAGCAGAATCACAGAATCACAGGGGTTGGAAAGGAATTATGGAGATCAGCTAGTCCAACCCCCCTGCCAGACTAGGTCCACCTACAGCAGGTTGCACAGGATGGCATCCAGGCGGATTTTGAATGTCTCCAGAGTCAGAGACTCCACCAGCGCTCTGGGCAGCCTGTTCCAGTGCTGTGCCACGCTCAAAGTAAAGAAGTTCCTCCTCATGTTCAGATGGAACTTCCTATGTTCAAGTTTGTGCCCGTTACCTCTTGTCCTATCACTGGGCACCACCGAAAAAAGACTGGCCCCATCCTCCTGGCACCCTCCCTTTAAGTATTTATAAGCATTGATGAGATCCTCCCTCAGTCTTCTCTTCTCTAGACCAAAGAGACCCAACTCCCGCAGCCTTTCCTCATAAGAAGGATGTTCCAGTCCCCTAATCATCTTTGTAGCCCTTTGCTGTACCCTCTCCAGCAGTTCCCTGTTCCTCTGTTCTACAGAGCTGCTTTCCAGCAGGTCAGCCCCCAACCTGTACTGGTGCACAGGGTTATTCCTCCACAGGTGCAGGACCCTACACTTGTCTTCGTTGAACTTCATTAGGTTTCTCTCTGCCAGAGACCACTGATCAAGGCAATGGTATTACAGGACCTTTGGCTGCAGCGGAAGCAGGATGAGGCTTGAAACTGTACAAGGGACCACCTGACCACTAGCACTGACACTGCTCAGTGGGCTCTGCCATGCATGATGTGATCCAACATGCGTCTTCCTCAAAATATTTTATCCTTTGGTTGAAAGATAATTTAAGGAATCAGCCACTGACAGTTGGCCATTGGGGGTGCAAGGAAAGCGTTAAAGGCTTTGGTCACCTCTTGCATAAGATGAGAGGCTCAGGCCCATCATAGTCTTAACCTTGAAGGTTGGCAGGGTCAGAAGCGGTGTACAGAAAGTACCATTGCTGTTGCAATAAAACCAGAAAACTTCAAGGAAAAAAGAACCCAAACGTTTCCTCTGTAGGAAAATTAAAAGCGGACCCACAGGTTGCCATGGATACAAAAGTCCGTTTACTCTAGTAGTGTTTTCTAGCAGCTAAACCCAAGTATAAATGATTAAGGAGAAAACACAGCTATGTTTATAATTTTCCATTAGGTTTGTATAATTAGTTCTCTCAACCGCAAACCACCACTAGTGCCCTTTTTCTCAACTGTTCATAAAAACCCAGTGGGCTGACGAGACCATTTTTAGAAACACCTGTCCTATCTCTGCCTCTCCACAATCATTTGGGATCAAATGACTGCTAGCATGTCACACATGGCAATTTTCACAATCCAGAACCCTCATTTTGGGTTACGGTGATCCGACTAGCAGTTTGTATGGCTGGTCTGAGAGGAACACATGCATAGCTATGTCTTAAACCGTAAGGCAAGCTAAAATCCTTGGCACAGAGCCCTCTGTGAGAGTCTCTATACTCCTGTCTCAGAAAAGTGACCTTATCCTCCCATGCATGCGTGAGAGACTAAAGCAGTCTCACTGCTTGTGGGACAGGCAGAAGAGCTACTTGTCTTTGTACAGACTAAGCTAAAAGAGGGGAAAATCCCACTAACAAAAGGCTCACCAAAGTGCATGGCAGGAGACTCTGTCTTTAAAACATCATGATGGATTGGTAACTGCAAGTCTCAGTCCTGCCTCTCTCCATTGTAGTGGTCTCCTCCCAGCGCTCTTGTGTCCAGCATTCCCTTCAAAAGAAGGAAAGCTGAAGTTCTGACATCTGGCATGCCATTAAATAGGAAAGTCTTGGCAGCGTGCCTCAGCCAGCTGCAATGGGAGCCAGCTTTTGGAGTGAAGTATGCAAGAGTTGGGAGAAATTGACTTTGCTGCAACCAGAAGCTAGAGAAGTCTGAGTGGGTTTCTTCAGTCTCTGAACTGTTTCCATTAATATTTTTACTAGGGGTACATTCTGATAAACCATCTTTTTCTGTCCCGGACTACAGAGCACTGTTGTGTTTTACTCAAAAATAGCAAATTTAAAGACATTTCAGTGTTCATGGACAGTCTCATAGAACCTGGATGCTGAGGTGAATTCTACACCGCCTGGATGGAGAGATCCACCCATCCACAAATCAAAACTTTGTTTCAATGGCTCTCGTACAAACAACCTTTCAACATCTTTAAAGTATTTTTTCAGTCTTAAAAACCATTGCGTGAGGAGGTTGAGAAGGGGCACCACTATTTTTTGTTTCATGGCAACTACATACAAAACAGACAATGTTTGTGAAGAGTAATCTGTGTTTTTCTACATGCCAACCCAGCAAACTGTGTTCAAGCTGGTTGCTCATCATTACCAGCAAGAAAAATTCTGCAAAGTCCAGTTAGGCCTTCCCGTCAGGGTATTCTGAAGACACCAGGTGGCATGGATGCGATTAAATGGACAGTCTGGTCTACAGAACTATCATTTCTGGTGAGCAGGGAGATGAAATGAAGCCAGCATGATGCCCAAGTTACAGGCTAAGTTGGCAGAACTTGCTGTTAAAAAAAAAAAGAAAAAAAAATCCATTTGTATATAAACTTAGTAATTTTTAAAATACAATCAATAAGACACTTATGAGATTTTTCAAAGTAGATATATGGCTTAAATCTCACCTCTCGAATTACACTGGGCTTTTCTGTTTGCTTAAGGATGCACAGGAGATGGATTCTTTTCTCTGTATTTGGCTGTATGCACTACATAGAACTTTAAAGTTTTAATGAAGTCATTGCAATTTAAAAATAACCGAATAGAACATAAGATTGGTCTTTTAAATACTTACACAGTCCAGCTTTTATCTTATTCCAGGTTGTGCTAGAGTCCTTGAGAATCATCAGAAGGACAATAATCTTTGCTTTTTTTAAAGACAGAAACATTCAGTATTAGAAAATTTGTAAGATCTGTAGCACTAACAGATCTTCAGATCAACCCACACTGAAAATTTGCATCAAAAAATGCAAATAATACGCCCCCTCCCCCCCCAAGTTGCGTATAATCGATCCACAGCATCCGATTGCTGTTTATTTTGCGAGCACTGCTGTGAAGGGGTAGGCTCGATAGCTGCTATCGCTGTCGGCGAGAAGGGAGGCAGGGACTGTCTTCTTAATGGGTGTTTGTACGGTAACCAGTACAGTGGGATGCCAATAGTCATAACAACCAACCTTGATCAGAGGTTTCAAATGTTCCTGTCGCATCAGACAGACCATTCCCGCTGCTGCACAACCAGGGGCTTCCGCTGATGTACAAAATCCTTAGATTACTCCAGGGATAATTCTGAATTACATTTAACCAACCTGGTCAGGGCACGGCTGTTTTGCCTTCCCTCCTTTTTCTTGTGCCACCATACTGCTTCCAAATCAGCGGCAGTTTGGGAAGAACGGTTACTTCCCACCGTGCTCGCCCACGAAACCAAACCCCGTGCCACAGATGTCAGCCCCACAGCCCGCAGCGTGCTCCGTGCTGGATCCAGCACCTGGCTGGCGCACGTGTGCCGCCCCAGGCCCACGCAAAGCCTCCCCGGAGCCCCAGCAGCGGCCAGCACCTGCCTGGTGGGGCCCAGGCGCCAGGTGCCCCCCGGCCCTACGCTCCAGCACCTTCCCTGCTCTGCTTCAAGGGCTGCCCCGGCGCTGGAGCTCCGCGCCCTCCTTTGGGACGGCGACACACGAGGGCCTCGAGGGCCACGTCCCCGCTCACGCTGCCCCGCTCTGCCGCCAAGACACAACGGGCTGGCGTGGCCCCGACCCACCCGGGGCCCTGCCTCGGCGCCTTTCTCCTCCCTGGGGAGGCGCCGGCTGCGGGTGGGGGGGGGGTCGGCAGCCAGC
>VZSF01000462.1:126661-158279 GCA_013398295.1 Chionis minor
CTCCCGGGGGCGGCCCCGCCGGTGCGGGGAGAGCCGGGGCGCGGCAGGGAGCGGGCGGGCCGGGGAGGCCGCGTGTGCTTAGTCACAGGCATCCCCTCTCCCCGGCGCTGTGGCCGTGCCCCGAGGCAGCCGGCGCGGGGATCCCCGCGGGAAGCGGGGCGGGCTCGCCCCGGAGCCGGGTGGGCTGCGGCGGGGCCCCGTCCCCGCCCGGAGGCGGGGGAAGCCGCCGGTCGGGGCGGCGCGGGTGACCCGCTGTCTGGAAGTGGGAGCGGGGTTCCCTCTGGCTGCACGCCTTTCTGTGCCGCCGTCCCTAACCTCAGCCCTTCCCGGCGTGGCTTTTGGCCGGAGTGAATCCCAAGGGACGGGTGAGCTGACATGGCACGGCGTGACATGCAGCAGCAGTGCACGACGCTGGGCTGTCTGTGGGCTGGCTTGTGTAGCAAGTTGTGCAAGTTGGTTTTCCTAGGGAGCCATTGTAAGGTATCTGTTTGCAGGCCTCACCAACCAAGCCGACTGCGTAGCAGCAAGGCTTTGCTAAAAAAGACTAATGGTTATGAAGAGCTGGGATGTGAAAAAAAAACAAAAAACAAACCCCGAACAATGAACAGCAAACCAAAACCCAACAACATTTCCATCTCAGAACAGGATGTGATAATTGCTGTCATCCTCAACTGAGCCGATGGCTTGCCCGTCTTAAAGTTGCTTGTCTTCACTGTTGGGTTTTTTTTTGTGTGTGTGTAGTGTTTAATTCCTTCATTTTGGTATGAAAAGGTAAATGCAGAAGAGCGCTGCTAGACTTGGCGTAGTGTGCTGAAATTTGTGCAGCAGGACAGGTAGAAATGGTTTGAGGAAGGAGCTTGGGATGGGGTGTAAGGTAGCACTGCAGCCCAGAGAAAGTTGTGTCGTGCTTCTGACAGATGTGGGAACAGAAGTTGCATCTACCTCTAAAAACAGCTAGACGCTGTAAAATATTTAAATATCAAGCTGACGTGCCCCTTTAAAGAACTCTGCAAGTTTTATTGATGGTTCTTATTCATAAGCATTTCTACGATCAGGTTCTGGACTGTAGGCTTCATGTTGTGATGCTATTTCAGCATCAGTTGTCACTTAATTTGTCTGCCTTTGCTGGCTTATTCCTTCATATCATTGCTTTATAGTAATAGCCATTCTAACGTAGAAGGAACTAGGATTAGCATTTTAATGCTGGTTTGGAAAAGAATTAAGTTGTTGACCTATTAACTCAGGAATCCATATTTCCTTTGAAATAAGTGAGTCTGATTTATGATTGTCAGAAATAGATGCAGATGCCTCTTGAGGAAGGTGGATGGGTATTGCCGTGAATATTTCCTCCTACTAGTAGATGGAGAAGAGGTTGCTGCTGCCCTTTTCATTCAGTTGATCCTGATGATGATGATAGATGCCGCATGCTCTTCATAGCATGGTCATTTGGTTTGGCTGAATTTCATTTTGTGTTGTGCTTTGATATGTGTGAAACATGTACACTCTGTTATATGTTTTTCTTTGACTACTCAAATTCCAACCATTGTGTATAACTAAGCTCCTGTAATCCTAGTCTGTAGATGGACTGGGCTTAGATCATGCATATATCATAACTGGAGTTGCACTAAGCATTCTTGTACTGGCATGATTGTCACTTCATTGGACACTGTTCTGAGCCAAGAGTTTGGCTCTGTACCTGCTGAGGAAAAGGTCTCCACTGAGGTGAAGACAGGCATCCCTTGCAGTGACAGCACATCTTTCAGTCACTAATGGAGTACAAGCAAGAAATGCAGGGTCAGACATAGAGCACTCACACAAACCGTATTCTCAGTTGTGTTGGATGTCAGATCCTTTCTTTCTAGGCTCTGAGCCTAAAAGGAAGAGGCTTTCCTGAGACTGAGATAAAACTTCTGTTAGGGTACAAAACTTCCAAGTGCAGCCTTCTGGTCAAAATCTCAAGAGAGGAATCCTAGTGGCAGTACCTGACATCATCTGATGCCAGAAGACAAATGTCCTTGTGGACTGAAGTCTCAAGAGACTTCAGCTACGTCAATGCTGGAAATAAATCCATGAATCAGACTAGGATCAAATCTAGTGTCAAGCTGTTTGGTTTGGGAGATTGCCCCTTTGTGAAAGGGAAAGTGCAGAGGAGAAAAAGGTCTAAATTAGTTAATAAGAATGAGTTAAAGCTCGCACAAAAAAACATGAAGAGCCACTTACAGAACTCCTGTGGTCTTTTCAACTAGAAATAGAAAATGCTATCGCTTCCTTTTTTCTTTTTTTTTTTTTTGGGGGGGTGGTGGTGGTGTAAATTACTTAATAATGCTTTTCCCTTCCCACCCTCAGTATTAAACTGATGTCTTAAAAACGTATTGTATTCATCCCTAGAATTAGTCCTGAGCATAGACAGGCTAACTGATACTTCATCTCAAAAATATACTAGAAGCTCAGATGTGCCGGGAGTTGCTGGCAGTGTTAGATAGTTCAGTATGGCCTCATTCTGCAGCCAGTCACTGTGTGTGTTCATGGTGACCCCGCCTTGCCCATGTGGAAGGTTCTGACAAACTGGGAAAGGTCTGGATTGAATTCTGTGTCAGGTGAGAAGTGACTGGATGGCATAGCTCTGCAACACCGTGCTGCTTGTGTCCCCAAGTTTTTTGTTGGTTTTTTTTTTTCCCCCTTTTCAGGGATCTCCAGTTACTGTTGTTTCTGTTCCATTTAATAAAAGTAGAGGGTGCTTAGACTTCCTGGAGCAGGGGGGGAACGGGATGGGACCAAATCATGAATAGCTTTAGCTGACTTCCTTTGTGGAAATCCAAAATAGCCGTTAACTTTAACACAGAGGTTAGAACAGATGGCTTGCTGGCACTTGGTGTTATTTCCAGTTAAGCTACTCTGTGAAATCATTCTCTTTAGTTACTGAGAAAAATCTCAACCATGTTGTGATGACCTGATTTTTAAACTGGTAACTAGTGGCACTGTGTAGTTCTGATTAAAACAGGTTGAAGAAACAAGGGAGCTCAAGTGCCTGTCACATCAAAGCAGTAATGTGAGTTCTGAGGTACTGGGATATAAGTAGTGAATAGGAGGTCATGGAATGTTTTAGGTTGGAAGGGACCTTGAAGATCATCTAGTCCAACCCCCCCTGCCATGCGCAGGGATGCCTTCCACTAGACCAAAGCCCCATCCAACCTGGCCTTGAACACTTCCCGGGACGGGGCATCCACGGTTTCTCTGGGCAACCTGTGCCAGTGCCTCACCACCCTCTCAGTAAAGAATGTCTTCCTAATACCTATTCTAAATCTCCCCTCTTTCAGTTTAAAACCATTATCCCTTGTCCTGTTGCTATACTCCTTGATAAAGAGTCCTTCCCTATCTTTCCTGTAGGTGCCCTTTAGATACTGGAAGGTGCTGCTATAAAGTCTCCCCGGAGCCCTCTTTCCTCTGGGCTGAACAACCCCAACTCTCTCAGCCTGTCCTCATAGCAGACGTGCTCCAGCCCTCTGATCATCTTCATGGCCCTCCTCTGGACCCGCTCCAACAGGTCCACGTCCTTCTTATGCTGGGGGCTCCTGAGCTGGACACAATATTCCAGGTCAGGTTTCATGAGAGCAGAGCAGAGGGGCAGAATCACCTCCCTTGCCCAGCTGGCCACGCTTTTTTTGAGACAGCCCAGGACATGGTTGGCCTTCTGAGCTGCAAGCGTACATTGCTGGCTCACATTTTGCTTCTCATCTACCAACACCCCCAAGTCCCTCTCCTCAGGGCTGCTCTTGATTCATTCTCTGCCCAGCCTCTACTTGTGCATGGGATTACCCCGAACCACGTGCAGGACCTTGCATTTGGCCTTGTTGAACTTCATGAGGTTAGCACGGGCCCATTTCTCAAGCCTCTTGAGGTCCCTCTGGACACCATCCCTTCCCTCCAGTGTGTTGACCACTGCACACAGCTAGGCGTCGTCAGCAAACTTGCTGAGGGTGCACTCAGTCCCACTGTCCATGTCGCTGACAAAGATGTTAAACAGCGCCGGTCCCAGTTTTGGTGGTAATTGCTGGAATGCCTTCCCTGAGTGGCTGACTACAGCAGGCCTGTGGGTAGGTCAATATGCATGTATAAAAGTATAGTGACATCCATGATCAAATGTTGGATCCAGGCGTGGTTTGGCATCTCCCTTCTCATTGTCTCCAAACCTCGCTGTGAAGGGGAAGCAGAATTGATCTGTTGAGAAGTGAACCTACAAATAGATAAGACTTCTAGGAACGGAAGTTCCTAGATAGACTTCTCAGCCCAAACAGTACTTTAATTCTGGAAGGAGGGATAGCTAGGGCTCCTCTAGCTTCCCTTCCTCTGAGAGCGGGACAGAGCTACTTGTGGAAGTGCAGAAAGAATAAGGTAACAACTTCCTGCTAGGATAGGGTGAGTATAACTGAAACGGAGAGAGGGACTGAGTAGCTATTATTACTTTAGTGACAAGCTAGTAAGTGCCAGTAACTCAGTGCAAACCCTTAATTTCTCGTCACTCTTGCCTCAGACTTAATCGGTGTGCTCTTCCTCCCTTCAAGAGTGGGGTGGCTCTGGGTGCTGCTTTCCCTTGTTAGCTCAGTTATCTGGCCAGGCAATGTTCCACAACCCATAGAGGCACTATTGGTTCTGGTCTTTCATTGTGTAGAGTCTTAGAAGGTGCGAATACCCTGGTACTGCTGCAGCTCCATGTTCCTTAGTTGGAGTAGCTGGCATTCTCTTCTTAGAGTCCAATGCTTCCTGTATCTCTATAGTTCAGCGACCAGAAAATTTGACCTCAGATGTAAGAGCACTTCCTATTGTTAGGGATAATGTTTTAGAGGGCAGCAATAGCAGAGAACTCTGAACAAAAGTTAATGCTGAAGTCCTCAGTTACAGCCGATAGATTTTACTGTTTTCTTCATTTTTTTTTTTTATGCCCTCCAAACCCTGTTCTTAAGCCTTGACCTGAGGACATAATGTTAAGAATGTTCCTTGTTGAACGAGCATAGCAGCTGCTCTTCAAGTTGCATTTAGAGAGAGTAACTAGCTTTTTATGGACTTTCAGAATATTCCTCTGAAACACTAAATATGTTGTAAGTTCCCATCTTTGAAGAACGTGCTCCGGTAGAACAGTGTGCTGTCAAGGAGAAGTTGCATAGACCATGTCTAGCAATCAGGCTCTCCTTGTTACCTGGAAGAGGTTTAAATGAGTATTTAAAGTAGTTTTTAATATATTTTTTTAAAGAGAATTTATTTTCCCAGAAAGACCAGGTTACGAGAAACAGTCATTTTTTCCATCATGGCTGCCACATTAGGAGATGATCTTCTGCACAACAGAGGGTATGTTCTCTGAGAGATGAAATGAGCCTGCATGTTTCAGCTAAAGTCAAGAAAGCAAGGCACAGCTTTAAATTCCAGGTTGTGACCTCCCTCACAGTAAAAAAGATTTTTCTTATGTTTAATCACAAGTGTCTGCTTCCATGTCAGCTGATAAGACTTCACTCGATTGGATTTTTTCAGTAGTGTTGTTATTTTATGAATGTTAAATAAGGAAAATTAATTTAGTTCCTTCAAGTAAGTCTCCAGTGAATAATATGATACAATATATATTGATATAGCACAGTTGTTCATTTGACCTGTGTTCTCAATAGTTTTAGCAGAGCTAAACAACTCCATTGAAGTTAAATAATCAAAGGAGAGGAAAGTGATACAGGTAAGAGGAGAAGGGCTTCTAGCTGTTGTTTGAATGGCTATAATCAAAACCGGGCAGAGAGTTGTGCAAAGTCTTTGCAGGATGTACAGGGAGATCCAATGCAAATACTCTTCTCGAGTGTGTGGAAAGGCAGATGGGAAGGCAGCATTCTGGCAGCAGGGAGCCTGCAGGAAGAGCTCTTGGGTCAGGCCATAAAAGAAGACCATATACATACCACCATCTCACAGCGATGGTGATCTTCGTTCAAGTCCTGGATTGAATCTGAAGGCTTTAGTCTTACTAGATTGAGGTCAATACTTAGAGATTTCAGAGGTGGAAGAAAAGCTATGAAAGCTACTTAGTCGCTTATGGCAGATTCTGCTTCAGAAATATCTGGGCCAAATTCTCTGACTGAAGTGGATAAGGTGCTGCTGATGTGACTTGTTCTTGCTTACTTATGTCATCAGAGAAATTAGCTGCTTTTGACTTGCATAACCATGGAAAATACTGGAAAAAACTTGTGTATCTGTATAATCTGTTCTTGCATTCTAAGTAGAAATTGCTTATATCTTCCTAGAAATGTGATGCTGTCATTACGATAAATAAATCACAAAGATGTAGACTACTACTTTGCAGTTCCTTTATAGGATGACTTAAAGGTTTGAAGTTTTTGCTAAATAAGTAAATTATGCAAAGGCTTAGTATCTCATGCATCTTAAGAAATCCAAATGTGCTCTTCAGGTGGCTTTGCTGGGTTTAAAGCGCACTTTCCTTCTTCCATCATCACTGAAGTAATGCAAATGCATGACACGACAGCCTTATTGATTCTAAAATTTAGTGCAACTTAGCTGTGTTCTCTTCCTTCTTTTGCCATACTTCTGCTATTGAACATGCATTTGGGGAATAATCCAGCACTGATAACCTTCATGGAAAAAATTGTTGTTCTTCTGCTTTTATATAGAGAACCAGTTTTGGTCAGTACTTGAGACATGAAAGTCTATAAGCACTGCAGATCAAGGTCTTCTCCATAGACACCGTCTAGTCTTTTACAGAGAAAAAGCATATATATTTCTAGGTCTGTCACTGCATTAAGTGAGTCTTTTCCCCTTGCAGCTATTGATGGGGTCATTTAAAAGTAGAAGATTAGCTCCTACAGTTACTCGGGTCCTTTTGTCAACAGCACAGAAACAGTACCGCAAACAATTTCTTTGTCTGCACACCTCCAAGTCAACCCGGGGATGAAATTAGCTTTTCCACTGAGTCGAGTGAGGATGCCAACAGTGGAATTGACTTGCTAGTTCTGTATAGACTGCTAGGTCACAGGAAGCTGTCCTTTATGCCATGGACAGAAAAGAAGTTGGAAATTTCTCTTGGCTGTGCTTGTTCATGTGGGTGTCTTGTTTCCCTCCCATGCTCAAGCTCACAAAATTTTGGAGCAGATAGATTTAGCAGTTTGGGAATACAAGGTGCTTCCCAAAGGGAAGGTATTGATGGATACAGGTACGCATCTTATCTAGAGGTCAGTGGAATGTAACCTTGAAAATACCTTAAGCTTCCAAATACTGCCAAAAGTTGGGCATGTTATTAGAAAATAGAACAGATGGACTCAAAAAGAATGCATGGCTAAGACAAATGCATGAGAATACTAGCATTTGACATCTCACTTTGTTGTGGAAAAGGATCCTTTCTCAGAGCTTATCCAAGCTCCCACTTTGTATTCCTTAAAGAACAGGGTGTTAATCAGTCACTGGCTCTATCTGAAAATGAATGGTCACATAACTGAGTGGCTCTTTTAAAAACAAAGCCACACCTCCTTGATTGGGAGGCTGCAGGGAAATGGGCTTGGAAGGCTCCTTAGCTTATTTTAGCTCTGTATGAATTACTCCTGGATTATCTCCTGATTTTCTGTGAAGACAACTGGTGTTAATGGCACATGATAGAAAACATGCTTTCAATTCTGCTTCCTTGGACAGCATGAGGGATTCACATGACCTGTATTGACAAACTGTGTTTGCCATTGAGAAGGACGAAGGACAAAACCAAGCAACTTCTGTTCAGCAAGCAACACAAAGCTGTAGCTGTTGAAAACTGGGCAAACTGAAGTGTAGTTGATGAGGCTTACTGTAAGGATGCAAAAATCACGTCAGAGAGGGTTAAACAGGAGATGCTGCATCAAATATTGTGTATGTCTGTACGGATGGGGGGAATTAGCTGTGTGTTGGACCGGAAGATTAGTGGACACAGTGCCCATCAGTGGGCACAAATGGAAGGGTTATTTCTAGTGAAGAAAAAGCAGAAAACAGACTTAAAGCAGCTGCTGTTCTAACTGTGATTCATTTTTGATTACATATGGCAGGGAGGTGGGTGTGTATGAAAGATTAAATTGGAGCAAAAAAATGAGATTATCTTTCTTTTAAGTTACTTATGAAATTCATTATTGTGGGAAGTCTGACTATCCAGTGCATGTAGTCATCTCTCCTTCTTTTTTTTTTTTTTTTNAGATGCTGGCTAACTTCCCGGTGGGTAGCACTTGTAGGTGTGCAGTCTGCGGTCAGCCTGCGGCTGTTCCCATTGCTGTCATGGTGCTGTCTGCTGCTGGATGCACCCTGCTGATACAGGCCTTGAGCAAGGGTGATCTTGTCTGTTCATGCTCTGAAAAACTACTTTGAAGAGGTTACACATATTGAAACTCATGCATGTATGCACTTACACATATGGCATTTGGGTTGGAGATCTAGGATTACTTATTCTGACCCAGTACAGGGAAAACGGTTCAACTGGACTGCAAGGCAAGAGGTAGCCAGCCTTCCCCGGAGGGCAGGGTGGTGGTTTGTAAACCTTCACTTGCTGCAGCAGCCTGGTGAAAATGAACAATCTTGGGTTTGTGGCAAGAAAAATGTAAGATGCTCTTAGATCTGTCATGCTGGATATGTTGCATTACAGCTATAAATACATAGGTGGTTATAAATTCTTATGTAGTCTTTCAAAGGGCTTCTGGTTTGCTGGACTGTATTCCTGAATGAGATTACTAAATGAGAAGACCTCCTTCAACTGAAGACTTGCCCCCATTTCTCAGGCTTCATAGTTATTCCTTACTTATAAACTTGTCCTATTACGTAGTAAAAGACAATGTCTGAAGGTTTATACTTGTGAGATCTGCATTAATTCCCGCTTGTCATTGTCTTTGAGATTAAAAGAAATTAAGCACTAAGACCTGGAGTGCCTTTGAGGGATCTGTGGTTATTTTCACGGTGCTAATGTTGCTGCAAATAGTCTCAGACCTTTCTTTTAAGGGTAAGGAAAGGAGACAGCTTTAAGCATATCACGAATCTCCCCCATTGGGAAAAGAGTGATGGGTTTTGGAGTAAACGACGTCCTGCTCTTTCCACTTGACAGGGTTGTACTTGATAAATAAGGAATGACCCTCTCAAAAAAGGCCTTTCTTCATCTGCCTCTGTACTACTGGGTAATGACTCACCCTTAAACTGACATCAGAGATGGTCTAAAGCAGCTTGTCAGACCTCTACAGCAGCCCTGTCATTGTGCCGCATGGGGTCTGGGGGCTCACCCTGGGCTGGGTGCTATGGGGGCTCCCCGTGGGGGTCTGTCAGAGCACAGCTTGGCAGCCAGGTCTTGTCCTACCACTCCAGCCAGGGCAATTGCAGCCGAGGGCACTGAGGCAGCCTTAGGCATTGAGCACCTCCCTGGGGATAGGCAGAGGCTGGGTCAGGATGTGGGACCAGCTGTGGGGAGATGGAGCCCAGACCTGCTGGGGCAAGGGCTGATGGCCCTGGGGGTTGACATGGGGTCCTGGGCTAGGGGGAACCAGGCAGGGGACAGTTAGGCATGGTAGTGCCCCTGGGGTGCTGGCAGCAGCTCCTTGAAACTGTCTTTGGTGAAAACCATGACTTTCTGTAATGTCTTTTCCACAAAAAAAATGGTGTTGAGAAAGAATTCGGTGGTGCTTATTTGGGCCACTCTTCCAGCCCACGTCCCAGTGCCTCGGGGATCTCCTTAATCTGTCCCTACAGCTCCAGCTGTTGGTAGCTCAGCCATGGAGAGCCTGGCTGCTGCCACAGAGTGACCAAGAGACAGTGCTGTCTTCTCGTTACCTTTCTATTTCATAGGTGCCCTGCAAGTTCCTTTTGGTTCAAATTACCTTTGGTGTTTATTTCTCATGTATGAAGCAAGGTACCAGCTTGTGATGATTTTGATGCCTGGAGCAGCAGAGCGTAGTTAGGAGCTATCTGAGCCTTGTCGTGGCCCGCCGTGGTCACTGTGTTCCCCAGCAGACTTATCTCCTTGTTTTCCATACTGAATCAGAGGCACGTTCTTGAGGTAGGAACTATCTCTGCATTACTGGGTCTGAGTTTCACATTGTGCTTTGCGTTACTCGATATCTGTTGCAACAAACCTTGCAGAGATTAACATATGTAAGGGGGAGAAGCAGGTAGATGTAGAAATATTTGACTAAATAAATACCGTCTAGTCCCTGTCAGGTATTTTCATGCAAATTGTCATTACTGCAAATGTCTGTTTCTGTCTCCATTTGAATTCGATAAGGTCTGTCCCAGTATCTCTAAAAATGTGTTGCATAAAGATCTGGCAAAAGCATAATGTTCTGATGGGTGTTTTGGGTTTGTTTTTTTTTCCATTTAATGAGAATTCGAAACCACCTTCCTGAATGGAGGGGGACTTACTGAATTTGTTTATTAAACTCTTAGATAACATGAAGTTGAGAGTGATGCCATGTACACTGGAGGACAGACTGAGAATTTGCAAGATTTTTGACAGCCTGAAATAGCCCAGGGGGAGAAAAAGGGCATGGTGCAAGAGAGAAGTGTTTAGTGTGAAGGCAGCAGTGACTAACAGCAAAAGTGGAAAATGGAGGGGAAGGGGAAGAACTGTTTAGGTGGAAAAGGAACTGGAGGTTGAAGCTGAACGCCAGACAAATGTGACTCAGTGTCATGTTGCTCTGAAAAGGCAAACTTCTTCCCCAGAGATTTAAACAGATTGTATGAGACTTGTGATGAGACTGCCATTTGGGAGTGATAGTCTGGGTCACCAACACAGGTGAGAAGCAAATCATCAAATGTGAAGAGAAAGGACTGAGAAGCAGAAAATCTACTAACTGGACCACCTTTCAGTATTCTGTTTTTAAGCTAAGTGGCCATATGGATAAGTAAGGGCTCTTATAGGAAAGGGGATTATTTGCCTTACCTGCTCTGAAAACTGAATATAAGGATTAACTAGTATAAATTGAATTGATGGATAATTAAATCAGACACAATAGAAACTCTCAGAGAGACAGTGCGGTGCTGCAGAAGACATGAGGTGTGTCACTGGAAGCGCAAGAATGAGTGGCACTAACCTGTTGTAATAGACTGACACCCAGTATGTGTGCTGAGTGGGGATAGAGGCCTGGACTAAAGGACTTCCTGAGGTCTCTTCCAGCGTTCTTCTCCTCTGGTTTAGATTAGTTAAGATAAACGCAAACACTTGGGAAGCTGCTTAGTGGCAGGTTGTATGTTGGTGTGCCATGCAGAAGGCTTGTTACTTGCATCTCCTGCATCAGCTCTGGGAGCAGGGAGAAAGCTGTATAGCTTGTGAGAAGGAGCTGTGCGCTCACAGAAGGCTTCCTGATCCATTAAGGTGAAATTCCCTCCTTCCCTTTGCCCTGGTAAAGTGGCCCGGGCAGGCTTGAGAGTTTCTTCAGATGTTTGCACCCTCACTTCTATGGTAAGGAGTTGCGTGTCCTTGAGTCTTGTATCTCTACTTAAATGATTAATTCTGAACCTCCTCCTGTGTGTAAAAACCATTAATCTTCTTGTGCCAAGGATGCCTGATACACCACTACCCAAATACTTGTGCGATTACCAATGCTACACTTGGGAGGCACTTAGCTACAGCATCATCCGGCGGTGCCTAGGTTTGTACTTCCTTTGTCTGTGATTCTTTGTGAGGTATGAAGAGCCTCCTTGCAGATGAATCCCAACACAAACCTCTGTAGACCACGAGGATGGATATGTAGAGGCAGACAAGCACAGGTTTGGAATTGTCCCAGCTAAGTCATAGTCCAGACACCTGCGATAACTGATGACCGTGTAACCAGATGTCTTGGCAGGAAAGGACAACAGAATGCCTGCTCCGTGTTTTTCCAGTTCATGGACTGGGTATCAGAAGGTTGTTTCTTCACTTCTTTGTAAGCATTGCAAAATTGTTTCATCTTGCAAAGAGTACTATTGGCACTAAAGTCTTCTCTTTTCCTGATATTTAACTCAAGTATATTTAAAAGATTTACTGTTTTTTTTCTTTTCTTTTTTTTCCCTAGGTTAAAAATGAGAAAGTAACAGCTTTCTTCACGATCTTCCCTTGCAAGAATACACCCCTACTTCCAGTAGTAGTTCTCTATATTTCCCATCTTAGGATCAGCTCTTTGTTGGCAAATTGCACAGGGTTGCAAGGTCTTAGAGTTCCTTGTTCAAAGGTACTAATATGTCACTATCTCCACTAAAGATAATTAAAAACCTGCCTAATGCTACCTAGAAAACTACTGGTGTAGAAGTCAGTTGCGCATCACATTTCTGCATAACAAGAGATTGTCTCTGATTTGAGCAGATAGTTAGCGGAAAAAACTTTCATTACAGGTCTGTCAGATTTATTTTGGCCAACAAGTCCAGCTATTATCTAGTAAGATGATCAGCCCAGCATTCCCAGTTAGTGTCTTGATCACACACTTGGTTCTAGTTCCATATTGCAGTAGAAAATGAAAGAGTCTCTTTCCCAAAGTCACCTGCCTTCATCCAGGCAACTCCTCTCTCAGTCAAGTATCTGGATAAAGAGGAGATAGACTTGCCTGATCGTACAATCCCACTAGGCTGGGGTAGATACAAACCATGTTGAGCTCTGTCAAGTGCAAATTATAGTGCAAGCACCTACTTCCTTTCTGGGACAGATGGTGGGTGTAAAATACTCAGCTATGGATATTTTTTAATTGGTACTGTCAAGTGGGTACTGAATATGAAATTGTTCTAGGAATATGTGTTAATGTTATTGTTGAGAATAGTACCAGTTTTTAACTTTTCCTTTTGGCTATCACTCCCTGAATCAATAAAAAGAAAGTAAGTGAGCATGAGTTTCTCTCTAAAAGCAGCCATTTGTATTGTATACTGCAGCAGAAACAGTTGACAGAATTTTATGGGCAGATATTCCAGTTGAGTGAATGAAATGTTAAAATACAAACTGTGCCTTTTCTTCACGTCTTTTGCTGAAAGGTTGACTCAAAAGGGGTCTGAGTATTGACCTGGAGCGGCTTGACATCGAGCAGTGCACTACCAATTGTTCTAATGTCAGCTTTCTTCCTAAGATAAAAAGGAGATGGGATTCTTTCTTTTTTAAGCTGAAATGGGCAGCTAAAGGGAGAATGCTTCAGCACAATACTTTAATCAGAAAAGGAACGAGAAACAAGCGTAACAAAAGCTGTTCAAAACTTTACTTTGAAGCTTTCTGTTTCTACGGAATCCTTTTAATCTGTACTATAACCTTTTCCTAACCTGCTCTTCTCTGCTACAGCATTTAGTTTCTCTAATTGTATTTCACTTCCTAGAATCCTTTACTGTCATAAAAATCAATGTTTCTCTTGTGTCTTAATATAGATCCTACTGATACCTCACATTTTAACATCATGTTCTTAGTCATTATGAAACTTCCTTTTTTTATTCTTCCAGGCTCTGCTGGACACCATGTCTCTACTGTTCCTGTTAAAATTGCAGGTAGTCTGGGGCAGGGGTTCATTGTTCACATTTTGCTGCTCAGTAAGCCAGGCTTTTTGCATTTTGCTCTGCCCTGTGTGCCCAGGTCATGTGGTAGGAGAATCACAGAAGGTGAAGGTCTAACAGGTATTGAGTTCTCATCTATGTCATGCAAAAATACCTGATGAGGGTGAACTGCCGTTGCTGAAAGATGCCTTGTTTGAGTGACTTGTAGTGAGAAGAGCCTGTAGGATCTAACAGCATCTCCTGTGATGAAAAAGCTAGTTGATGTTGAGAGACAAGGCCATGTGAAACCAGACTCTGCCTGGTTTTTGTGTTCATAATGTCACATAAAGATGGCAGCTGGTACTTCTAACGTACCAAAGTGATGGCCAGATGCCTCTGACCACGCTGCTCACCCACACCCACTACAGCTGATGTTCCAGATCTGAGTGCGTAGGAGATGTGATATGCGAACAACTGTCACACCCACCACAACATCAAACTTAGCATTAAAAAGCTGGAAGGAATGCAGTGTGTAGTTCAACAAAATTTGAGTTTCAGATCTAATAGGAGTGATACTTTTCTATGAATTTGGTTATCCCATGATTCATAAACCAGCTGTTTGGATGAAGGTTGCACTTTGGGGGTGTCAGCTGACCCTGCATAGAGTTTTGAGTGAGCATTTTTTTGGGACTGAAGCGTGAATGCATCTGTGCTCCTGCAGCCTAGTAGAAGTTTAGAGGTTAATGCCCTGAGTAATGGGCCCAATTCTTTGTGGCAAGCATTTACGGAATATTTTCCTTTCTCCTTCCTCAATCTGTTGGTGGGCGTGGGAATTGGGTCTCCTGTACCTGGTGCTTCCCTCGCTTGCACAGTGTACCCTAGTGCCCCTGATTCATCAGACATTGGCTTTAGAGGAAGGAGGATGTGGCCAAAACCAAGTGAGAATTTCTATAAAGAAAACAAAGTGTTATGTGTGTTTAAGCAGTTTCCGTGTGGCTGTTGCCTTTCTTTTCCTTTTTGAGACTAGCTGAACTCACTGTTCTGCATGCTGGTGGAGCTTGAATGCTTCCTAAAGAAAGGAGACAGATTTTAAGTTTTGCTTTCTGTGACCACTGGTGCAGACAGCCATTCTAAGTTGCCTTGTCTGTAATTTAGGAGGAGGAGGAGAAAGTAAGCAGGCTTTTAAACTAAAGTAAAAAGAGATAGGTGTTCTAAGCAGAGTCTTTAATTGCGTCTTTTGTTGTGTCTTTAAGGACTCTGTACTATACTTCTCACTACTCATTCTTTTATAGTAATTCCTGTTTTTGTATAGACTGCATCACTTGACATTTTAGTACTTCTACTGCCAACATGTTTGGAGCAAGCCTGGGCTATAAGAAACATGCATAATCTCACTTCAAAAACAGGCACTTTTGGTGTAGTGTTGCACTGGTGCCTAGGAATAATTTAATCACTGTAGCTTGAGGCTGAGTATCTGCCTCAAATGTTCTCTGCTGGACTGGAGCCGAAGAGACCCTAAAAGAGTTGAGTGTTGTCAGTTAACTCGCAAACTGTAGCCTCAAAAATTTCAAAAAAGCCTCAAAAAGAAATCCTTTTTGATATTTATTGAAAAGTACAACATCTTTGCTTTGAGTATACAAAGAGCTTAATTGCCTGACGCTTCCGTGCCTAAAACTAAATGGCAAGTTGTGTGACTGGATTGCTTCCTAAACATAGCATTTAATTAGCTTTTAATAAACATTTTATATACTTAAAATAGTAATAAGTTTACTGTCAGATCTGAGTATAAGTGGTAGAAACTAACATTAAGACCCATGATCAAAAGGAAAAACCTTTGTTCCCTGAAGAACACATCAGTTGTAATTTGCTTGCCAAGGTTTCAGAACAACCAGAATCTATTGAGTGATAGTCATAAGGCCCTGAAGGGAGGACCAGGGGACTGGCGGAGACACTACAGAGGGTTTTTATAATAAAAAATTATTTCACTCCTTTCCTACCACTATGCACATTACAGCCTTGGTCTTGCTTATAAGGTTAATAATTTGCACGGTTGACTGCACAACGAGTCTGTGTTCTGGAACCTTATTTCCACTAGAGAAAAACACAAGACTGTTAAACATCTTTTTGATTTGTGAGTGACATAAATTAAAAAACTCAAAGGTGAGTCGTGAGGAATGTTAATATAGTACATCATCCTTTGAATCCAGCAAAGCCTATAAGCACATGCTTAAATAAATGCATATGTGGTGCTACTTTAATGATGTAGTCTAGTAATATGCTAATAGCAAACTGACATGAAAACTCTTATACCAATGCAAAAGTACCTGTGGTTGATACCACCACTCCCCTGTTCTTATAAGAACAGTTTTCTAGGGAGGGCAAAGAGAAATGTCTAGTTTCCAAAGCAAACTGGTTATACTTATACAAAACCTATGGGTAGATCAGCTGAAGCTTTCAGGATTCAATTGCATACTCAGCTCTCCACTGAGAGTAAGGGTGAACTGTGTCTGCTAGGCTGCTTTAGTCCTGAGTGCTGCTACTGAAGAACTCTAGGGCAGTGTTCTCCAAACATTTTTGATCGTGCACTCCTACCAGTATAAGTTTTTTGAGCAGGTACCCCCAGTCTGTGTATATTTATAATTTACATACATGTGTAACTGTGCAAATGTACTATGTAGAATATAAAACATACACACAAATAGGGATTTTAAATGGATGAGATAAATATGAAATAAACACTGTTTATTTTATTTATTAACAGTACAAAAAAAAATCCTTTCTCCCAGCACCCCAACAGCTTGTCTTGTGTGCTCCTTGGGGTGGGCGAACCCCATGTTGGAGGCCACTGCACTAGGGGTGATGAAAAGGATGATATGTGGGCAAGCAGACAGTGTCCAGCAAGCAGGACTGTGGTGATTTGTGTCCAGCTCTGCCAGACTACTTCAGTCTAGGCTCAGAGAGAGAATTTCTGTACAGCAGCTTGCCTTTCTCTGCCAAGCGTACTACCAGACCCAGATCTAGTATTTAGCTGTGGTGAGAAGTGGTATGTTCACCTGCTTCCTCTGTCTTCTCTCTCCCTTCTCTCTAAGTAAATAACATTCTGGCTTGCCTAGCGGGCTTGAGGTTTTAAAGACGCTAGGTTATAAAAACTCCAGGCCCAGCCTTGATAATAATCTCAAGGTGCTTTTTTTCACCGCTAAAACATTGATGGGTGTTATAGCACTTAGGACCTAGTTGATTCTGGCCCTAGGGGAGGAATGTAATCAATTCTTGATGTGGATGGGAAAATGCTACCTATTCAGGGCCATTCACAGTTAGTGAGGAGGAAAGCAGTCTCATGAGAGATGATGGAAGAAGCTGATGGGGTTGAATGAGATGCAGCAGGTCTCTTACTTTTCTTAATTTTCTTTTATGTGGCAGTCGACATAAATAAAGAATGAATGGAGAGAAATGTTGCTTAAATGAGAGACCTTTGTGAACGTAGCAACAAGCAGCTGAGGAAGTGGAAGGGCAATACAAAGGAGCAAATCTGTCTATAATGTAAAATCAGCTTTAGCAGTTAAGTCTGGAAGGCTTAGAAAGCAGGAGGCTCCCTATGGAGATACGTATTCTTCTTCTGTATTTGCCTTGCTAGTCCTGCACACAGAGTCAAGAGAGCTAAGGAGAGACTTAGCAATCAAAACTTGAGGTCCTTGGATACTCCTTTTCCTGGGGGATTGCATATTCAAACTGTGCTTAAAAACCAAATCAGAAAATGAAAGAAGGTTTGGAAAGAGATGAGCATGCTTGATGCCGGAGCTGCAATGCTGTTATACTGGCTGGAGCAGGAGCATAGGCTAATCTCTCCCAGAGAGCAAGGTGACACTGGGGTTTATGATAAATGAACACTGACCGAAGCAGCATCTCAGGACATGAAGGGAAGTCTCAGCTTTCTAGAAAACACAGCGGTAAAGAGGCAGAGATGCTTGGATATGAGTAGCAATAAAAGGAAGAAGTGTTGCCATGTGAGAGCAGTGACTTGCTTAAATAACCCTCAGTTGTTTGTTATTTGAGTGGAGGCTGTGAGGCATCTAGAGAATTGAGTTTTCCTTGTAGAAAATTTTGTGGTGCTAGATAAACGCTGATGTGCTCCACACAGTCCCAGCAGGTACTGGCCAATGCAAGAAAGGGACTTTCAACAGCAGCTCTGTGTGAGTTGTTTCACATCTGCTATGAAATTAAATTGATTTTGGTGGGCTGGCTGGCTGGGCTACACAGAAGAGTATGTTTCTGCCTTTGCTCACTTGCAGAAAGATGTACGTCACCTTTTTGATGTTTTGTTTTTAAGCCCACAAAATTTGAAGCCACACTTCCAGATTTTGAATGCTTCTTCTGTTATGTTGGGAATGATTGAAGAGGGTGTAGGTGTGGCATGCTCATACCCGTGGATTGCAGGAAAAGAGGCAGGGAATGTAACTTCCAACGCCTTCACATAATGTTACACTATCTTCAAAATGAAAGAGAGAAGTCTCCAGCAGCAGACCTCCTTCACCAGTAGTTATAGCATTTGATCTGTGCTTACCTGCTAATTAGGTATTCCTTGCCAGAAAGGGCTTAATGGAAAAATGATGTATGAAAGTATGAGTGTAGATGTCAGTACTGTGCTAATTCACATGGGCCGGTGCTTGGGAGCACGGGAGAGAAGTGGAAAAGGAAACAAGAGAGCATTGGGACATCTAATTTTTTTTTTTTGAGCAGTTACAGGCCAGCCAGCCACAGGTGCAGATCTTTATTCTGTGACTTACAACTGAATAACATAAGTTGGACACACTCCTAACCAACGCTGACCCAGCTGACCATATGCTGTATCTGACAGCTAATTCTTGTCTCAAAACATGTGTCCTTAGAAGCAGCAGTTGTAGACTTGAAGAATTCGTGCTAACATCAGCCTCATCTCATCACTTAAGTGAGATGCCAAGAGAATGGTAAACTTTGAGGTATGGCAGTGTCTCAAAAATGCAGGAGGAAGGGTGGGGAAAGCAGCAGAGAAGTGGAGCCCGGGGAAGGTCAAGCTCAGATAACAGCAAGCAGCCGGGGAAGGCTGGGAATGTGCAGAATGGAGCAAAGGAAAACAGGGCATAGGTCCCTGCGCCAGCCTGAGACATGGATATGCCAGGAGCACAGATGATATGATTAGCCTAAGATAGCAGAGCATATCAGTCACAGAGTAAAAACATTCAGGGAGCCTGACTCCCAGTTCCTGAACTCAGGAAATGCTTGCTCTGGTTTGGTGGGCAGGCAATTTGGAAGGGAAGCACCACTTTGTCTTTGAGCAGCAGTCCAAATTCACAGCCCTTATTTAAATGGGAACTTTTCCAGTTACTTGTCACTGAGGAAATACACTCCATCATATCATGAAATCATAAGCCACTCTGATATGAAAACAGCAGCTTACATCTTTCCCCTTTAAGAAAATCAATCTGTAAGTAGATAATAGCATGCAGGACAGGACACGGGGCCAGGGTTTACAGAGGAAAACACATACTCAGAAACTTCCTTATTATTATGTTAGTAAAACATTACCCTAAGCATGCCACTGACTCTGCCTGTGGCCTCTAATAAGTCACTGGCTTTTGTTCCAGACAGATTTTTCCAAATCATGAAGGATTTACCTCCGGTATAGTAATCCAAGATCGGTTCTGAAACCTACTGTGAAGTCTGTGTGCTTCCTCTACAAGAGGTGGAACATAGCTAGGAAATGTGAAGCTGCAGTCACTGAGGTCTTGGGCTATAAATATCTTAAGCTGTGGTTACAGAATGGGAAGCTATTATTTCTGTTGTGATAATGCCCAGAAGCCTCTGTAGGAATCCTTAATGTGAAGTGCTTGTCACTTTGCAAACAGAAGGACACACTTTGCTGTGGTTGTTCCCATGTTACTCATTTAAATTTACCTTGCAGGTGCATCCTGTAGAATTATACCTGCAGATTCAAGGAACTGATGTTTGGGCCTGGTTTTTACATAACAAAAAGATTTATTGGCTTTGTCTTCCACTCCACTGCTTAATATGACCCAGATGTAATATAAGCTGCTTCTTCCTTTTATAAGCTGAGGTGTGTCCTTACAGTGATTAAATCCTATGAGGTCCTTCAGCTTTTATTGGTTCATATGGTGGCAGCCCCCAAGAAGAGTGGAGAAGATGATCTCCAAGCGTGGCTGTGATCTGATCTGATGGATGGCTACCAGCAAGCAGTGCCTGTCTGGTGACCTCAAATGTTTTCCCTGCTTGATCTCAAGAGTACAGCATACTAAGACTGTGCTTGAGGAGATGTACTTGGCTCCAAATAACAAAGCATCTCTCCTGAAGGAGAGAAGCTCCTTCCCTTGGAGGAAGACACATGATGCCCTTCTTTGCAAACCTAGTTCCTGGCAGCGGCGCAGCCTGGTGCGGGCAGTGGGGGGATCTGGCTGTGGGGGGCTCAGCAGTTATGTTGGCTGCACGCAGTAGCTGGGCAGAGGCTGCAGGAGCCAGAGCCGTGTTGCTGAGGGGCTGCTATTTCTAGATCCTGCTCTGACTTCACTGCACTGTTCAGCTCCGAGTTGTGCTTCTGGCTCACTCTCTGCAGATACAACACCCTGAAAACCTTCCCTGGGGGTACAGTGGTTTGTAAACATGTCTGCATCGCCCTGGAGTTAACACAGGCAGTACAAGTAGTAAATCCACCTTTTTGCACAGATGATTGCATTTTATTTTATTTCATACTTTATAGCTGAAGAAATGTTCCAGTTTCTTAAAACTTGGAAGTTGTGGGTTTTTAAGAGTTATTTGGAAGCCTAAGCAGTTGGAGTGCTGTGGAGCGTGTCATGTATCCCACATGTAGGAAGAGGATTAGGGATGTTGATGCGCATGGTATATAGAAGTCATTTATTGAACTTTCCGTCTGCTTGACTGGTTTGAGTTCAGATGTTCAGACAGCTTGTGGCACTGGTCACCTTTAAGGACAGGCAGAATAAGGATGGAAAAAGGCAGTCTAACAAGAGGGGCAGGAGTAAAAGAGCAAAAAGAAAACAGAAAGAGCACAAGGTGATACTATGCTGCCCTGGCCCTAGCAAAAACTGCAAATGCGTGACCTCCACTTGCATGTTCTTACCTGTCCTAAGACAATATTTAGACTTTCTTCTGCCTCTGAGCCTAATGCACCAGGAAGGAACATGTGGTTTGTAACTGTTTCACGGAATCACCAGGGTTGGAAGGGACCTCTGGAGATCATCTAGTACAACCCCCCTGCCAGAGCAGGTTCACCTACAGCAGGTTGCACAGGATGGTGTCCAGGCAGATTTTGAATATCTCTAGAGTTAGACACTCCACCACCTCTCTGGGCAGCCTGTTCCAGTGCTCTGCCACCCTCAAAGTAAAGAAGTTCCTCCTCATGTTCAGATGCAACTTCCTATACTCAAGTTTGTGCCCATTACCTCTTGTCTTGTCACTGGGCACCACTGAAAAAACCTTGTCCCAAGATTTTTGGGGTGTTGGGGAAGAACATGGAGAATATAAAGCAGGACAATTACAAGTTTAAAAGCAGTAGTGTAAATGCAGGTGTGTTATGATCTTCTCTGATAGAGATGGTGCAGCCTTCAAACAAGGACGCCTGTGACTGAAGCGCTGATTTATTTTATTATGACCTCTACAGTGATGAGAGTTCCTTTGTCTCCCAGTCTAGGGCGAACACAGCAGGGAAACCTTGTCTTACTGGGCAGTTTGTGAAGCTTACCTAGAAATGCACATGCACGCTTTCCTACAGAGAGCAGTAAAATCCAAAGGAGGCTGGTACAGCCCAGAGGAAGCAGGTTTGGAAAAATAGCCTGGGTACCATTCACATAGAGCTCCTGGCACCAACTTCCTTGGGTGGATTCTGGTTTTCGAGCTTTTCTAGCTAGGCTGCAGCAAGAGTGCCCTGCTTAGTTCTCTGCATGAGAAGTAGCATTGAAAGCTTTGAGGACTATGTGCTTACCCTAACAACTGTTCTCCATCTTCTCCAGGAAGAGGCTGTAGCTGCTGCAAAGCAATTGCAGAGACCAGTACTGTAGCTACCTTAGCTCATGTGGGATGGAGATGAATCAGTAGGAGGTCCTGTACTGAAAAAAATGTTCCTGCATGAAAAGGTTGTCTCTAGTGCTTTAGTGAACTGTCTGGATTTCCAGCTGATTAATTCTTGTTTTCTTTTTTTTTTTAATAATCAGTTTTTGAACAAAGCAGAGAAACATTTCCTCATGCTCAGAACCAAGTGGTTCATTTTTCAATGGCCTATGTGTGTGTTGCATGTAAATGCAGGAGTGTCAAGTGTCTTGTGACAAGAAGGCTTTCAGCATCTCATTAGTTGGGTCACTAGCTTATTGACTTTTATTTACAAAAGTGAAATTAAGTGTCCTGATGATTTGCCTGGAAAACATACTAGGCTATTTTTCCTGCTTCAAACACAAAATCCCTCCCTTTGGAGGCAGGGTCCTGACACCAAATATTGCTGATGCTTGGATTTTTATTTTAAATTGCCAGAAAGGAGCAAGTTGCATGTGGGTAATGGTATTTGTGAACAGTGTGCACTAGAACAGGCCAGGAGACCAGGAGAGAAAGATGTGAAGATGGATTGCGTCTCCAAGGGTTGCCCATGCAGGGAGGCTTCGCCCATGGGGCCATCCCAAAACAGCCTTCTGGGATTAAGTTACGAGGGTCACCCTGCT
Source organism: Chionis minor (assembly GCA_013398295.1). NCBI lineage: Eukaryota > Metazoa > Chordata > Aves > Charadriiformes > Chionidae > Chionis > Chionis minor. The sequence continues at coordinate 148,831 of VZSF01000462.1, forward strand.
GGTAATGGAAGTTGTGCTGACATAAAACTATCCATCCTGCTTTGTAGAGTTATTTCATAAATGTGCACAGCTGTGTCTGCAGCCAGATGTGTAACTGCTCTGTGATCTACCAAAAGCTGTATTGCAGATGATGTACAAAGTCAGCATGTTGATGGTTGTCTCTAACCTGCTAGAGATGCTCAGTGTCAGCTGGACCATCAGGAGCAGCCAATCTGCTGCGATGGTTGAGTGCAATAAAATGTTAATAGAAAGTGCAATAGACTATTGCCATAGAAGATACTGCAGCAGGAATTCCCTTGATGAGGGACAAGCATGTTCAGTCCCACAGCCAAATGAATAATGTGCAAAGGATTATGTAAGCTGACACGATATGGTACTGTCTCAGCATTTATTCCGCTGCTTTAAGGTATTTGGCTTTTTAAAATTATTCTAACCATAAGACCTTGTACCAGTTTGGGAGGTTCTGTTGGATGTTGATAATGATGATTGGTAGGCTGTAAGTTCTCACCACAGAAATGAAGTTAAGTATATAATTAAAGGTGTCAACATTACCTGCAATGGGCTTTTTATTCTTTCTACTTCACTTGTTGCAATTTGAAGACTTTGTAGCTTTAAAACATGATGCTAAACACAAATAAATACTCTCTTAATTGTGTTTTGACCGTGGCTTAAATCTACAACAAGCCACACTTCCATGGAAGACTGCCACAACGCCTCTCAAATGTTCTCATTCTCAGACCAATGCTGTTGGTGGCACAGCACACACTTGGTCAGTGGGAAAGGTGTAAGACCTGCCTGGTTGGTCCCCTGAAAATGCCCAGAAATTTAACTGTTTTCATACAGGGTCGTATCATACATGGTAACCTCCTGAGTGACAGCCAAAATTCTTAACCCTTGGCATCCCAGTCTTGTTCTTGATGCCCCACTGAGGTTCTTCACCTTGTCCAGGCTGAACTGACACCTAGCGCACGGCAGCATGAGGCAGGAGGAATGAGCAGGACGCCTTGGTTATCACCTTGAGAGGCCACTGTCACAAGTGGGAAGGCCATCTTCTGTTGGGTAGGAACAGGTATGTTACTTGTCCCTGGCCTGTGCCAGGTTGACGTGCTAGACTTGACTCTCAAGGCTTTTGCTATCATGCTGGAGAAAGTGAGATGAGAATCCAGATCCAGTACGTAGCAGGGAAGCAAGCTGAATTCCAGGAAGTTCCTTAGTTTACTAAATACTTTGCTAAATATTATGATTTAGTTTGAATTTTACTATCTGGTTTACTAAATAAGTTCTTTATTTAACTTGTCATAACTCAGTGCTGTCTGGTGTGGAGGCCAGGGACTCCTTTGACCAGAGTCAGCATGAAGCAGCTGTGTGCTGGTTTTCAGTCCTTTTTCATTTGTCCTTGGATCACTTTTAGACCCAGCTCTTAATTCTCTCCATGGATAGAAGTTAGAGTGCAATGTGTGGATCACTTTATTGCTGATGTTGTGAGGAAAACAATTATTTTTAATGCTGGGGAAGGAAGAAAAAGTGCCCTTTCACAGAGGCTGTTTTGAATAATTTTTTTGACTATGGTTATTGCATGCAGGCATGGAGGCACTGTCAAAGGCATACTTATAAAGACTGGAAAACTGGAGTCAAATCACACTTTGCTAAATAGCTTGAAATAAACTTGACTGAAACCAAGTGTAGAGCAAAAGTGTGTGCTTCTGAGCACCCAGGCAGGGGTGCAAAGTAAGTTTCTGGGGGAAGGTGACCTAGTAAAAACTTACCCAGAAGCATGGGCTGCTGAGGGGGTCTAAGAAAACTATCTGGACTGCATCCAGTTTCTTCTTTCTCATGTAAGAAAGCCAATATAGGGTCTGTTTGGGAGTTGTGTTTTGGTTTTTTTTATTGCATCTGCGTAGGTTAGCTCTGAGCTCTAAGCAACTCCACAGTATGGATCATGTTTTGATCATTTATATAGAATTTTTGTGCTAGGCAGTCCTAAAGGCAAGTGAGATTCACCTACCAAAATAGCAAATGCAAACATCTGCTTGCTCTGAAATATTGGTCAGAAACACAGCTAGTATAAATTAGGATGACCGCTTTGGCTTGACAAAGTAGCCTTGTCACTGAAGCTTTGGTTGCTTTTTTAAATGAAGATGAAGCCAATGAGGAGAGGTGCCATGCTGGACCTTGTCCTCACAAGGAGGAGCTGGTAGGGAATGTCACGCTCAAGGGCGGCCTTAGCTACAGTGATCGTGAGATGGTGGAGTCTGAGATCCTTACAGTGGCAAAGAGGGTGTGCATTAAGCTTGCTACCCTGGACTTCAGGAGAGCAGACTTTGGCCTCTTCAGGGATCTGCTTGGTGGAGTACAGTGGCATAAAGCCCTGGAAGGAAGAGGGGCCCAAGAAAGTTGGATAATATTCAAAGACCACCTCTGCCAAGCTCAGGAGTGATGCATCCTGACAAAGAGGAAATCAGGTAAAAATGCCAGGAGACCAGCGTGGATGAACAAGGAGGTCCTGGACAATCTCAAACAGAAAAAGGAAACCTACAGTGTGTGCAAGCAAGGACACGTAGCCTGGGAGGAATACAGAGAAACTGTCCAGACAGCTAGGGATTGGTTAGGAAAGCTAAAACCCAGGTAGAGTTAAATCTGGCCAGGGGCAATAAGAAAGCCTTCTATAGGTATCTTGGCGACAAAAGGAAGACTAGGGAAGATGTGGGCCCACTTAGGAAGGAAATGGAAGACTTGGTCACTCAGGATGTGGAGAAGGCAGAGGTACTCAATGAATTTTTTTGCCTCAGTCTTCACTGGTAAAGGCTCTAACCACACAGCCCAAGTTGCAGAAGCCCAAAGGCAGGGACTGGGAGAATGCGGTGCTGCTCACTGTAGGAGAAGACCGGGTCCAAGACCAGCTGAGGAACCTGAAGGTGCACAAGTCGATGGGAACTGATGTGATCTGCAGGTCCTGAGAGAAGTGGCGGGTGAAGTTGCTGAGCCACTCTACATCATATTTTAGAAGTCATGGCAGTCCAGTGAAGTTCCCGCTGACTGGAAAAGGGGAAACATAACCCCCATTTTTAAAAAAGGTAAAAAAGAAGACCTGGGGAACAATAGGCTGGTCAGTCTCACTTCTGTGCCTGGCAGGATCATGAAGCAGATCCTCCTGTAAACTGTTACGGCAAGTGGAAAATGAGGAAGTGATTAGTGCCAGCCAACATGGCTTCTCTAAGGGCAAGTTGTGCCTGACGGATTTGGTGGGCTTCTATGATGGGGTTACAGCTTTGGTGGATAAGGGAGGAGCAACTGGCATCATCTACGTGGACTTGTGCAAGGCATTTGACGCAGTCCCACATGACATCCTGGTCTCTAAATTGGAGAGATGTGGATTTGATGGATGGACCACTGGGTGGATAAGGAACTGGCTGGATGGTCACTCTCAAAGAGTTGCGGACAACAGCTCAATGTCTAAGTGGTGAACAGTGACCAGTGGTGTTCCTCAGGGGTCGGTGCTGTGACTGGTACTATTTAACATCTTTGTTGGTGACATGGATGCTGGAATTGAGTGCACCCTCAGCAAGTTTGCTGATGACACCAAACTGTGGAGTGGTCAACACACTGGAGGGAAGGGATGCCATCCAGAGGGACCTCAACAGGCTTGAGAAGTGGGCCCGTGCCAACCTCATGAAGTTCAACAAGGCCAAATGCAAGGTCCTGCACGTGGTTCGGGGTAATCCCATGCACAAATAGATGCTGGGCAGAGAATGAATCAAGAGCAGCCCTGAGGAGAGGGACTTGGGGGTGTTGGTAGATGAGAAGCTCAGTGTGAGCCAGCAACGTACGCTTGCAGCCCAGAAGGCCAACCATGTCCTGGGCTGCATCAAAAAAAGCGTGGCCAGCTGGGCAAGGGAGGTGATTCTGCCTCTGTAGTCCACTCTCATGAGACGCCACCTGGAGTGCTGTGTCCAGCTCTGGAGCTCCCAATGTAAGAAAGACATGGACCTGTTGGAGTGGGTCCAGAGGAGGGCCACAAAGATGATCAGAGGGCTGGAGCACGTCTGCTATGAGGACAGGCTGAGAGAGTTGGGGTTGTTCAGCCTGAAGAAGAGAAGGCTCCAGGGAGACCTTGTAGTGGCTTACCAGTATCCGAAGGGGGCCTATGAGAAAGCTGGAGAAGGAGTTTTTATAAGGGCATATAGTGATAGGGTGGGGTAAACTGCAAACTGGAAGAGGGGAGATTTAGTTTAGATCTCAGGAAGAATTTTTTCACTCTGTGGGTGGAGAGGCACTGGAACAAGTTGCCCAGAAAAGCTGTGGATGCCCCGTCTCTGGAAGTGTCCAAGGCCAGGCTGGATGAGGCTTTGAGTAACCAGGTCTAGTGGGAGGTGTCCCTGCCCATGGCAGAGGGGTCGGAACCAGATGATCTTTAAGGTCCCTTCTAACCTAGACCATTCTATGATTCTGTGAACAAAATAAGTGCAGCATAATATCCTACATTAAAGACCTGGATACTTGCCGCCCAGTTCCTACAGCAGAGCAGTATCTGAAATAAATTGGAATAAAGTGCAGAACTGTTAGATGTACTTACTTGAAGCTGTCTTGACAGGCTTGTCATAAGGCCGTCAAACTGGCTATGGTTTGTGAATGGTCTGATGTACATTTCTTCCAGGCCATTAAGAACAGAGCTGATATGAAAACAGATTTTCTGGCAAGCCAGATAAGCTCCAGTGCTTCCAAAGCTTACATGAGGGAACTTAGTGTGAAACCAAAGTTCTGAAAAAATTCACTTGGGAAATATTAAAACATTGTTTTTGATTTTGTTGGTATTTTCCCTGCTCTTTGTATTCGTCTCTACTCATTAAGAAAGGTGAAAAATTGTTTAAACTGTCTGTTGTATTTCATCAATTGACACTTTCTATGAACACATCATGATTTTTTTGATGAATGTGTATTTTCTGACAGAAATCTTCCGTCAGCAATTTTTTATTTTCTCTAAATAGGGCCCAAAAATCATATGGTGTAATTTTGGAAAGGTGACTTCTCAGGAATATAAAACAGTCTCTAATTGCTTGGACTTGGGAAGAAGGAATTAATTGGCTTTTCAAACCCTGGTCTTTGAAAGTTGTGCCCTGTGTCAGAGGAGAAAATACTTCCCAATTGCCAAAAAATAACAGGTTCTGGATAGATTTTTCTTAGGTACGTGTCTGTGTATACATAATACACCTAAATGTGCTATCCTCATGCTTGACTATAAATTATTAGATTTTTGCCCAAAGAGAACAGTAAAATGACTTCTAAATTCTTAAACTGATGCTTCTACCACTTCTGTGCCTGATTCGGGACTATTGGTTCCTGTCCAGTTGCTAGTGAAGTTAAATAATTTCCAAGTCAGCCCTGGGCTAGCTCGGTATAAGGTTTATTTCCAAACCAAGCAATTTGGATTGGCATACATATGGTAAAATGGGCCTATCAAGGTAACGGGATATTTTATCATGAACCTCGGTTACACTTTGAGTCTTTTGCTCAGCAGAGCAAAAGGAGAATTTTCTTTTACTGCATTTTCTTCTTACGCACCTGATTTATCCTGCCCAAAACATCAATGCTTTTGACCTCCATAAGATTTGTATGTTATGTTTTAAGCGCTGACAGATTACGGTAAGTTTTGAAATTTTCTGTCTTTTATTCTGAGTCTGTGAACTCTGAGCCACTAAATAACAGGTCGGTAATCGGAACAGGAAAAAATGGAAAAGGATAAATTAACCAATTAAACATGTGCTTAAATTGCCTGGTCCTGGAAACCAGTTAAGTAAGGGAGAAGCAGTAAATTCACTTGCAGTTCTTATTTTTTTCCTAATGTGCTAATCCGTAAGGACGGCTAGAAACACTGGTGGGACTGGAGCAGGGGGAAGAATGTGACTAGTGGGGGACCATCCGAGAGAGAAGACCAGAGGTTGTAGGAGGACATGCGGGGACTGCCTGAAGGATGGTCACACAGAAGTTTCACATGAACTTTTTCCTAAATCTGTCTGGGTTTTCTGCAACGTTCGCTGGGAAGTCGAGCATGCAGCCTGCTCTCCTGCAAGGCGCTGGACCCAGCGAGGCTGCTGCGGTTCGCCCAGAGCTGAGCTGAGCCAAAACGGGCTCTGCAGAGTGCGCAGTCTGAGGGCGAGGTGCCAGCCTCCGCTCCACCATCCCGTCTCCAACACAAATGGCTTTCCCTGCTTAGCTGCTTCATTTATTTTGAGACCGTTCTTACAGTTTAAATGGCTCTGTCTCTGGGGGAGACTCTCCTTCCGAGTCCAAACCAGAAAACGGAACAAACCTGGTCAAAACAGGTTCTAGTAGCAGTAATGACTTGCAAGGTAATTGCTACTGATTGCACATCCAAGTTTTTGCTGGTAGACAGGGTGAGAAGGAAGAAGGAGAGTTTGAGTGTGCGCGCGTTGTATCATAACAGAGGAATTTTTTGCTATTTTACATATTCTGCAAGGTGACTTAAGCCTGAAGTGCTAGTGCTGGCATCTGTGCTGCCGAGCTCTGCTGTGTTGCTCAGCAGAGCTCTGTCCCCACGCTGGGTGTGCGCCGACCACAGGGTCTAGCTGCACATTTGGAAACTCCAAGAGTCTTTTTGTGCTCTGACTCTATAACTTACATTGGAAAGCCTCATTGTTTTTTTAAAGCAAAAAACCCTACATAAATAAATACATTCTCCAAACACATCCTTTGGGGCAGAGGAGAGAGAAAATTCCAAATTTTACAGTTAAAATTGTATATTCATTCTGAAAATAGAAGACTAAACAAAGCTACTATTTTATTTGACTAAGTAAAGCTTTGAAAGGTAAAGGGTGCACGTATGGAACACTGAACTCTTTTCATATCCGTATTTGCTGGGTAAATGCCATTTAAGTCAATGTAAAAATCCTTAAAAAGTGCAAATTCGCTGTTTAGGTTTCTTACGCAGTTGGCTCTATATATGGGATATATTTGTGTGCTTAGATAGAAAGTTATATATTTAAATAATTTATTTTAGACTAGTCATTAACTATGCAAAACCCAATTCATGTTAACAATTCAGTTATCTTCCTACAGAAATTCAATGTCGCTCTTGTTTTATTGTGTATCAGTAAATTATGAATCAACTGTGCTCACTTTGCCAGTAAAGGCTGTTTTTTAAGACAATGAGATTATACAGGGGCTTTCAGAATTATATTTAGTCAACAATTAGGTTGATGCTTGAGTCAGAAAGTGATTCAGCTCACTTTTTTAGAGCTGTGTGGGTTCTGCATGGTGAATGGGATACAAATCTTGCGTATTTGTTTCAAGAAGGAGAGCAGATAAGAGATTCTGTGGGACTGGAGCAAGACTGATGGGTATTTATGTTTACAAATACTTAAAGGGAGGGTGCCAGGAGGAGGGGGCCAGTCTTTTTTCAGTGGTACCCAGTGACAGGACAAGAGGTAATGGGTACAAACTTGAATATAGGAAGTTCCATCTGAACATGAGGAGGAACTTCTTTCCTTTGAGGGTGGCAGAGCAGTGGAACAGGCTGCCCAGAGAGGTGGTGGAGTCTGCGACTCTGGAGACACTCAAAACCCATCTGGACACCACCCTGTGCAACCTGCTGTAGGTGGACCTGCTCTGGCAGAGGGGTTGGACTGGTTGATCTCCAGAGGTCCCTTCCAACCCCTCACATTCTGTGATTCTGTGAAAGGATTGTCCTATCCAGTATACCTGGCAGTTTTCCATAATTCAAGGCACTTTTCAAGGTAAATTTGTGCAGCTACTTACATACTAAAGCACATACTTTTGTGCTTCTGACCACTCTTGACTTACTAAAGATGGAGTCTAGCCTATTGACCATATCCACCTGTCTCAAGACTGACATTTCACTTCAGAAGACTTAATGCTTTGTGGGTGCATTTTGGTTGCTGTAGGCAAGATTTAAAATGTTACTCCCGCCCCCAACTCCTGCTTCTAAAGGCAAGAATTTAAAAACTACCTCCGTGCTCTACCTGGAAGGTCGCCTGGGCACTGGAGTTGTGTTCAATAGCTAGTCAAGACTTCCTGTAGAAGTAGGAATACACTCTGCACTGTGTTGTTATCAGAAAGCCGTGTCTACAGTAGAATGTCAAAACTTGATTAAGTTATGTGGAAGGAGGAATTGATGTACTGTAAGTCATTCATACAGAATCAGTTGTAGAGCATTGTATGTCAGCTATAACAGTCTAGTGGGTGCTAGCAGAATATCAGTCTCCTGGTCAGAAAAGAACTCTTTGTTAAGAGGTTTTATTATTGTGATAGCAGTTAAGGTTAAGTAAGTATATCTATCTAGTCCAGCCCTGTAGGTTTCACTTGATGCTAAAAAGCTTTTATCATTTAAGCTGAAATTTTCTGCATTGTTCCTACCAGAACGTGGTTTGTGTGGGGGCTCTGTACTCTGGTCTTGCTGTATACAGGAATGTGCTTTCAACTGAACTGTTTCACTTCCCATTTCTCAATCTCACAAGTTAAAATTGGAAAGTAATCTTTAAATATATGTTTCTTTCCCTGATGCACTTGGGGGGAAAAAAAAAATAATCCACTTTTGTTTGCTTTTTTGGTATTTTTTTGCAATCTGAAGGTTCACTGATTCAGTGTAATGATGCTATTTTTGTTGTCCTTCTAATAGCTTGAGTTCAGCAGCGTGCACCCAAGCATTAAGGCTTAAGAGCAAGTCCAACCACAGCATATGTGTAGTTCCTTGTAGTGAAGTTTTATGCAAAATTTCTGCAAACTGTAGTTGTTTCCGTAACTAAGGATGTGAGCTGAGGTACAGGGATAGTGGACAATGTGACCTGACCAATACATTCGTGGATCTCTGTAGAGCCAGGTCGCAGCATGGCAAATCTCGTGCCCTGATTCTGCTGGGAGAGCTGATGCTGAGATCCAAGCTCACTCTTGTTAGGCAGAACTTGGAATGAGAAGCTGTGCGCCCCCTGCTTTTGGTCAGGAAGAGTTTTTCAGACAGTCCCAGGGCTGCTAAACTAAGGCACAGTACTTACTGGATCCACCTTTTAGTTTGAGGTTACTATCTTTGACACTGTCTTTTACACAGGGTTGTAGAATTGCTCTTAAGCACTGCCCTGTCCATTGGGTTTGTCCATGCTGCCCCTCTCAGGTGTATGGATTTTTGCTGCTTCTGTAGGAGAACAGAGATGTCCCTGTCTCCATAACCCTTACCTGGTGACTAAAGCACTGCCATGGGGTGGGAGCATGAAAAACACTACTTATTAAAATGGAGTTTGATTAGCTTATGGAAGGGATTAGAGGAGAGAGGGCTGTAAGGACTGGTATCTGCGTCCCTGGTATTGCAGGCTTGATGTTCCTAATTTGGCTTAAGGTAATCTGGTGTCTGTCAGGATAAGCTTGTTACACTGATATAGTGCTGCCAACCCTTAGAGCCCTCCCCCCCCCCCCCCCCCCCC
>VZSF01000462.1:158292-314503 GCA_013398295.1 Chionis minor
CCCCCCCCCCCCCTCTTTTTTTTTTTTTTATTCCCCTCTTCTTATGGAATAGTTGAAACTGGCAGAGAAGGTGCAAGATCAGTGAAAAGCTAGAATGATTGCAGCGTGGGACTGCAAGCCTTATTACATTATGGGAGGAAGATGACCAGCGTATGCATTGTAATGCTAAAAATATTCCCTGTAATGCGGGACAGTGACACTAGCCGAGTGGTGCCTTTGACTTGCTCTGGTAACGTGCTCTCATGGGGATGTCAGAGTGCAGGATAAGGCTCCAGTGTGGTGACAGAGACACAGAACTCTAAAGTGTGCGGACACGATCTGCATGGCTCCGTGTGTTGAGCAGAAACAGATTTGAAACACACAGGGTTAATGACAGTGAACTGGGCAGGAACTGGAGGTGCAAAAGAAAGGCGGGATGAGCTTCTAGTGCCCAGGAATTGTGTTGGCTGGGATGGGGGCAGCACTCTCTCTGATGGGCTCAGATGCCTTCCTTCTGGGCTGTTTTGAGGAAGGCACTGCTTTGACACACATATGGACAAGTAAAGGACTATCCAGAAAAAGGCAAACACAGCTGCTGAGGGTAAAAGGTACAGATAGTGTATAAGTGGAAAAATTAAATGCATATTACTTCACAGACTTGCGTGCTACGCACTAATGAGTGTGCGGAGCAGATGAAGAAACTATTAAGTGTGTTGTATTTGTATCATAGAGGAGGACAGAGAATATAGGGAGGGAAGTTTCCTGATGAGATCTGCCAGACAGTGGATGCACTTTCAAAGGAATTTGCTGACATGCCATCACTTTGGCCTTGTTTTCTTGCTTTAGGAAAGTTAATCCTGCTTTAAATTGCTTTTGCTGGACACGACTTGTGATGATCAGGAGTGAGCTCATCTTCCCTTCTTGCTTTTGTCCTAGGTCCAACGCGAAAAATGCCCCTGACTGCCAGTGCCATGGACTTTTTTCAGCTCTTTGTCCCTGACAACGTTCTAAAGAATATGGTGGTCCAAACCAACATGTATGCCAAGAAGTACCAGGAGAGGTTTGGTAGTGACGATTCCTGGATTGATGTCACCTTGACAGAAATGAAGGCCTTCTTAGGCTACATGATATCAACCAGCATCCACCACTGTGAGTCCGTTCTCAGCATCTGGAGCAGCGGCTTCTACAGCAACAAGAGCATTGCACTTATCATGACACAATCACGGTTTGAGAAGATCCTGAAGTACTTCCACATTGTGGCCTTCCGCTCGAGCCAGACAACGCATGGCCTCTACAAAATCCAGCCTTTTCTGGACTCTCTGCAGAATGGCTTTGACTCTGCTTTTAGACCTTCGCAAGCCCAGGTAAGAGTTAAGCTGTTGGCAGGGAACATCTAGCCTATGTGCTCTAGGTTGTCTCACTATGACTAGTGTAGAGCACAGCTGCCTGAAGAAAGAGCTGGGGCTTCAGAGTGTGAAGCCGTGCTGTGGTGCCTCCATGAAGCATGAGAGAAGGTAGCACTGTCCTACCCGAGGGCTTAGCGATGGCTGACTTACAGCTCTGCAGTGCAGCTACCTGGCATCTTTCAATAGGAGTGAAGCTCTCCAAGCTGAGGCTGTTTGCTTTAGTGGTCTGAACAAGCCAGGAGACTTCTCAGTGAGGTTGGCACCACTAGGTTTTGCTGTCCTGAGGATGGGAGGTTGCAGGCTGCTCCTGTGAGTGTCGAGGGCAGAGCTGGTGCAGTTGGGCTGGAGTGAAAACCTGTTCCTGCTCCTGCTATGGGCTGAGGGTTGGATGCAGGAGCTGAGCTTGCTAGGAGTGACCGTCCCTGACCTTAGCAGTAGGTGCTTGCCGTGTGGTCCAGCAGCACAGCTACCTCCTGGCGACTGGGCAAGGGGAAAATAAGCAGGGGGACAGGTGCCTTTGCTCGCTGCGGTTGTCAGCCACCCTCAGCAGCACTGCCTGTGCCTTGTGCCAGTCCTGGGTTTTAATGATAGGGGGCCCTCCTATGGAAAAACTTATTGATGTGTGGATTTGCAAAAGTGCAAGTGAACTGGAAATATTTCCAGACTACCAGGAATAAAAGTGAACAGGACTCCAATGAATTTTCAATTTGCGGGTACCATCAGGGGTACAGCAGAATGCCATTCTGTAGGGAGACCTCTCTGTAGACTGGGCAGACAATGTAAGGAACTAAATACAGAAACTTATGTAGCTGGTGGTTGCCTGACTACAGCTGTACAGTTGAACAATTTTTTTTTTTTTTTAAGAAGTGCGAAGATATCTTTTCTTAATGTTCATCATATACTATTTAAACTTTGTTCCAGTATAACGGATCTCCTTTTGGAGCTGTTGCTACTGGTCACATTGATAAGTCTGTAAAGAAAAAGGAGTAAGCATGAAACATGTTACTGCTTGAAATAACTTTTCAATCATCTCTCTGTTTTCAGAATATAAAGATTTGACGTAGACATTTTGAAAGGGTGTTGTGTCCATCATCCTCTTTTTCTTCCTGTTTCCTCTCTGAAGCATCACTTTTTTGTCCACTCCACAAAATTAACGGAGACATAGATGCATCACATCCATTGAAGTGTGCCTAAAATAAATTGGGAGTGGTAACAGGTTTTTTTTCTATTTTATAGACAATAAAAATCATACCTGTATAATACAGGACAACACAGCTGTCTAAAAAGCTGTTATGGTGGAGAAGGGAGGAGGGAGGAGTGTTCTCACTAAGCCATGCCAACAAGGTGCATTTCCATCAAGACAAAACAGGCAGTGAGAGACACGATATTGTCAGGACCGAGCTTTCATTAAGATACGAAATCTAATCCTTATGGCCACTGACTTCAATGGGTGGAAGATAAAGGCTTCAGAAATGTGATCACTGTGTCTAATGTAAATGCTTATAATGGTGTGCTGTGGGACATGCTGTGAGTGCAAATCCATTAAAGGATAAAATTTGATTTGCATGTCTATCCCTTCTCCCTTCCCCCTCTCCCAAGCAAGGTTTGAGAACTGAATTTACAAAATCATAGCGTCCTATTTGCAGTGGCAAAACATCTAAATCTCTACAAGCAAAATGTATGCTTGTGCTGAGCTTGGTAAGGAGATGCTACTTTAAAAAAAAGGGGGGTGGGGGGGAAGAAGTAATGACAGCCCAATTCTCTTCCTTCCCCCTCCACTTCTCTGCTCCCTTGTCAGTGTTTACGTCAGTGATTTCTATACAGCATGCTTCAGTGGTATTGAGAAGAATAAAAAGCACTGAAATACAGCTTCAAAAATAACTCTGTGAGAAAGAAAAAGGTTTTGAATCTGTTGTTAAAAATACTCTAGTGTAGCACCGATAGCCTACTGGGGGATGTTCCAGGCCTCCTTCCGAAAGGAACCTTGTGCTTAACAATCAGGGCTGCACACTATCTGTCTCAGGAGATGTGGACCCCATCTGCTCAAAACAGCAGGGAAGACCTCTCCCTAGAAATTGTCTTGAGTGCAGATTAGCAGACTGCAGTAAACATCAAACACAGAATGTCAGGCCCAGTGAGAAATAATAGAAATAATTAAAAATAATAACCTAGTTGCACAGAAACAAAGGGAAAAGGCAAGGGCACAGACCCATTCAGAAGGACTTTTGGATGTACTGCCTCTGAAAGTGTTTTGGCAAGAGGGGTGCAGGTTTCTGTAATCAGTGATACCTGGAATTCCAAGTTCAAAATGGACTTGTTGCTTAAGTCCACACCTATGTCTTAAACATGAGACTCGTGGGATCTGGACAGCTTGTGCCTGAGCCACGATTTTTGCTAAAGCTTTAGGCTAACGTCTTGTAAATGGCATCAAGCAGAGGAATGACGTGGGCTCCTTGCTGTTGAATGCAGCAAGGCTGTTCAGACCTGTAGGTAGACTTTTTACTGACTTTCTTCCTTGGGCAGCGTGGACTCACAGAGCATGGGTTGGGAAGATGCCTTGTTTAACTCAACCTCTATGGAAGGAGCAGACAGTCTGCATCCAGCAGGCGGTGCAACATCTGCCTTCACAGTTGTTTCTTCTACAGATTAGATCTTTTCTTTTTGGAGAGCTAGAAGAGATTCTTCAAGGGGAATTTCTGTCAGAAAATATTCAGGGTTTTTTTTTTTTCTCCTGTGTAACCCCCCCACCCAAAAACATGCATGCAAAAATGACACCACAGTTTCTATGAAAGGAAAGAGAGAGAGAGAGAGAGAGAGAGAAAACTATGCCAAACAGAGAAAACCATCTAGTGAATTATAATTATTTTGCTAAATATACAGAACAAACAAAAGGAAATAATTACTCCCCAGCTTATGAAGGTATTGAAAGCCCAGAACATTATAATTGTGTATCAGCAGCACTAGTTTCAATTCCCGAAGTAAAAAAATAATGGTGTTCTGACCTAGATTGCATAGGAATGGCAGGAATATTCTCTGCATGCTGTCCCTCCCCCACATCTTCTGTATAAATAACTGCTGGCTCTACCTGAGCAACAAGAGGTGGAGTTCTGGGTCTGTTCCTGGAATCAGTGTCGTCTCTTTGCTGTTTAGCTTTGCAGCTACGCTAATGCCTATAATACAGTGTTACTGTGGAAGCCTAAAGACAGGGAGGATGCCCTGCCTGAGCTCAGGAGTTACACTGCACGAAATTCAAGGGTAGTCACCTGCCAAGGCTATACACTGAATTCCAGAAACCAGAGGAGCTCAGGAAGATAACATCACCCCTCGAATATCCTTCTGTGCCTGCTGAGTATTTAATATGCTTGTCAGCGGGTTGCGACTAGACAGGATTGCTGTCTCTGGCTGTCCCGGACTGGCGAGGGAGAGGTCAGGAGCACAACTCCAAACACTCTCCTCTTCCCTCTCCCTCCAGAGCACCATCTCTTTGGCATCCTGGAACCAAACAGTCCTGCATCTGCCCAGTGAAGAGTCAGCTGAGAACAGTCGCCTTAAGTCCTTACCTCTGGCAGGAGTGAACTCCCTGGCAACAAGAGGCATAACTCCAACCTCTTGCTCCAAGGGAATGGTGCTAAAGTTTGGCTAGTTACTAGGGGACTTGTTTGTGTTTCTCTCTTGGTGGTATCATAGGGTAGTTTCATACCTTATGATGGCAGTTTCATAGCAGTTTCAACATAATTCTCCCAAACCAGCTCACAGCATTAGACGACAGCTTCCCTCAAAACAGAGGGGCAAAACCAGGCTGATCAACTTGTAGCTCTTTTGCATTCTCATGATTAAATGTTGCCTTGGTATTGGGCATTTCCAAATTATAAGACCTTGCTCAAGTCACACCTCTATATCCTCAAAATGATTCTTTGCAAGTAAGGTTGATGATCCCAAACCAGGACTGTTCTGGCTCCTGTGAGTGCAACACAAAGACGTAAGTATTGAGAGAACGGTGGCCAAGTATAAGAAATGGAGCAAGAGAAAGACAGACAGAGGAGCAATAAGAATATTGAATAGCAAGGTAAATTTCTGATGTCCTGTAGCTCTTGGCCAGCTGATCCTCTGGTGAAGCCAGATTTTAGGGAGAGTTTGACACCAGAAAATGATGAACCTTAGTGGCTATCTTTAAACTGTCTAATGGTAATGGAGTGCTGTAAGAACTGATTATTTTTTTTTTTAAAGAGAGTCAATTGAAGACTGAACAAATGGGTAGAGAAGCATGAAATCATAGCTCTGTCAGAGGTGAGAGTTAACCTTTGAATGATGGCGAAGAGGATCACTAAAATGTGGATAGGCCAAACAGGACTTTGAAAATGAAGAGAAAGAATCTGACTGATATATTGCAGAAGAAGAGCTATCAGAGAGAAATAAAGAAAAGTGATGTGACCAGTGCGATGGACTAGGAGAACAGCTTTCTGTCAGCAATGTCTAGGGCACATTTGCCTTATGTTGAAGCTAAAAGGAAAACTGTTGAAAGATGCTTGTGGGCTTGGATGGAAACTTAACTGGGTGGGTGGGTTGTTACTCTAAAATGAGTAACATTTTAGAGCTGTTACTCAGAAAGCGTGGAAAATGCAGGCACTGCCTGGCTCAGAAGACCTTGCAAGGAGTTTGGAGGTAAACACTGACATTCAGATTCACTGGCCAGTGAGATCTGCAGCGGGAGGAGAGGGGTGTCTGCGCTGACCAAAAAAGGAAATAGGAAGGGGTGATCTGAAGGCGAGGGAGATGCTCTCAAATGCAGCGTAATAAAATCAGAACTGACAGATAGGCAAGCAGAGATGTCAGATACTAGCAGGGAATTTAGTTTAGACAGTGGGAGCTTTGGAGCAAGGAAGCAGAAGCACAAGCTACTATTGCAGAAGCAATGGCTGAATCCGTGTATACATGTGCAGTTAGCCAGGGGAGTCTGTTTGCAGCTGTGTGGTACCCACCAAAAGCTGGAGACAAGGCAAGCTGAGGCAGTTTCTCCAGGAGACAGGCTGAAGAGACAGCCTGTGTTGGGGGTGGCCATGGAGCTAAGAGAAGATGAGCTATCTCAAGGACATGTCAGTTCATTGTCTAAGGCAATGGCATGCAGGAAATCCGAGTACAAAAGAGTTAGTGGCTCTGGGCTTTGTCTACAAGCGTATTTGGGCTGTGGTGAGAGCAGGATGGATGGAGCTGTGGAGATTTGCAGATGATCTAAACAGAAGAAGAAAGACACTCCTGACAGTGGCTAGCTGTTTTGTTCAGTGAATGAAAGATGTTGTGACATGGAGCAATTGGTAGAGAAGCAAGATTCCAAGATGGGACTCCACCACTTGGAGTGTATGTACTTACTGAGGGTAAAACAGAGTGAAAGCTTGGCAAGATCAAGCAGGGATCAGGATGGCTATAAAGAAGAGGAAAAAAGCCCTGCAATGGGATAGCTGTTGGGGACTGAAGCAACCAGATGAGGAGCTTCTTAGACCTGAACAAAACTGGGGATTTCAGAGAAGAAAATGGGAAGGATTTCTATTAAAAAATCCACGAGATATCTTGCATCAAAGGAAGTCAGAATAGGAAGACAGGAGGGCTTGGGAAGTGAGTCAAAGATAGTGAAGAGGCAGCCAGGAAATAAGTGTAGGAGTCAATTAAGGCTGAAAGTAGATTTCTATCTAGGAAGATGAGAAGCAGGAAAGAATATGCCACGGAGGCAGTAAACTCACTCCTGGAAATGCGAGTACTGCAGCGACAGCAGGAATGGGGAAGGAGCGAATACCACCACATTGCTTGAGTATTTGGTGAAGAGATGGATATGAGATTACAGGAGGAGCAAGGAGACTGAGAACAGAGGAAGGTGAACAAACTAATAGGACTGGCCAGTGGCAACAGGGGGTAACTTTTGTCATAAGAAAACCATGTCAATGCCAGAAGCAACAAATTACCCCCCTTGAAGACGAGATGGGGATCAGCTCTTCCAGCAGCAGGCACAGCCCACACAGTGCCTTGCTTGCAAGGTTCTTCACAGGTGTTGAAGCAGTAGTTGCATATGGAGGAGTGACAACATTTGTCTCCCCTCTGGAGGAAGCAAGGAGAACAAGCTCCAGGGTTTGCATTTCAGTTTCCCTGCCTGTCCACATTCCCTCTTTGCAGCAACAGCAAATCTTGCCCTACTCTGTTTCCATTTTCGTTCCCTCTTCCCAGTAGTTCAGTAGGGACTTTGGTGGAGCATTAGTCTTCTTATGGAGAAATAGGAATGACCTAAACGTTTGGGACAGGAGAAATAAGGGGAAGCTCTGGGTCCTGGGGGAAGGCAAGGCAGAGTGTGGGCGGGGAGAAGAGGAAGATGGGGAGAGGTTTTCAAAATTCAGATTTGCTTTCTAAATTTAAGGCTGACAGGCCTTACTGTGTCTCAGAAGGCAGAAAGAGTGAGTGCGAAGGGTAAGCAGGATGCAGCAGAGCTGCTGTGAGGAGAGCTGACGCTGTGGTGCAGAGGGAGCTGAGCTAATGATAGAGGGTAAAAATGTCCTCAAGTGATGCAGATACAGCCTTTTCTTTCTGCTGCTCTCCATCCTACAGCGGGGGAGATCATAACAGCTGAACTGCACCACTCCGGGATCTGGCAGGTAAGAGGGCCTTCCCAGAAGCTGAGGAATTCCTAACTGTATATCCAACCCCATCCCAAGGGATGTGGTCCTCCCCTCTGCACAGAAGAGGCAGAAAGGCAAAAGCAAATGAGGGCACGTTTCGTTTAATATTTGCAAAATGCTGTGAGAATTCCCTGAGATGGAAGGGTGAAATGCCCCAGGTGGCCTTCGGAAAGGAAGAGCGCTGTTTTGTGTGGACCTTGTGAGAGGAAGCGGATTTGGCTCCAGTGAGGAAACGGGGCAGCTGCAGCTTTAAGAACAAATAGCTTTGTGTGCAGCTCTCCTTGCTCGCATCTGCATTTTGGTGTATAATTTGAACATTTCACAAGAGTGCTTTCAGATGGTCCTGTGAATGTTTTATGAGCTGTTAAGAAGTGGAGTGCGTATAAATGAAAGTCTGCAGCCGTCACTGCGTGGGGAGGGCACGAGGGTGCCTATTTTGGGCTTGACAGAGCGATGTTCAACAAACGCCTTGTATTGAGGAGGCCGGCAGCTGCTCATCACTGCTGCTTAACTGCTTACCCACCACGTCTCTCCTACAAGCGTTGCTCCCAGGTTTAATGCAGCTTTGTTCTCATTTCCGCTGCCGGCTGCGTGCAGATGTGCGCAGAAGTAGCACACGTGCCGGCCGACGTGGAAAGGGCCGGTCTGAGGGTGAGTGCCTCTGCCTTGTGGATAGATCTGAGCTCACCTCCTGGGATGGCGGTCACTGGAAAAGAATGGGCTCCTTTAGATCGTAACCCGTCTTTAAAAGGGTATGAATTTTGGCCTGCCAGGACTGCTTTCCCCTCATGTACTAGGAGGGGAGCCCTGCAATGGCTTGCTCTGATTTAGATGGAGATGTCTGAATTTGGTCAGCATTCATCAGCTGAGACCTTTCAATGGTTTTCAAGCATTTGTACCCTCACAAGTGACTTGCTAGACAACTCGCACACCGTGTAGCCAGGGATGTGTACGTCACGCACAGCTACCTGTGAGGTGCAAGGAGGTAGCAGTGCTTTTCTATAGTTGGGTCCTATAGTGTAAAACCTAACAACTTTGCTGCAGAATTAATGCAGAGAAGTGTAACAAAACAGCTATGAGGAGCAGGGAGCTGCTTACATCATCTGGATGCAGAATGCAGAAATTGCTTCACTTTCTCAGATTTTCATTACTTGCTCCAGCCTGCCTTGTCTTTTTCTGTTCCTGTCTCTCATCCTTTATCTTTCTGTCTCCTTTTGTCAAATTTTCAGCTCCTGAGGCAGGAGAGGCTTCCCTGAAGCCGCTGCCACTAGGAAAAATGTTTTCTGTCTCTTCACCACCTTGTTAAGTGGCAGCAGAAAATATCTTTTTCTCCCTTAACTTCTCTCCCTCTTTGTGTGTTTTCCTTTGCTGTAACCAAGGAGTGTACTTTACTATGTATTATAGCAGATGTTTGGGTGGCAGACATTCTGCTAAACAAGATGTAGCTCATGATGAAGCTTAGAGAAGGATGCTGCTAACAACACCCACCCCTCCCACCCCGCACTTCATTTTGGAGGGTTGTTGAACTGTAACTGATAGTGAGAGGTAGAGGCCACGTTTCGGATGGATATTAAAGTGTAGCTGATAGTGAGAAGTGAGAGCCATGCCTTGCAATGTTTGCAAACCACATGTAAAGCAGCCATCCATAGTGGAGTGTGCCTGGCCAGGCTTTGGTTTTTGTTAGATGGTAGCATTGAAGAAAAGTGGTTTTGCTCCTTTGTGTGAGGCAATATGCACAAGCACAATGCAAGAATTGTATTTCCTCAGAAGAACTTAAAGCACCATTTTTTTTCAGTAATTATGAACTCTTCTGTTTCTTCCCCCGCTCCTCTTTTCTTGCCAATTCCAGGTACTACATGAGCCCCTGATTGACGAGGATCCTGTTTTCATTGCCACGTGCACAGAGAGGGAGCTGCGCAAGAGGAAAAAGAGGAAATTCAGTCTCTGGGTTCGGCAGTGCTCATCCACTGGTTTCATCTGCCAGGTGGGTTTTACCTCTTCAGATGTTTTGATTCAGTTCCAGCAGGCCCTTAAATGTATTGTGGGGCTAAGGGTGTAACAGTGACTTCTCTTTGTTGCCTTGCCGGGGGCTACAGTCTGAATGCAGACTCTGACTCCCACGGATACGAGATCCAAAGGACAGTGATGACAAGTTCCGAATGCTCTGTTTGCTGTATGATTTCACTGAGGGTGCCTGTCTCTGATACTGTCCATCTGGCTACCAGCCCTAAGCTAATTAAATTGAAATGGAGTTAAAAGGTCTGTCTGTTTGTACGTCCTAAGTTTATCTAAATGTCTAGGTACTGTGACTTCTGTCATTTTTAATGAGTCAGATTCTCTCATTAAGTATAACCCTGTATTTGTGATAGCCAGCGGTGTCCAGTAGACTAAATCAATATGGTATCAAGATGTCCATTTTTCTGTGAGAAACATAGTAGTGGGGTTTCCTATTACATCTCTCTTCACACCTCTACTTCTCTACCAAAGAAATAAAATATGATGTGACTTCAAGGTGAGATATGAGCCTGAGTGGGAGATGTGTTAAAGGGTTTGGTTTTAGTGTTGTAAAGCATTGGGCACAACTTTTCACATTCTCAGATTCCCCAATTGCTGATGTATTTTGAGAGCTCTTGAAAAACCTGGCTGTTTATTTTGATACCTAGAGGTGAGGGGGCAGATATTTTCTGATATTTCTTTTTCCCAAGAGCTTCTGTGAAAATGTGCTGTCCTGCATGTTCCAGAGCAGCGATTCCGAGGTGTAGGTAGGACATGCACACCGCCTGCTCTGGCTGAATGCATGTCAAAGCTTCAGGGCCTGTGGATTTGCTGTGGTTGAACATTTGTTCACAGTAAAATTTAATCCATGAATCACTACGACTGAGTAGCTATGCTAGAAAAGAGGCTTACTGGGAACAGAGGTTTGCATTTTCAACAATGCTATTCACTTGGAGAAGAAAATTAGGATCGTACATCTTCCACGCAGGTTTTAAAGCAGTTGTTTTGTCCAATACAAAATAGGTTCACCTTGTAAAGCATCCTTGGAAGTTTCCACTCTCAAGGCTTTTGGAAAGTCATTTGCTACACAGAGGCAGTGTCCTTAGTCTCCAAGGTGAACTCCGCCGGTCCCACACGCAGCTTATTACTGAAGCGTAATGGGTACAGCAAGCAAGAAGCTTGCTGATCTCTCTTGCCATGCTCCCCCCAGCCAATTGCCACCAAACTAATAAGTCTTCAGACATGCCAGAGGTTTCAGATTCTGAGCTATAATTAAGTTACACCTCCCGTCCTGTCCATTGAGAGAGTAAATTAATGGAATGTCAAATGAAACAGAATAGATGCTCAGCACCACCCTAATCCTCCTGCTCCTTTAATGAGTTAGATACTCGTGCTTCACTTGCATCCGGATGACGTCCAGCATCATCTTACCAGCCGCCTTCTATTTTCATTCCATCCATGACTTGGCTGTAATTATCATCATGCTAAAATGATAGGATGAAAGGGACCTTAGGGAGGGGTGAAAAAGAATATACAGGCACATGAACATTTATGCTAAAGTGGAAAAAACCTAGTCTAGGGAGGTTGGGGCTCGTCAACTATGGTATGTTTGAAATGCTACGTTCAGTTATGTGTCACACTTACAAGGGATCTTGCAGAATCCAAAGCACTTATTTGGTGGTTGTTTGGTTTATTTACTGTATTAAAACAGAGGGTTGGGGTTTTTTTCTGTGTTTAATGTAGGGAGAGAATTGATCTAGACAAGAAGAAAATCCAGTGTTTTTCCCCTTCATGTGCACACCTTCCCTTCCATCTCTTGTGAAACTGCCATCATGAAGGAAGGACTTGTTGCTTTATAGTTAAGGACTGACTGGTCTATCACCTGTCTGCTGTCAGAAAAACCTTACAGCAGCCAGTTGGAAATACGTAGATATTCTGTAGTAACGTCTGGATGAATTCCCTCTCTCGTTGTTTCCACATGATGAAATCAAGGTCATTTTATTCAGGATAAAATATGACTACAAACACTTCATAAATCAGGCTAGTTAATTTTCAAAAGTCTGAATAATATATGGCTATAAAAAGGTGAGGGAGGCCAGGCAGAAGAGGGAAGTGGGATACGTATCACTGACTCTTGGGAGTGGAAGGAACCTCAAGAGGTCTGTGATGCTCCTGGCCAAAAGCAAGGCCGTCTAAACTTGAACAATAAGCCCCATGTTAAAAAAAAATCTCCATTTGAGGACATCTCAGTTTTCCCAGTGATCTGCTTTTCATACAGTGAAAAGAGTTGGTTGGTTTGTTTTCCTAAAGTAAAACTGGTATCAGCGTTTTGAAGTCACATGCTGAACAACCCTGTGAACAGCTCCTGGTTGGCAGCTCACAGGGCAGTTGTTAATGTTAGGAGTTTTAGCTGTTTGACTCCCCACATTCCTCAGTCTGCTTGTTCTCATGAAAACAACTGAATAATTTTTTTGAGTATGAGTACGTACTTCTGCTTGGTGGCTCATCGTTTGCTTTTTTAAGCAAATGGTGTTTGGTTAGAAATCCATCCCAGTAAGTTATGCATGGAACACAAGTGGCATAAAAACAAAATATTCCTTGTGGATATAATGTGCATAGGCATTATATGCATAATATAAATAATGTTTATATATTACACTACTTTTCTGTCTTCTGTAATACAGATAACCTGACTCCACCCTGACAGTTGAGTCTCTGTTTTAAGATGGATGCACAATTTCAGATCACATCTCTGCTTCGGCATTTCTCAAGCAAAGCATCTTGTTGCAGTGAATATCTGCTTTACTGAGTATCTTTTCACAGTCAGCTGGCCAAGTGGGAACATGCAGGAAGGACAGATCGTTCAAACAAAGTAAATATACGTCTACAGCAGCTGGGAACATGAACAAAACCTTTCAGAGGGTTAGAAGGGCTCCAGGAGGGCTGACTTTGGCAAAGTAGGCAGCAAAACTTCCCTGATACTGTTGCTTTTTTTATTCATCCTTGATGTCAGATATGAAGGTGGCAGCAGCTGCTGCTGCAGCAGAGGGCTTGAGGCCTTCTCATTCCCTTCTTTCTAATTCAAGGAGAACAGCAAACTCAGCTTGCAGGACCCCAGGTGTCCTTCTCTGGTCCATCTTCTCCCTGGTTTTCTCATTTTCCTCCAATATAATTCCCTGCATATGTGTTGCTGCTAAGACGCTTTTCAAACCAATATTTTAATATCTTGATTGCAGTTTAAATGACCGCAGGAGCTTAGAAGTGTTTGTTTCTTTCTTAGAGTACTTGCTGGGTAGGTCATGCTGTTTATATCAGAACTCTAGTTGTGTCAGGTTTTATTTCTGTCTTTTTCTTTCAAAAAGTCTGGAACACTTGCTTGTAAAAGATGTACATAAATATGATTAGTAGGACTCCTTCATTTTAGATATAGCAATAGAGCTCATCAAAAACTGCTGAGAGTTCCCAAATACCCGATCAGGGCTAGTTATTTTGTCCTGGTAGGACACGTCCATAAGGAATGGACATGGTCATGAATAACTGTTACTAAGTGAAGCTTAGTCCGTGCGTAGCTGCTCCTGCACAAGAAGGTTTTCTAGTCATTTTGTAGAAGGAGAAGGAAGCAAAAAGAAGCTGGTGCCATGCACTGAACCCCATGGGGAGCCAGGCAGGACGAGGTATTCCCATAGTGCCTCGTCCTGGACTACACACCCATGGCACAAACATAACCCTAAAGACAGTCCCTGACCCAAAGAGCCATTAATCAACAAAATGGAAGGCAGTGTGTAGATGGTAGAGAGCACTGGAAAGGGATAGTCAGGCAATATTAATCACCATGATAGTCAGTAATGGAATTAGCTCATCAACCTAATTATTTGCTTTAAAATGTGATATCATGGTGGAGAAGAGGTGACTTTATGGATGTGTGTACCCTTTCCTATTCCTTGGGATTAAAGTTCTTCTCTGAGGCTATTCTGGACACTCTTCCCTTCCCACACTCCCTCCCCACCCCCAACACTATAGGTTCTGCACTTGTTTTTCTTCACTGGCAGAAAGTTCTTGCAAGAATGCATTTCATTTTCACTAATATCCCTGTGAAATGTGTCGCTAAGATTTATGAAGTCCTTTAGAGGCTTGTGCTGGGACTGAATGTGAGTTTCCACCTTCCCCTGCTTACCCTGAAGAAGACCAGATTAAGGAAAAGGAATGTGCCTCTGCAGCTCGAGTCTTCCCATGTTACTGAATGATCAGCGACTTGCACTATGGTGCTATTCGAGGAGCGCATCCTGCATCAGGGTGGCCCCACCATTAGAGGGTAAGAAATCACACTTTCCCTGAAGAGCAGCTGTCTCAGCGGAGTGAGGTGTCTGAGGCTGCTCCACAGATTAGTGGCAGAGCTGGGAATAACCTCAGCTCACCCGACTCAAACGGCAGTGCCTCATCTGCTGCTTTCTGTTGCTTTTCCTGCTGTATCACATCTCTTTTTCTTACGGTATCTCTCACTTGCAGAAAAAAAAAAAAAAGAAAGCAATGTAAACGTCTTGCTTTTATAGTAAATGCTGTAGTTCATTCTTGATTTCAAACAGGGTAAGTCCAGTCAGCTCAAACATTTTATAACACTGCTGATTTTGCAGAGTGGTAACAAAATTCCAGAATTTAGGGAAACTGAGATGGTGCCCCAAAGAATTTCTAATTTCCCAACACACCACATAAATGCATTCAGTCACTGGGAAAGGGAGGGGTAAATAAGCCTGGAGTGAGTTTTGTTTTCAAGGTCAGAGTTGCAGGAGAGTTAGCCATCTGTGCATTTGTTTAATAAAGCTGCTCAGAAATGTTCGTGTTTCAGCCTGTTTAAGTTCTGTTTAGAGATTAGTCTGAGCCCTTGGGTTTCTTTAAACACTGCCCTGATAATTTCTCTGTGGCTGGAACAGTTGCATCTGGAACGCACAGATGTAGCGGCTGCTTTGAGGAGCTTCTCAAGGTCAGGCTGTGGCTGGGAGGGGATCCCAGGAAATCTGATCGCCTTCATTTGTTAGTCACTGGTGGCTGGAAAATCCTATCTGCTTTCTTCCTCTGGCTCCCACCAGGCACTGGCTTTTTAATGCATGCGGTTCTGTATTGTCAGCATCTGAGAATCTCAAATCTCAATTAAAAGTCAGTTATCCTCTTGCTCACCAGTATTAAGTGGGAAGGTAGTTTTGCAGATGTGTGATGTGCCAGCCCCATTCATTTCTTTGGAAGTTACAATCTTACTGTGTTTCTAAATGAATGGGAAAACCAAACATCTAAATGAGACCTGAGGCAAAGGTCTCTCCCAGAGTTTACACACAGTCCTAGTGTCTATTTGCAGGTGGGAATTAAGGTTATTTTTTGAGTTCCTCTCTGTGGTGCTTGGACTTTCTGATGATAAAACTACCCGTGTGGTTGTCTCCTTCCTGCAACTGTTCTCATTCAGTGCAGCTCTGCCTGGGGAAGCAAGATAAAAGCACCAGAGCCTCCTCTCATCCTCACTCAATAGTTTTGGCATAGGAATGCCCCTCACAGATTCCCATGCCTTTGTGTTGGGTGCTGTATGAGGAACAAAAAGGCAATCCCTGCCCTAGCAAGTTTAGCATCTAAATGCAAGGTGGAGGCATAACATAAGCCTCCTGCAGTGAGTCATTTTCGGGTACCTTTGGGGTGCCTAGAGACTCTGCAAGCAAGATGTACACAGCAGCATTTGCTGGCCAGTGCACGCAGCGGAGAGCTGGGACCACCACACTGCTGGGCACCAGTATGCTCCTGGCTCCCTGGAGAGGACTGCATCCTTTGATGTTACCGAATGGTCATCTTCTGGTTTCTTCCTTAAGATTTTATAGCTTTTTATCTAAGTATTTTACTCCTTGAGCTACTACATATTATCCTCTAAACTATTACAGCACTTCTGATAGTTTTTACTTTTCTTATCTTGTATCAGCCGTTGTTGGTGGACAACAGGATGACCATGAGCCAGCAACGTGCCCTTGTGGCCAAGAAGGCCAATGGCATCCTGGGGTGCATCAGGAGGAGTGTGGCCAGCAGGTGGAGGGAGGTCATCCTCCCCCTCTGCTCTGCCCTGGTGAGGCTGCATCTGGAGTACTATGTCCAGTTCTGGGCTCCCCAGTTTAAGAGGGACAGGGAACTGCTGGAGAGGGTACAGCAAAGGGCTACAAAGATGGTTAGGAGGCTGGAGCATCTTTCTTATGAGGAAAGGCTGAGGGATTTGGGTCTTTTTAGTCTGGAGAAGAGAAGACTGAGGGGGGATCTCATCAATGCTTATCAATACTTAAAGGGAGGGTGCCGAGAGGATGAGGCCAGTCTTTCTTCAGTGGTGCCCAGTGACAGGACAAGAGGTAATGGCCACAAACTTGAACACAGGAAGTTCCATCTGAACATGAGGAGGAACTTCTTTACTTTGAGGGTGGCAGAGCAGTGGAAGAGGCACTGGAACAGGCTGTCCAGAGAGGTGGTGGAGTCTTCAACACTGGAGACATTCAAAATCCGCCTGGACGCCATCCTGTGCAACCTGCTGTAGGTGGACCTGCTCTGGCAGGGGGGTTGGACCAGATGATCTCCAGAGGTCACTTCCAACCCCGGTGATTCTGTGATCACTTATATACCTTCTCACTTACATTTATTTTCCCTTATACACATCCTCATGGCTCAACAGTAGTTTTCTTAGAAAAACTGGAGCCAAGGCTGTGCAATTGTGTGGCACCAGACTGAGGAGGTGATCATGCACCTTAGCTGGGCTGCCAGAGGGAGCCCGATAAAGTGCTAAGAAGGCAGCAGCAGCAGCAATGCAGAGATTAGCAATCGCATTTTGGGGGTTGCGCCAAAGGTATTTAAAGAGCAAAGGTATTGAAGAGCAAAAGGAGACAGCTTTGCAGAGTTTAGCAGTGATTTCCAACCAGACAGGAGAAGGGCAGCATGGAAGGAAGCAAACGTGGCCTTGTTTGGCATCACTGGTTGAATGCCTGGGTTGGATGTTCATAGGGCAAACACAAGCAGGAATCAGTATACTGAAAAGGTATAGGAAGAAGTCAACAGGGAGGGCTAAACGGCAAAGGCCTGTCTCCATTTTCCAGCTGCACTTCCATTTGATACTGCAAAGAAGAGGGAAGTGGCAGAAGGCTGACGTGGTCAAAGCAAAGGGTTAGGTAAGTGATCTCTGGTCCAGAGCACTGTCTGGATGTCAAGATACATTTAAGCAAGGCCAAAGGAAAGAAGGATGCAGTAAATGAGAGGAGGCCAGGCAGTTCTTGAGTATTTGAAAGAATAGGAAATGCTTTATCATGGAGGTGTTACAGATAATTAATCTGCCTGCTGTAGATGTGGCTGACCTGGGAGAAGCTACAGAGACAAAGCTGTGTTTGGTGATCCACAGGTTGTTGGTCCACTGTACAGGTAAGATGTCGTAGTGTCCTCAGTCATAAAGAAATCATGTAGAAGAGGGATATCATGGGAAGGAAAACAAAGAGCTTTATTTTAAGCCATATTGGTCTTGCATTGCCGAGTCTACCAGGATCTTTCTGCCAGTCTCACAAAGATCTTGTTAGGAACTTTGAAGAGCATGTGCAGACAAAACAGGAATGTGCCAGTCCTCAGCACAAAGATGTTAGCTGGATCTATGTGTTAATGCAAGTAGAAGTCATTCAAAGTAAGAAGCAGAGGGAGAAGACCGAGGAAGGAGCTTTGTAGGGAACCCCAAGAGCTAGCTGGGAACAAACTGGGAAAGCTGCATGTCCCTTGCATGCTATTTTCAAAATAGCGTTTAGAGGAGTAGGAAGAGAATGAAGAGAGGCTCAAACCAGTGAAAAGATCCAGTCTCAGTAGGAGCGCCATCAGTGGTGCCAACAGCTGCTGAGGAAGAGCTAAACCTAAGAGCTGGCTGAGAAGAGGGCATTAGAAAAGGGGGAAATATGGGCTGCAGAAGGTTTGGAGTGGGACTGGAGGGGATGGTCTCCCAGGAACAATGGTAACAGCAACAGTTAGAGATGAGGTTTAGGATGCGAGGGGAGACAGAGCAAGGCAGGATCTAGAGTGGTGCTAGGAATGAGTAACTGAGTATTTGTCTGTGAAGTCTATAGAAAAATTGAAGTTATTTTTTCAGTAACTATTCAGGATCCAAAAAAGTATGACAGTACCATTCTTTGTTCTCTTGCTTTTATAACTGTGTCATCTAAAAACTTGGCTTCTGTTTTGTGGTTGTTTAGGGTCTGCCCTTTGTGAGTATTTTGCATAATGTAGCCTTCAAAATCTTCCTCCTGTTTATTACTACTCCCACCCTTTTTTTTTCTCTTCCAAATGTCATCTATTTCATTTGAGAATTGTACCCTGGGGTGTTTCAATTATGTATGAATGTGGAGTATTTGGTATGAGCTATTCATGAGTGCTTTCAATTTGCCATCTGAGCTTTGAACAGAATCGCCAATATTTTAGTTTCTAGGGCACTCTTAAATGTGCAGTCAAGATGCAGCTTTTGTTCCTAAGTGCTTGGGTTTTTTACCCTGTTCCTAGCAAGACCTTATGAACCTTCCACGTGAGTTTTCCATAGAGTAAATTGCAAATCCAGAGCAAGGAAATGCCTGTTGTCTCATAGCACAGATGTCTGCTCTGAGATCTTCCTTCCTCTGGTAGCACTCTCTCTAGCCATCTGCCTCTGTAGCCTAACATACTTGCTCTGAATTTCTGAATGACCAGTGATTGACTTGCCTCTCATCTGTCAACATGTAAAATCTCCTGCTCAGAAATGTGATGTCATTTCTGATTGCCTCTATGTAGTCAAATGGTCTTTCCAGAACATTTTGTGCTGTTTTTCTTGATTTGGAAGAGCTCAGCACAGTTTTGCCCTATACCCTGTCGCTCTGGCATTCAGGAGTATTGATTGGTATCTACTTTTGCATTTGTGATGGGAGGAGGCAGAAGCAGTTGTAGGTGGAAGGAAAGAAAAGCCAGAGACTGTGAAGGTCTTTCCTTACTGTCAGGCTTTTAAGGGAAAGAGACCACTAGGGGACTGCATGGAAACCGAAGGCAGAAGAGGAAGGTTTGAGGGTTGAGTTAAAGTGTGAGTAGAAAGAGCTGGTATTGTGTGTAGGGGATTAAAAAATTTTGGATTAAAAGTATCCATTGCAGTAGGGCTGATAGAAAGATGGCAGAACTGAACGTTTAGCTGTTCTTATAAGAAAAGGAGAATTGAGGGACGAGTAGAGAAAGCTGCTTGTCTGTCTCAACATTGCAGAATAAAGACCTTCAGCCTGTACTTGGCTCCTGAGACAAATGATGTTACATCTATAGAAGTTATCCCATTTGGTGCCATAGATCAAATGGATCGGTAGCCACTAGAAAAAGATACACGGTAAAAGTGATCTCTGCAGATATTGGAGAAGCATTGCTTTGTCACCCACAGAAGAGGAGGATGCTGCTGCCAACACCTCCATCTGTTGTCCAGCAGCAGTTGTCGAGCTTGTACTTCTGACGACATTTTGCTGTTGGAGCACATGGAAAGGGAACAAAGCTCTAATCCTGTCACAGGGCAAACCAGAAGCTCTGGTGAATAGTTTAACAAACATTTTTGGGGAGCAGCTTCTGACTGTGCCTGTGAAGGTCTTCCAGCCAATTTCTGGCAACTCTGCTTTTTCTGCAGACCGCTAACTGTTAAATACCACTTCTAATGCATTACAGAACAGGGGGGAATGCTGTGGGCTGCAGTAGGCAGGATCTTAATGATTTGAGGTAGAATAAAATAAGCTGGATGAGAGGAGAGGGAGAAGGAAAATAAAGGCCATGTGGGATCCTAGGCACTTGCAAGGATATTTGAAGCTACGCCTTTGCCAGTTGTCTGTATCCAGCCGCTGTTTCACAGCAGCCTTAATGCCTTCCAACATTATGCTGCCGTCACCCATCTTCCCAATAGAGTTGAGCATGATAAAGCTTTGAATGACGCTTCTCCAAAACAAGAAGAATCATGCCAAGAACAAAGGCTGTGCTTGAATAGGCAGGAAAAATGCCCAAGGAGAAAAAGGGGGATATATTTAACATTTGAGGAGGAAGGAGGGCTCAGTAGTGGATATGGATGTTTTGGTAAAGGGCAGTGGGGAGGTGAACAGAGAAGGGGCGATGAGAATCACAAAGTGGCCATTACAAGGACCCTCAAGATAGAGGGGAGCGCAGAGGAAGGGTGCCAGGTGCACAGGGAACTCTGCTAACGAAACCTACAGAGTATATAGCACCCCAGTAGGAAAATAGAGGTATCTCAGTCGACAGTTGCATGGTGGCCATGCGCTCTAAAGCAGCAGCTTGCAGACCCAAACCAGCTCCTGGTGAGGGACCAATCAGCTCACCAGCAGGCTGCGTCATCCCTTGGGGGATACTCCATGGGGAGCACAAAGTGAGCATGGAGCCGGAGAGACTCGTGGTTGGCTAAGACTTACTGCAATAGGGAAGGGAAGGGGTAGGACACTTCCCTAGACTTAGAGATTCCTACTTCGTTTTCAGCTCAGCTGCTAATCCAAGGTCAAAACTAATCTGGCTGCATCTTTTGTCTCTGCTGCCTTGTCTGTAGATTTTTAAGGGCCTGGTGTGTGGTCTCTGTGCTGACATACTAGTAACCTAATCTTAATTTTGATGCCAATAATCATGAAATACCTTTGGTGTAAGTTTGGAACAATCTTCCCTTTGTATGTACTCCACTGTTAAGCTGCTCTCTTGAGCCCTGATTAATAACCTAAATGACTTAGCGTAATTAGCTAGTCCTTATCCTTAGCACTGGGGAAAGCACAAATTTGACAGCTTTCAAAAGTGAAGTGGAACATGGTCAGGGAGTCTAGAAACGTTCCTGCTTTTGTCCTCGTCTGGAAACTATTTCTATCAAAACAAGGATTTCCTTTTTTTTGAAGATAAATAATGTAAATTTAAGACTTCCTTTTAATATGTGCTGTACTTTTTTTTGGAATTAGCATGTATTCATCCTTGCACAAACTTTGTTCTTGAGCATGTCAGTTACTTCAATATACAAAGTATGTATCTCATTTCTCAGAGATTTCATAAATAACGCACTCCTCTGGGATCTATTCCATGATGGATGAATTGCTGGGGAATATTATATTAATATGTCTAGAATACCAGTGCTGGGAGATACACCATCAAAAATAGGGAGAAGCTGTTTAATTGAATTTTGTTCCCTTCTGAGGTCATTGAGATATAAATTAGTGGGAGCACTACTACAAAAAAGAGCATTTTTGTTCTCTGGGCATTGTAATGAACTTTCCTTTGTGAAGGAGTGTGTTGGTGAGAGAAACAGATGCATATGGAGGAAAGCAATGCTGTGTATTCTGGATGGTTGAGGTCTCAAGCAAGTTTAACAAAAGCTCGTCGTGAATACATCACTCCAACAAACAAGGCAAAATTCCTTTTCCCTGTCCCTGAATACTGAGCAAGTTTCAACTTTTTCTCTGACGGGTAAAATTTTCTGGAATTCCTAGGAGAAATAAGTGTCTCAGTGCCAAAGTCTCGAAAACGGGCCTCTGAGAAAAAATGAAATTTTTCAGAAAATTTGCATTTGTGTGTGTTTTTAAATCTTTGCGAGTTCCATGGTGTTACAGTACTGTTTGAGTGACCGAGCACAGCGCCTGCTTCTTCTCATTTCTCTTTCCAGCTGGTTATTTCTGCTGACTTCTAGAACAAGGTGAAGGCCAGATGCCTAGTTGATTTTAGTAGAGGTTCAGCTTTGGTGAAAGGCTTGTAAAATGCTGTCAGCGAAAGAAAATCGAAGGCTTGTGTACAAAGGAAGGGTTATGTGGCTTTCTCCCTCTGGATGACAATGCAGAAGTCTCCTCTTCTGGAGGGATCAGTTGTAGGAATGAAGGAATAGCTTTACTTCAGTGCTCTTTCAGTTGCTGGGTATACTAGCTGGATTGTGTTGGGTCCGTATAGTCATATTACTAAGGGATAAATGTTCCTGCACTCTTAACACAAACATGCATGTCCGCCTAGAGATGACGGTGACAGCTCTCTGGAGATGCGTAGCGTTGTGGACTTCACGGTAGCAGGCTACACGCTAAAGCTGTTGCAGCCTGCTACAGATGAGCCAGGCATTTTCCCTATTAGCAGCAGCATATTGCTCTGTACCCTGCTTCCTGGTTCAGTCTGTTTCGGTGGGTTGTCTCCAAACCATGATTGAAGTAAAAGAGCCAAGAATTAGTGCTGTGCCTGGAGAGTTTGATGAGGATGTTCTGGCTGGTTGGGTATGTGTGTTGCTGGTGCCTCTCGTTTACAGGGGCGCACACGCATTTGCATCGCAGCCTGATGGGTCTGCCAGCAGAAATAAATCTGAACGTTACTGCAGTGAAGCTAATGGGCCATTTCCTTCTGGTCATCTTGTAGGGGCTTTTTTTGAAACTGAAGTTCCCCGTGCTCTCCTCTTGCTGGCAGCATTGAAGCCTGTGCAGATTCAGCACCACACGTAGTCTCAGTTATGACTGGAGTCTTTTCCTGCTAAGCAAACAATCTTCAAACTGCACAACAATGACAAAGAACCTCAGGAAGCCCTTAAGCTGAGGCAAAGGATGCTGTATTTATAGGTAGCTGTGCCGGCTAACCTGAGGGAGTTTTAAAGCAACAGCCCCTTGAAAGGGACTTTAGATTAATTAGCAGTTTATAAAAAGTGTCTGCTGCCTTGATTCTCAGCTTGTCTCCAGTTGAGCTGTGTTAGCAATTGCATCTACTCCCTCTGGATTCCTTATAACCTTCTGACTTTTCTTACCATTTCTTGTTTAAGATTTATGTTCATCTCAAAGAAGGGAGTGGTGCTGACGGATTGGATGCTTTGAAGAACAAACCGCAGCTTCACAGTATGGTGGCCAAAAGCCTTTGTCAGAACGCCTCTGGGAAGAACTACATCATCTTCACTGGTCCAAGCATTACCAGCCTGAATCTCTTTGAAGAATTTGAGAAGCAAGGTGTGTATCGGGTGACTCGCTGGGCTTTAATGATAACAGATCTCGGGGCCTCCTGCCACTGAATTAGAGAACACTCCCAAAAGGCTTCACTGATATTTCAAATCCTTGTATAGATAAGTCGGTCGTCTCGAAGAAAAGTTCTCATTCACAAGAAGGTACTATGTAGAGGACTTTCTAAGTTGCTCTTTAAGTTCAAAATGAGGATGTAAAAACATTTTAAATAAGGTTATTTAAAGCCCTTGTTTTTGTTCTTTGCCTTGGAAATGTGAGGTCTAATCTCCTATATGGCCTGGGGTACTTTTCAAGGGATTTCCTAGCTGCCTGTGATTTTTCTGTTCGCGTTGTGAAGGACTAGGGATGGGATGAATCCTTAAAGGTGTACTTTAGAAGTCTTTGCTGGTTTAGTATCTGTTAAAGATGTGACTTCTCTAGATGACATTTTATGCCATTGCAAAAACCGTAGCAAAGTTTGCTTTTTTTAGTTGGTGTCAGCATACCTTTAGGACATTTTTTATTTTTGAGAGCATAATAAACTCTACATTTGCAAACACACGCTTGCCAGCAGAATGTCTGTTGATATGGCTCTCCCAGCCAATTTCTTGCTAGTGCAGAGAGTAACCCCAGGACATCCTCTCCGTCAAATGCCGCCTCATCTTGGGTGTGGAAAAGGCGTGTGTTAACTGTGCTTTCAGAAATGCTGAGGACTTGTGAGTCCCCTTAAATTCCAGGCTCCTCCACTGCCAACAGTCAGTTATAACTCATCTCAGTGTAACTTTAGCTCGTTCTTCAGTCCACATGGCCGTTCAGAGTTGGTGTGGTGCGTAGAACGGATCCTTTGTAGCAGTAAGACTGGAGGCTGCCATTATGCATCACGTACAAGGAGGCTACACAGCTGTTTCCCTTTTCAACACACCACTGATGACCGAGTTTTACTTTTTGCCTGGTTTTTTGGCATTGCAGAAAATTAAAGCTACTTAGAGCATTGTATTAATGAAACATGGCCCAAAGCAGGGGGAAGGACTGGGAATTGAGGCAATATCTTGATTCTCATTTAAAATGATAATGCCAGTGAGGTGCACCAGTGCTGTAGCTGAGTACTTCAGACTGTGCTGGCACTGAGGACTGTCTCTGTTGAGCTCCTTGCAGGACTTAACTCCTACATTATTTTAGGTAAGCTGGAAGCTCACAGAGTACAGTGGAATACCGCCATATTCTCACAAGAGTCATGGTTTCCCAAATGCTGCAAACAGCCAAATGGGAAATATGTCAAGCATATTTATAGTGCACTGGAGTTTTTCCTCTGAGCAGAGACTGTTCTTTAGTAAATGACTCTTTTTACAACTGATTGTAAGCATTACATTTTTAAGACTACCAAAGCAATGATGCAAAATGTGGGCTCAAAAAATTTAGAGGATAACCCATATACTCCTAGTACATGAGATCCGTCAAGTTTAAATATAAAGACTGACAGACAAAAACTTGACTACTGAATTGGACCCTTTATGCTCAGCTGGGGAAGGATAAAAACAATATGGGATGACCCAGTTGGTCCATAACCCTGGTAAAAAGATGCATGGCTACTAAACCAGCCGAGTGTTTACTACTTACAGATAATTCAAATTGCTCGCAGGGGTGAATTATTCATGGGCTTTACACTGAACAGATCATTCAAATTAACAGTTTCCAGCAGGCAGCAAATTCAGTGATGTCTTTTTAAAGCACACAATTTTGTCTTATTATCTGATCAAACATGCTAACGCTATACTGAGATTTCAATTTGGTTCATGATTTTGTTATATGGCTTCATAAGACTTTTTGCTGATACTCGACAGCTGCTTCCAAAATTAAATTTCTGATCTGGTACATGCCATCGCCTTCCTAGGGGTGAAGCTATGGAGTGGGTGGGGGGTGGACACTTAGATAGCAGGTTTATTTGCTTGCGAAACAGTGTGGCACTGCTATATAAAAAAGATCAGAGGGAGAACGTTGAGAGTGTTTCTGTTTATGAAGGCCATGGGGTTGTCTGCGTTTACCATGGGGCGCGAGGGGCTAGCTCACAGGTTTGGCAGGGGGATGTTGAACTGGAAGGACTACAAGACACTGGGAGAGGTAAGATGCTAGAGATGTTAAGCAGAGGTGAAGTCGATAAGAGCCCTGGGAGGAGATGGTGTTTACTGACTCTACTGCAAAGCAGCTAATGTACTGCCAGCACCTGCTGGGATCCTACTGCATTGGCAGGCAGAGAGATCTCTCCTCATGTATCACACAGTCATCCTCAGCAATGACTTTAATGCTTTTTTGGTGTGTGGCCAACTAAATCTGAACAGGGCCACACCATGACTAAGAAGTATGACAAGAGCCTGTTGAAGAACACCTATGCTTAGGTGCTCGTGACAGTTTAAGATCCATTCTTAAACTGACAAATTTACTTTTCTTGTTCAAGAAAATTTTGTTTCTGGGCTAGCGCAGGATCAGCGGTGGAAAGATCCCATGGAGAACTGAAAACAAAAAGAAATCGGTATTGATCTCAACTTCTTTATGTTGTTTGGGGGTTTTTGTAACTATCAACAGAGAAATAGGGGGAGATTTAAATAAGCTAATGCTTAGAAGCTATTGAAAGCCTGCTATGTAGGACCTTCACTGTACCACAGTAGAGAATATGTGCCTAGTAATATATGTTGGCGAACATAATTCTAAGGTCTATGAAGATACCAAGAGCTGAAAAAACTTCAGAAAATAAGAAAGCACACTCTGATCTTTTTCAAAATCAAAACCCTGAATAGACCTCTCTTATTTTTCCGGGGACACACAAAGCATTTCTTTCTCTGGCCTCTGAATAGAACTGGAAACCTGCACTGAAATGCCCCAAATTCTCTGTTCTGCGAGCAGACAGCTGTCATTGTTATTTGCTGTGACATTCATTCATAGCGCACATCTCTCTTTTTTTTTCACCCCTTTTAAGCATTAGTGTTCTCCATTACAGAGGGCAGCAGCTCCTAAAGCCCTGTGTGCCATGTTTCCCTTAAACATGTGATCCCCTGAAGTCCCTTTTGCACCTTCTGAACCGGTAGGAGCAACTGTCTCTGTCCTGCAGAGTGGCTGGGGTTGGCAAAGCTGCAGGAGTTGCCAGCCTGGGTGACCACGGCACTCCCACAGGCTTTGCAGGATCCTGCAACTCCAGCACATGGAATAAAGCAAGCTCTCATCTCCTTCCCACAACAGGCCCACCAGTTGCCCTAGCTCTGACTGGACCCAGCGTTGCATGCAGGATAAATGAGTGCAGAATGTGCATTTTTCCCTGAACTAATTCAAGTGTGGCTGCCTTTACTAATAAAGATACTTACTTAAAGATACTAATAAAGATGTGGTGAAGCAGTCTTCAGCACAAGCTGTCCAGGGCCTGGAGACCCTGTCAATGAATCTTGGGTGACTACATGATATTTTTTTATCTTTGCTAAGCTAGCTTAGGCATATGCATTTGTATTGCAGTTACAGTTTAAGAATAACAGAGGAGGACAACCTGTCTCCACTGACTCTTGTGTGTATGGCAAACACCTGTTGTGATTCTGATTTGATTACACATAAAAACTTCATTGAGCCAGATGGGCATAATTTTTATTACTTCTATTACTATAGTAACTGGGTGGTTTTAAAAAACTCTACAGATTAAGGGTGTCATCCATGATGAGAGACGCTAGTAAATCTGCAGAAGTGCTATACTTTTCTGGGCTACACAGCAGGAAGGCTCTGCAGTGCGCACCTGAGAGAGGAAACGGTTCCCATTATTCTGTATGAGGAGTGAAACATCTGCTGGGAGCTTTCTGCAGGCTTATTGCCTGAACTAAAAGAAAGGCTACGATTAATTATTACGGGCATCTCAGAGATGGCTGTTGCTGTTTTGAAGCTCTAGCACAACCGTGTAGTTATTAGCTTGGTTTTATACCATTGCAGTCTCCTGGAGAGTAAGTATAGCCCTTCAGTGAGTCATAAACTTTGGGCAACTAAGGAAATTCTTCCCAGGCTTGCTTGTTATCAGAGCAGGAAGATCTTAATATTGAGCAGAAGAAAGCTTTCTCAAAGTTTGCTATGCTAATGCCAAAGTTTGCAGGTACATGACCTACACTGTTTGTGTACCTCTTAGCAAGAGAAGAAATTTAAAAGAAAAAAAAAGCCTTCCACTGGAGATGCGATTCCTTGTTTGTGAGCTATTGCCATCAGGCTTTTCTCATTGTCTTTTGTGGAAGGAACTTGCTTGGGGGGGGGACTGATTTGTTCACTAGAAATAACCAATGGAGTGCAGATTTCCTCCTTCAGAATGAAGTTTTTGGTGTTAGGTGTTTGGTTGCTTTGTGGTGTTAGATTTTATTCATTGCCCCTTTCACATATGAAAAGGCCAAGAAGCTGTCAGCAGCAGAATGCCTTGCCTGTGGAGCCTCGGGTATCTGTGCAGGACAAGACTGTGGCTCAACTAGGATACTGTTTGGTTTATCTCCTTTCCCTAAAATCCATTTTCATTGAACTTGTATTTCCATCTTCTCCATCCTTCTGACACATGCATTTTTTAAAATCAACCAGTGGTTTCAGTGGTTCTTAATTGCTTAAGCAGCATTTCCTTAACAAACCAGATGATGCAGGTGCAAGGAGTAGTGAGCTGAAACTCAAGAACTGGGCAGCACAGGGAAGCAGTAGATTAAACCAGAGTTTGTCAGCTATGTATATTGTGATTAAAAGCATCACGGGAGTCATGTAGGAGGATTTATTCCCGTTAACATCTGAGATGCTATAGCTTTCCCTACCTCCCTGCTCCCTCCACAATTTATTTTCTTAGTTAAACATCAAAGACTCTCTTGGATCATAAATCCTGATTTGTTCCATAATGCATATCACTGTTGGAGTTTTTTTCAGTCCAGTTTTAAGCACGTTGTGAAGACTAATGCTCAGATCATAGATGTTGTTGTTGGGAAGATACCCGGAATTCTTCTTGTCGTTTCATCATGACTGTGCGGGAGATGTCAATACATTTCATCTAGAGAGCAGGCTTTCTGCACTTGTCTCGGAGACATTCATGTGGGACGCCAGGTATTACAGGAGAAGGCAGTTGGCTAACAGAGCTGTTGGACTAGAAAGTCCTACAGCACAAGCCCTTTCTCTAGTTGGGTCTTTCAGACTTGCTCCACTGCTCTTGATTTCTGGGTGCATGCAGTGGCTTACTGATAAGGGAGTGTTTTTGTTCACATGCAGAGATTTACTGCTGTGGGTTGCTGAGCACCAGGAAGAGTGACTGCACAGGCCTACCTCCATCCATGCTGAACAACCCTGAAACTCCCCCGTCCAGAGGACAGTACAGAATAAGAATGAAAGGAAACATGTCTTTGATCTGCTGGTACAATAAAGGGCACTTTCGTTTTCTGACCAATGCCTATTCACCAGTTCAACAAGGTAAGCAAAATATTCCTACTGCTCATCTCGAAAGGGCACATGTGACAAGGCAAAATGAGTCACTGAGTTTGATAATAAGCCTGAACAAAGAGTTTGATCGTAATATCCTAGATAAACAGTAGCAGTAATGATTACTTCCCTTTTGTGTCTTCCTACAGCTATTTTTTTCCCATGCAAAGGTTAAAAGCCTATTTCTAAGACAGCCTCCTTTGCCTGAGCTGGGAGAGGCAGTATCATTTTAGGTGTAAAGATTATGTTTTTGCTGATGGTCAGAGAAGGGAAGATGGTTGTTGTATAATACTATACTAGCCCCATTTGTAAAG
The DNA here is from genome assembly GCA_013398295.1 of Chionis minor. Classification (NCBI taxonomy): domain Eukaryota; kingdom Metazoa; phylum Chordata; class Aves; order Charadriiformes; family Chionidae; genus Chionis; species Chionis minor. The sequence continues at coordinate 187,068 of VZSF01000462.1, forward strand.
CATCTTGTAGGATTGCTGCTACAGAAAAATTAATAAATGTCATGATGTACTTAGGACTCTGTGCGGATCCTACAATTAATTTATCTTATCCAGTAAAAACTTAGTCACAAACGAACGCCTTTTTGCCAGAAGTAAATATGATTAGGGCTTCCTGTTGTATGTTAAATTGATTTTAGCAGTTGATGAGAAGAAACCAAAACAGATAGCTTGGATGGTTCAAATAATTGCAAAGAGCTTCTTGGTACTGAAATCTTTTCCTTTTTGAAAGTATATGGATTGTTTTAAGGAGATTTGGAAACTTCTGTAAGATGCAATAGCTGTAAGAAGCTAACTCTTTGAAATTCGTCTTTCAGTGAAAATATTGTTTCAGTTTCTTTTCATGTTTATTATTCACATTTATGTATAATTGCCTGGGACAAATAATAACCTAAAGCTTTAAATATAAAGCCACCAATTCAAAGGCATCTTGTACACTCATATTCTGAATCCCGAGCGACTCTCGCATGTGTGTACAGCTACAGAAGCAAAGTAAGGCCTTGAATTACCGTATGGTAAGCTGAGAAGTTGACTTAATGTGGTGTTCAGTGCCTTGCCAGAAGGCTCATTACCTTTGCAAAGAGTGGCTGATCCCAATGATTTCTATTGGGCATCTCAGCAGAGAGAGAGGATTTGGTGACTTGGATGGACCAGTGTCTGAGCACAGGTGCTGAAAATATGTACGTGAAGAAAATATGACACTTTAGGGACCCTGGTGAAGCCAGTCCCTGGAGCAGTGTTGCTCCCTATGAGGGGCGTTCACCATCAGGATTTGTGCTGTTTCCCTTGTGTGCTTTGTTGGGTTTAGATTATTCACCTGCTGTAACTGGACAAGAGTTACCACTACATAACACTTGGTTTTTATAGGCTAGCAGGGAGCAATTCGTTATAATTCATAAATATTACTAAAAAAATACTCTGTTTGTAAATGTCAGTATTAACTGCCCTATTAAAAGAGGGAGCAAAAGCAGACTGTGTTGGCACAATCCTTTACAAGCAGCACACAGAGATGTGAGCTGTTGTGCTTGTGGTTGACCTTGGGTCTCTTTTGGCATAGATCGGATTGTAGGTTGCGTGTGTGAGGTAGTTTAACATCCACTGATTAGGACCTCTATGTGTGATGGGCAGGATTTGCCCGCACACTGCTCACCAAATGCTGGCTGGGACAGTTGACATGGTTCATGGTGAATCAGAGCAGAAAACAGAGGCTGGCTTTTTAAAGAGTGGTGCTGGGGGGAAGAGAGTCTCTAGTGGAGAGCTGGGAACAGATGGAGACTCGGTAGGAAGGCAGGAAACCAGATTGCCTGCCTCTGATTTGGCATCTCTGAAGTTAGTGCAGCAAAGCTAGTTTAAACCAACTTGAAGCTGGACCACCAAAGTCTCCTCTAAGGCATGTAAATAGAGAGGAAGAGGAGGAATCTATTTTCCTTGTGGCAGCCTGTATCACAGACCTGCTAAGCATGTGTGTTGTACGGGAGAGGAGGTAGGGACAAAGGGGAATAAAACCCACGCAGGATAGTTGGACAGAGACTGGCACCAGTGGGATTCCCTGACAGTGCACGGTGCACGTTTACACTTGGTCGAGCGTAAATGTTGATGGGGATGGAGGAGGCCATGAAGAGAAAACCTTAAAAAAAGAAGGCAAAAGATGGTCAAAACAAAACTTAGGATGAGAGAAGAGGTGGATGTAGCTAATAATGAGCTATTTATTGCAATTTAAAGGAAAGTCGGGAAGGTAAATCTCGCCTGTACTCTGAGTGCAAATCCCACCTAAGCCAGAGGCACCTGGAGGGCAGTACACTTGTCTGAGCTGATCTGTGAATACTATTCTTAGATCCAGCAGTTTATTTATTATGGATGTTTGGAACCATCATGTCATAACACATCATCTCAGATGGTAAAGGATGAGTCTTATTGCTTTAGTCTTGCAAAAATGTGCTGCTTACTCTGCTATCAACTGTGAAGTTTCTGCCTAGAACAAAATTCAGTGAGGTTTTTAGTTTCCCTTAAGCTTAACCTGAGTTTAATTTTTCCTTGTAGCTGTATTGCAGAAGAACTGAGAAACCAAAAGAGATTGAGACCCCACTCCCACCCCCAAGAGTAAAAAGTTACCCTTATTCTAAAGCAGACGATGTATGTGCTGGCCCAAACCTCCCCATCTGTGGGACAAGGCTGCATTTTTGTTTTTCCACTCTAGATCTGGTGCCCACTTTCTCAATTACTACGTTCTAGAAATAACTACCATCATTTCTCTTTTTCACACGAAGCAGGATGGAGCAGGCAGCAACCCATTTGCTGCACAGCAGGATGACCAGAATGACATCTTTAGCAAAAACTTATTGAACCCAGGATTTTTTTAAGAAGTAGCTTCTTTCTGAGAAGAGCTTCCACAGCTGCTCTTCACCAACCAGTTCTACTTAAAAACTAAACGGACAATAGCTGAGGGTAGAAAACAAAGCTTGGGCCACATGTGGAAGAGCTGCAAATGGCATGTTGGCATCTCACAAGTGATTTGTGAGATGAAGGGAGATGTTGTGGAGGCATAGCAATTGTATGAAGCAGTTGTATAAGTCGCTGTGTGGTTCGTCGCCCAGGAGAAGCTGGAGTAGTGCATGGTGACAACCTAGTTTCCTGAAAAAAACCAGCTTGTGGGATTGATCCAGAACTGGAAAGGCTGGGCAAAGAAGCATAATGTTAAAAAGTATGTTTCAGGACAGGGAAGCTTAGGGGTTTTATTTTAAATTTCCGTGTGTCCTTTGTGAGACTTTGTTCAGGGGGTTGTGTCCAAGTATGGTAAAAATGGGGATGGGGCTGGAGGACTCTGATGGGAAGACCTTGAACATTAGACTTTGTACAATGCTGACTGCCTGCAATTCTGATAAAGAACTGTAACAAATCTGTCCTGATAAAAAGCCATACAGCACTTGGAACATGCAGTGCCCCCACTGTTACGCAATCTCAGTGTTAGCCAAGGTAGATGCAAGTGCTGGTATTACTGAGTCTCCATTTTTACAAAACATTATTTTGGCTCCTAAGATTACAGGTTGGCTTAGAATAAGTGTTTTGAGGAAACAAACATATGTACGCCTTTGTCTTTCTGCTTGTTTCATTGGGGGTGGTATTTCCCAAGCTTTGCTTGACAAAAACACAGCTTAAAAACTTTAAAAATAAACACGCACAAAAGGCTAAAAAAAAAACCAAAACCCAAATGGTTAAAGAAAAAAATAAAAACCAAACCCAAAAAGATGATGCCACTCCCCGGTGGCAGCATGGAGGGCGGCAGCCAGCACCCCTTCCAGCACGAAGGCGAAGGCAGGCCACGGCTGCAGCGCGCGCGGTGTGTTCCCTGGAGTGCTGCCAGGGACGGGAACACAGCGATGCTGGGGGAGGACCAGGAGGGGAAATAGCTCATCGGATGTGCCGGTGAGTCAGCTGGCTTGGGACCGCTTGCCACGGAGACCCGCAGCTAGGAACAACCCAGCTCCGGCAGTCATCTTCCCTGGAGAGGTGGCCTATGGCTATAAAACAAGCATAGGAAAGGCAATAAAAATAATGTGCTATAAAGCTATTTATACTCTCAAAACGGAGGAATTTTACGTGGAATCTAGTAGAAAGTGAGAGGGAGTAATATGGTACCCACGTAGCTGCCGCTGCAATGCCTTTTTTTAAAGACGGTGAATACAAAGCACACTGGAGAAGAAAAGTAAATCCTCCAGAGGAAGAGAGGTGGAAGGAAGAGAAGAGAGGAGAGCAAGAGGAGAAAGAAGGGGATTTTTCTGTAAAACGCTAGCACTAGGAATATACTTACCCTTTCCTGAGCTGCCCAGGTGGGATGGCAAGTGATTTTGCGGCACTGATGCAGCAGGCTGGTGGTATATCAGCCCTTTTTACCTCATGCTGGCCAGATTTTTGTAGGACTCATTAAAAGGATCAAAAAAGCACTATAGTGAGTATGTGAATGTAATGAAGGATTTATGTATTTGGTTGGTTTTTTTCCCCTGCCCTTGGATTACTTTTACGCCCAGCTTGAGGAGGCAGAGGTGAAAGGAAAGTGTATTGACCAATTTAGAGGTGATACCATTTTGGACTCTTGAAAAATCAAAGTTTAAAGACCCCCAATAAATTGCCGCATGGCTCAGCTGTAACATGACATTTAGTATGTGTCATAAGACTTGCTTCAAAATCGAGCCTGCCTGCTAGGACAGCACAGGGGGCTTCACAGAGATAATGGATGGAATGAGACTTCCAGCTAAAGGAATGAAATGGTGAAGCCTGTAATCAAAACGTGAGGAGCATTTTAGGGATGATTGTAAAAGAGTTGGCAGAAGGAAGGCAATGAGAGTTTGAAGGCTTGAGAAGCAATAAAGCCCAGGATTGTACCTGTACTGAAACAATCCTGGGAAAGGATTCAATGAAGCCTGTGCTTCTCTAGACCTGGAGAAAAACAGTGTTGTGCCTGAGAGAGAGTAGGGATCCTCACGAGACAGTGTGCTATAGACATGAAGCAAGAGGTAGGTGGTCCATACCTTGGAGGGCTGACCATCAAACCCTGTGGGGACGTATAGTGAAAAGATAGGGAACAGATTCCTATACGATGAGTTTGCTTTACTCATCCTTCCCTCCTTCAGGGAGCTTCCCCTGGATAGGGAAAACACTGAGGACAGGAGCAATAGATCAGAGAAGAGCTCGGGGCGTTTCCTGGGAGAGCGTTGGACTCATAAATACATCTGTAGTGTTGGAGAAGGCCACATCAAAGATGCAGCATATGAGGGAACTGGGCCTGTTCTTAGAGTGACCTGCTCTAGGTACCACATCTTCGTCTATGCACAGCGTGGTTGGTAGGTAGCTCCAGGGGACTTGTTGCCTTACCACAGATTTCTGCAGTAGGCAGGATAATCAACGCCTGTGATGAGCTGGATTCTCTAGCCAGCTGACCAGGCAGGGCAGGAAACATCACTCGCAGGCAGAGAAATGTGTGCTTAGCTCCACTGAGGCACCTAAGCCACATCTCAGCTCTGGCTCCCCACAGCAGCAAATCAGGCTGCTTCTTGTTTCAAAGATACTGTGGTTGTGGCTCCTTCAACTGGCCCACCAGCATCACCTCTGTCTTGACTGGGTCCAGCCAGCTGGCTCCTTCTTACTCTATTTTCTCTTCTTTATTAGTTAGCATCCAGTGGAGTGGAAGTACTGCTGCTGTTGGCCTCTATGGGTGGAGATAAGCAAAGGATTTAGTTTCAAAGGACTCATTTGGGACTTTCAGAACTCAAAGCATAAAACAGCAAGTCACAGCTCTAGAGGGGACCACAACTCATTGTGAACCAACAGAGGAGAGACTAATACTGCCTGTAGGGGGCTACTATGGGACTATGGCAATGTGTATTTTTTTTCTGAACTTACAGTAGAAGTGTTTGTGTCTAACACCTTTTCATTTCTAATTGAAAAATGATCCCTCTTCTTTCCCTTCCACTCACTCAATGTATTACCAATTTTAAAAAAAGTCAAATTATCATCTCTGTTACAGATAACTTCCTGGATTTAGGGCAGAAAATATTAGTAAGATTGATTTTATTTTAATTTTTTATAAATATTTTATTTTTTTATAAAATGTTTATTTTATTTTATAAAAACCCATATATAGAAACCATATTTTTTAGTCGCTAGACCTGTGATGTGGACTTAAAACTGTTATGTTTCTAATTGATGCAGGAGTTATAATTAAGAGGAAAAGCGGAGAAATTCCATGCCCATTGGCAGTTGAAGCCTTTGCTGCTCACCTTAGCTATATCTGCAAATATGACGACAAATACAGCAAGTAAGTAAGAATACGTGCGAGTGTGCCTGTCTATTTCTTTCACTCCTCTGTTGCTGCAGTGTTTGAGTTCTCCATGTTAAGCTGCAGCTGAGGGCTCAGTCCTGCTTTCACGGAATTAATCTCTGACAAGACCCCTGTTTCGGTCAAAGATCAGAAGCTGGCTCTGCACAAGGGCAAGAGATGCATTGCTAGTTGTTTTAGCTCTATCTGCCCATCCACCAGTCAAAAAAAAATTTGAGACTTACGTTCTTAGCTTCTGGTAAATGACTCTTAAGTGTTGGGAAGATGAGCTGACAGGCTGATGTTCTTGGCCACGTCAAATTGAAGGCTAAATAGAGAATTCAGCAAGGGTCTACCAGCCCCACAAGTCCCTCAGGCTAGCTCAGTTCTCCACCCCTATCAGCAAATGGAGTTTCTCCTGGAGCCAGGAGAAAAGTACATTCAGTTGTGGATGTAAAGCTGATCTAGATGATCTGAGAGCGCAGAATGTAGATCTTTTGGCTCCTGAATTCCAGTTGAGGTCCTCAGTGTTAGCTCTTAATGTAAGAAACAAGTAGGAATAGCAGTGGTGAAGCTTGGCTGTGGGAATAGCAATGAGGCAGAGAAAATTTCAAGAACTAAAAATTGAGAAGGGAGGAAAAAGCAGCAGGGATTTTCCAAGCCAGTTCTGGGCAAGGCAGCAGGAATTCAGTAGAAGAGATGAAAGAGGAGGTGGTTGCTGGAGACAGATGTTGGGATTTGATTTGAGGAAATCAATATGAAAAAGAGGTGAGGTAGTAGATTTAAATGGTTACTAAAACAATGAAAGTAGGAAAGTAGGAAATCTTATGACCGAAGAGCGAATATTTTGGCAGTCCTAGAATTAGTCAGAACCTAAATATAAGGATGTCAGTCTTTTCTAGTTCTGCCTTATGGAGAGTTGCTCCACATACCAGCACTGCACGCTCTGTCTCTACCCCCGCATCTTCCCACCCACTGTTGACAGCGGCAGCAATCATTTTTTGCTCGCAATGGAGAGAAACAAGAGGAGAAGCATCAGGAATCTTCTCTAAACCGTAATGTAATGTGCCTGAGCCTTTTTTAGTTGCAAATTGAAGGGATTCAGACCCACAGCTTCCATCACGCGGATGTTTGTCATAGATGAGCTCAAGGAGTCCGTATGAGTATTCTTACTTAACATGGAGTGGTACGCAGGTGAGAGTGTTGCTGAGGTTTTGCTTCTGAGAGCAAGGAAGTCAGTTCTTTTCGACACTACTAGAAATTTCCAAAATTTTGCAACTCAACTGTAAATGACTGTCAAATACATTGTACAAAATTTCTTAAGATGATACTTGCACTAGGTATTAAGTCCTGGGCCTGCTTCTTCCCCTTGGGGACTGCAGAATCTTTGTCTGGGGTTATTTCTTGCATCCCAGCTGTGAATGTTTGGCTGAACAGTGCTTTTCCCTCCCCTTTTTTCTCGGCTTTTTAGGTATTTCATTTCTCACAAACCAAACAAGACCTGGCAACAAGTATTCTGGTTTGCCATCAGCATCGCTATAAACAATGCCTACATCCTCTACAAAATGTCAGAGGCCTACCATGTGACAAGGTATAGCCGCGCACAGTTTGGCGAAAGACTTGTAAAGGAGCTTCTGGGCTTGGAAGACACCTCACCCTCCCATTGATGCATTGTTCTTGGTGGCGTAGGCAGGGGGTGGAGGGTAAGCAGAAGAAGATACCACACCTGGAATGGCAAAGCAAGGAACCTGTGACACCACCAGTGCTGTCCTTATCCAAAAAATGCCAAGTGATGCCACTAGAGAGGTGGAAACTTTGTTCCTAGTAGCAGCTGGATGTAAGCATGTCCTGCAGAAAGTGCCAGTGGAAAAGCTGACACAAAATTGCGTGTGTGAATGCCCTGTGGGAATCCGTACACCAGAAACAGACTCAAGTTAGTCGTCATCTCAATACTCTTTGTCGAGCAGGGTCATCTCGTAACGTTCCTCTCGGGCTAAGAGCTTGTCGTAAGCTGCCGTAGCTCAGCAGTCCGAGGCGGGCATTACAGCAAACTATACCTTACTTGGAGTTAGTCAGTTCTGGGACAAGCGGCATAAGTCTGCACCACGGGCTGTGGCAGAGAGTGCCCTGCTGCCCTGCGAGGCGTCGCTGCTGTCCTCCCAGCGTGCTAAATGAAGCCGTTCAGACACACGAACACCGAAGAGAGCGCATTGACAAACAAAACCTTCGCAGGCAGGCAGCCAGGAACTGAGGACCACTTTAAGACTTTTTCTTTCTGTCTTTTTTTTTTTTTTCTTTTCTTCCTTTGTTTTTACTACTGTAATGTAAGGCAATCTGATCCCAGGTAAAACACAGCAAAATAATTAGGAGAAACCAAATACATTAGTGAATTTAAAATGGGAAATATATTACATTGATTTTCTTTTTTAACCAGGATGAAACGTTTTATATACAAACAGTGAGTAACACTGGAAGTATTAACAGCGAGTAAACCAGTAAGTAAATACTGCCTCACATCTTAACTGCCACGGTCAGTGTACAGATGAGAAATCAGAGTATGACAATTATATTTTTCCTTGATTTCAACTGTATCTTAAATGTTGTTTAAAAATCTAATGTAATGGACTGTTAAGTTTTTAGGAACAACGATTTCTTTCTTTTCCTTTTGTAACTGTCAAGACTTTTTTGGTCCATTTTAGAACTTCATTCAACACACAGTTGGCAGGAAAAAAAAAGGTCACTAATAGCAGCGTGTTTCCCATTATCACTGCAGGGTGTGGTGTAGGAATTCTTGTTAGAATTCAGGGTTTGTCATGGTAGTTGTAATTAAGCAGATTATATGTTTAGCAAAATAACATAGCCTTGTGTTTTACAAAAAGAAAGAAGTCCAGTTGCAACCTTACCTTAAACCTCACCAAAAGAGAGGAAGCCCAAAGAGTTCCCCTGTTCTGAGTAACACTAGATGACAGGCATCATCATGAGCTGGTGCCCATGGCTGAAATGCCACATTTTGGAGCTGGTGAAGTCTGAAGGCCACTGAAGCTTTGGAAAACAATGCTGAAAGAGAGGGGTATGATTGAAACATGGGAGAATTGATGCTGAGGTAAAATACTACCCTGCCCTCTTCACATTATTTATTTCAGTCCACAACTCAATCAGCAAAAAATGCAGTATTCTGAAGGTTAGCGATGATGGACACAAACAGAATTGCATTAACTTTACAGGGCAGAAAACATGTTGCTTAGAGGACCAGCCGGTTTTAGGTCCCCAAGCTTGAAACGTTTTACTGAAAAATTACTTGGGTTGATTCAAGAGAAATGGAGTGATTGACTGATTGATTGATTGATTTTCTATCAGTGCAAGGCTCGCCTGGTTATGTGTATCTATCTGGGAAGAGACAATAGAGGGTAACTGACATGAATTTGAGAACTCCACAGATTTTGTCATTATGTGATGTGTAAACGTGTAGCATGGAAATCATAACAGAAGAAGACTCCAGCAGGGGTTAGTAAATTACTGATTAGCCCAAAGGGCATCCTTGCACTGACATCTTTCTATTTCCACCAAAGTCTTGGGGTTTTTTTGGAGTAGATTTAGAGGCAGATCTCACCTGCTTGCAGGGAAAGTAAGGGGACAACCAACTCCATGGTGGTTCTGCTTGCAATACAGCCAGAAGACTATCCCACAGGTCCTGCTCTGCCTGCCAGCTGTGCCATGTGCAGCGGTGGGTTTCCTAAGCATCCCTTTTCACTTCCCCCTCCACAAGGTCTCCACCCAGGAAATGTGGGAGAAAGGGCAAAAACCTTGTGCCCAGAGGCCTCCTAGCCTCAAAAGGAAGGAGAGGGTTTGTACCACTCCAGTCTTTGGCAATGCCTGCAGAGAACCGAGACCACCCGTCTTCAGCCTGAGTGTGTGTGGTAGCTGGTTCCTGTCAGTCTTGTAAGTATTCAGAGAGGGAGACGAGCTAGCGTGAGGCATGAAGAAGAAGTCTTCAGCAATATAAGGCCACAGTTTCCTTTTTTTGAGGGAATTCCACAGAGGTGTCTAAAGGCAAATGGTGTTCTTATTGCTCCCTGTTTCAGACAATGCCAGTCTCTATTGCAACAGGAAGAGTAGATACAAGTTCATTATTGTCCTGTAAAGTTATACGGTAGTCAAAACTGGGGCAGTAAGGAAAGGTCTGGCTGGAACTTTGCTAATAGGACAGCTTGAATGAAGAGTAGCTGCTGGGAGTCCAGCTTCCTTGCATTCCTCTGCAACGCCAGAGCATTTGCACGGTGCACATGCCCCCAGCAGAGATGGGGAGGTTTGCAGGACTTCCTCAGAGCCACTTGGCACTTCTGAGGAGTAAGCACAGCCCTCTCCAGCTGTGTTGTAGCCCCCTGAGATAGATGTGGAGCCCTTGGCCAATTGTTACATTACTATGTGTGCTTAAACGCTTGGGTCTAGGCCATCCTGTACAGAAAATGCCTTTTCTTTTCCAGGTGACAGTAGGTCCAAGGCTGTGGAATGTTTCATTTTCCACTATTGTATGTTGTTAATTATGTGGATTACTTGAGCTAAAATCATGAGGTCCTAGCTTTTTGCCTCAGGGACTGGGTCCTGAGTAGTTTTCCCTAGAATTGGTGTTGATGGGGGATTACACAGTGGCTGACTATTACAGGGAAGATGCTTTGGTCTCCTTTGTAAAGGAGAAAAATGAAGACAAAATTATAGCTTTGCAATGAATTTCATTTTCTTAGCCTTAACCATCCCTCATCATTTTGAACTGGTGCCCTACATATGCACAAACATTCCATAAGTAAGCAAAAATATTTATATATATTTATATGTACAAAATGCCTGAATTTTGGCTCTTGAAGCCAACAAGCAAAAACCACCAAAGCATAGTCTGTATCCACAGATTACTATTCCACCTCATCTTCTCCATTTATTGACCAGGAGTGGATAGGGTTGGGGAAAGTTAAGATTTCTCCCTGTTGAAAAAGCATCTTGCACTTTCTCTATGTTACTTCAAATGAGGCAAAGTAATTAAGGAAGAAATTGAATCATTTTTTCAAAAGCAAAGTTTGTTAACTGCAGCTCAGCTTTTGTAGCATTTCCTTTACTGCAAACTGGCTTACTCAGACTTGGTTCCCCACCTAGTTTGTAACATTAAAGCTTCTCCCTAGTCCAAGGTGGGGGGGTCTTAGTCTCAAAGTAGTGCAAGAAGGCTAGTTATAGTGTGTGTGTGTGTGCATGTGTGTTAACTGTGCAATGGCTTGTGAAATTAGAGCAAGTTTGGGTTGCTTGGTTGTGGGGTTTTTTTCGTAGCCTTGACACAATCTGCGTAAGAGATCTTAGGCTCAGCAGTAGCTAAAATGCAGTGGAAATGCCAACCAGGTCACAGAGGAACATCTCTAATTCTTTTTTTTTTTTTTTGGGGGGGGGGGGGGCAGCAGAAAGTTTGAAGCTGAAGTATACAAGGAAGCAGCAAGGCTCGTTTCTCTCCTGCTGAACTGAATTTTCATTCACACATTCTGAAAACTGAAAATTACTTACGGTATGCAAACTTTGCTTCAAAGAACTGAGACCATCAGTAAGACATACTGACCACCTTCTATGCACAGTACTTCTGTCAAGAAATGTCGGTCCTCCCACAATCCATTCTTGGAAAAACATTTCTTTTCCCAGTGTGTAACACAACAGTCAGTAGAGCTTAGAGACCACTGTGAAATGGTTTCTACTGCTGTTGTCTCAGTTGAAAAATGCTTCAAGGGCTTGCAGAAACTCTGCCACTTTCTTCAGCCCATTTATGCACTTGACACTATAGTACAATTTAAAGAAATCTCATGTCCGTTTTCCATTTCTATTCTCTAGTCCCAACCCTTCTACATTTACAGACTAGTCCAGGAATCCCAATTTATAGAAGTCTAAGTGTCCCTAATGGGTACAACTTTGTTTTCTTCAGACAATTCCTAGAGAAAAATTAATTTAGCTGTTTCCAGACTGACATTAAGGACAGCAACTCAAAACAATATTCCCATTCTTTACCTTCAGCTACACTTCTGTGGCTTTTTTTTTTTTGGCTGAAGAGGTTTTTTTTTTCCTTCTAACATTTATTTAGTAGTCTGTCTTGAGCTGGTGAGTAGGGAAAGAAGGCTCCGATATCTCAGTCTTACATGTCTTAGTTCCCTAGTCCTAGAGCTGATTTTAGTGATGAGTGGGGGATTATGCTGCACTGATACTTCTGCGCATCTGTGCTACTTTCCATGCAAGGATTGCAAAGTGCTTTAACAGCCTCAGCACTCATGAGACATCATTACCTTCTCAAACAGGAGCTTCCCCTTCCCTAATCAGAGACCAAGGCACAGCACAGGTAAGAGGGTGATGAAACTGTAAAGTGGAGTTCGCACTCCTGCTGATTAAGTCCATGTTCTGAATTTTCAGTGACTTGTTTCTTGTTCAGATGCACTTTTCCAAACTAGAAATGAAAGCATGTCCAACATCGTTCCACTCTGAAGTAAGGGCTGTGAGACTTTGTCAGCACGGGTTCCTTACTCCATCTAGGCTGGTATGAGTCAAAACCAAGTTGCACTGAAGATAAGAGAAAACTGGATAAAACGTAGCAGCCCAGCCTGCATAGATGAGCCTGGAGGAGATAAATGGAGAATCTGAAGCTCTGCTGTAGTCCAGTAATCAATGTGAAATTCAGACAAATCATTGCTAAGACTAACTTGAGGCTTAGATGGAACATGAGGTCTTCCATCCATCCCCATTGTGGAGTTTGCCATGGCACTTTCTTGTTGCTAGGACTGATGTAAGAGTAGTTGTTTGTAAAACAAAAGCTCATCTCAAGGACTGTTAGCAACGTTTCACAAAAGCAAGGAACTCTAAGCTCAAAAGATATATGTGTATATATATATTTGGGCCGTCATTAACTAGGATATTTTGCACAAACAGATCATGTCATCATCTGCTCAAATGCAAGCCTATCACCAGTGCTACCTGATACATAATCCTTCTTGTAACAGTTCTTCCCAAACCTAGCTTTGTTTCCAGAAGCATTATGAACTGGAAAAGCCCCCGTATCATCATCTCAATGTTGGGGCGCGGTGGAGAATTTCTGTGCTTGTAGAAAAAGGGTCTCTTCTCTTGAGAGACGGTTCTGTGTCTTCAGAAATCTAGCTCTGGAGAAGTTTCCTGCCCTACGATTTCCTTTGCTTCCTTCATTCCATGGATTTAGAGGATATCCAAATCATCCTGCAGGTTCTTGTTTAATCTGGAAGAGGTGACAAAAGAGAGCTGGCCTTGCAGTTTACTTTTATACTATTACTTTGCTGATCCTTTCTGCTACTTTGCAAGCTCAGACTGAACAGGGTAATTGTTTCTGAAGCCTATACTATAATTGCAATCACTGTGAAGGTGTTGCCTGCTTTGCCCCATTAGTGCTGCCCGTCAGGTTTGTATGGACCCAAAACAGGTATCAGCATCACCACACCCACTGCTCCTATTGGAATGGCTGTAACATTCCTCAGCTCTGGATCATTGTCAAAGAGGGGCCTTTGACATGGTCTGGGTAGTTTTTTGGTGGTGTTTTTTTTTTTACCCCTTCCACGCTGGTGGGTCTGGTGAACAGCTGTTAGGTATCACAAAAAGGCCTTAAGTGGTAAATCCCTTTTGTATCAGTCTTCTGAAGTAATAATTGCTCATATTAGATGTCACGGTGGTCCACACAATGTGTAGTGCAAAAAATCTTATCCATGAAAACATCACTCTGCAGAAGTGCTCTTTTGATGTAACTGCAACAACCCTTGAATGCGTGGGGGACCTGGACGAAGAACCTAGTGGGCAAGGACCATCACGCCATCCTGTAGGGCCGTGATGTGCAGGACCTGATAAATACAGAGGGGAGAAATGAATGCAATTTGGGACCCAAGCTCCTTGAACTAACAGACTTCACAGTCAAGCTAGTCTGAGAAGTTTTAGGAGGGAAGGGAAGACACTGCGCCCACACAGTTTGCTCCCAGCCCCGGCAGCTCTGTTTCTAAAATAAAGCAGCTGGCAAACGCTTTCACTCTTCAAGTATTTCCAGCGTCCTTGGGGCTTCAAACAGAGCATTTTGTCCTATTTTCACTTGTTACCAAAAAAAGCATGCAAACCGAACAGCAAAGCCCAGTACACTAGGTTCATCTCTCCACAACCCCAACCCACTTGGTGTCAAAGTAACTTTGTGGTTTTGTTCTCCAATTAATGTGTGTCAAGGTGTATGCAAAACGTGACTACTGAACAATTCGCACCTCTCTGTGAAAGGGAGTTACTCATTTGATGGAAAACCAATTGCAGGTCTCTCAGACTTACTTTTACAACCTGGATTTTTCTTCTAGTTGTAAGCCAAATCTTTTGCCTGGTATTTCAGTGCTGACATTAAAGATAACTCGACCCCATGATCTGGGGTGAGATTAGAGATGGCAAAACTCAGATTTATGCCAGAGATTAATCTGATCCCATACAGGTGAGGCTAATCAGCACAGTCTGTTAAAAGGAGGAGTTTAAGGCAGCAGAGGAAAGTTCAGAGGGATGAACTTCCATGCGGAGGGAGAGGTACCAGGTGATCCCTTCCAACTCTCACCTTTCCAGCATGCGCAGCCCCCTCCCCTGCTGCTTTTGAATTAAAAAGAAAAGGCCCATGTTTAACGCAACCAGACTGCACAGCTGTTTTAGCGACATAAACCCCGCTTCAGCTACGTCGCTGGCCTCGCTCCATGCCTTTCCTTATACCTACGCGTTCAGTAGTCGTCAGCCTTGGCGTCAAAGCACTGCTGCATGTCAGCACAGCATGGAGGCGACAGCCTGAGGAAGCGCCACGCTAGAAACAGGAGCAATGGGGATTCTGGGAAAAAGGAATCGCCCCCTCTACGTTTGGTTTTCACTTATTTTCAGTACGTGCAACTTAACGTTCCATCAAATGCAGTGACGGTACCAAAAGCAAAGGTGGGCCTTAGCCGGCCGGGGGATTTCAGGACAACTCCATGGGGCTGTGCTCCCGACATCAGTGACTGCAGTGCAAAGTTCCGTATTCTTTATAATTCTAAAGATTTCTGTTGAAAATGTAAATTCCAGAGGTAAAGCATATGCTGCGATTGCTTTTTCTTTTTTTCCCTTTTTTTTTCTCCTTTATTTTTGTTTTAAAGACTTCTCAGAGCAATTTTGTAACAGCCAAGTCTTTCAGGAAATGCAGGTGTGTGACCTCTTCGCGGTAAGAGATACACAACTGTGTTTCTGCATGGGACAGGGAACTACTTTCGTGACGCCGGTTTTGTTCTACACAAAGGCACGCTTGCAATAAATTTTTACAAGTTTTGTACACCATGAGCTAAATTCTGAGTTCCAAAAATGTGAAGTGTGGCAACAATAACAAAATGGATTTATAGTATCACTCTGATATCTTGTCATGTGATTTTATTTCTTCAACAAAGTTTGTTTACAATCAACAACTTTGAAATACAGTCAGATATATTACCGGTTGCTTTTCTGTCTCGTTCTTTTCTGGAATAGGTGGGGAAGGTGTTTGGCAGTCCTCTGTGTGTGTAGGTTGAAAGGACATGGGGAAAATACTGCTAGAGTGAGAACCTGTGATTTATCTAAGACCATTAGGGACAAAAGCCTGACATCTTTATCCAGCCATTGAGCACAAAGGCATTTTCTTTGAGAAAGAACAGTTTAAAAAGCCTTTCGACATGGTCTGCACGTGGGCATAGGAAAGGAGACCGCTGCCCCTGTCCCCCCCGTGCCCTACTGACACCCCCAAGAGGTGCTTCCCAGCCACTTCATGGCAGGGACAGGTGGACACAAGGAGGTGGGCAGCTGTCCTGGCTCTCAGAGTTATCTCTGCTGAACAGGACCAGCCCTTCGTGCTCACTGCTCCATGTCTACCTGGCAAGGTTTGTCTGTACCACCAACGGTGCCCACCAGAACCATGACCTGCGTGACAACTAAGTACTTGCAGGCAAAACCAAACCATCTGCAGGTGACCTCAGTTTCACAGCTCTAAGCCGACAAGTTCCTACGACCTGGTTAAAATCTTAATCCACAAAGGGAGCAGAAACCTTGCAGGAGAACACCTAAATAGGGCTGCAGTGGGTCTCTGCCAACAACCACAATAAAGATGACAAAAGGTGTCCCCCACGCCATGGGTCTGCGTTCCTCATTCCCCCATGGCTCTGCCGAGGACCGGGCTACAAAGCATCCTCCGGGTACCTGCTAGTACGGCTCAACACTGACCTCTTGCTGTGCTCTGCCAGGTGTCTGCCGTGTCCAATTTGTTCAGGATATTTCTTCATAGTAACACGTGTTTCCCACAGGAAGAAACTTAGTTTGCATCTAAGTTGGCCAAAGGAAAATCCAGATTTTCAGGGAAAATAAAACGTTAACAGAAACAACCAACAGCATGCCCCTTGACCTATTTAATATCTCTGTGGACCCAATCTCTAGGAGGCGACTATCTTAAATTACTCAGCTAGTATCAAAAAAGGGGAGGGCAGGAGATTCTGGCACGTTCAACACAGCCAAGCTCTCATAAATCTTTTCAGCATATAGGTAGCTGAATCAACACCCCTTAACGTGCTGGTCTGAAAGACATTTTAGTGTGATCTAAAAGACAGTCTGGACCTGCCGCGCAATCAGCTCCCCCAGGAAACAAGTTCCTTTTCTCCCATGCCTGGTATTTTGGGGAGGGACCCACAGGTTTCCTCTTTGAGACATCACATCCAAGATCAAGAAGTGATGAAACCACAGGGCTTGCCGGCACAGTGGAGGCTGGCTCATCCCAAGCAAGTGCCAAGGCTGGAAACGCGGGTGCATCATCAGGGTGATGGATTGGCACAAACACACCCTGGCTGGTGGCCAGGGCTCCACAAGATGTGAACAGCCATGTGCAGCTGCACCCACGAGTGGCTCCGTACATCACTCCATAGGCACACAGAGGCAGGAGGGACCTCAGGAGATGATTACAAGCCCCTGCAGTGAGACCAGCCACACATCACTTGAGATGTCCAGCTGTGTCATAAACCAAATGAGAATTTCTGAGTTCACTGTCATGGTTGGAGAGCCACCCCCAGCAGCGCACGGCTTTGCTCCCTGGCCCCTGGATGTGCCATGACCAGAGCTAATGCTGTGCGTAATCAGGAGCCGTGGAGGTGCAAGAAGCAATGCGAATCATCTTTAACACACTAATTGAATAAAACAAGGAATTTAATTTGGAAATTACGAAATCCAGGATCTGATTAACACCGATACACACACCCACGCACGCACGCGCATAACCTCAGCGCTGTCATTTAAAAGAATGCCATCCGTTCAGATCAGGCCAGAGCCTGCAGTAACTAAATGGCCCGTGAAATTATTCTCAAGAGAATATGCAATTAATAATTCCAGCAACGTAGTCTTTCTTAATTAAGCCAAACTTAACATTCCATTTTGCGGTGCTTTCTAATATCCTGTTCCACTTGCCCCTCTGTCCCCAGAGGGGAGCAGAGAGAAAAAAGTGCCAAGTCACAGAGGCTGCAGAGAAGGGTACCCTCACCCATCACTAACAACATTCTTAAAGCACCTTCAGCTGAGACTCAAAAAAGCACTTTACTTGCAGTAACGAATGGCATCTCATCAGACCCCTGCAAAGCACAGCTATCTCAACTCTCCTCAGACATCGTCTCCGCTCCAGTTTCCTTAGATTACAGCACAGGGCAGATGCACAGCCAGCCGCAGTTTTGGTTTTGTGAATAAGAGTTTAAGAAAACAAAAGCTGGTCAGAATTGAGGAGCCAGAGACCTCTCTGCCTCTTCTGCTCTTCCCAGATCCCCAGGTGAGTTCTTGGACAGGATTCCCCAGGGACAACTGCATCAGAGATAACGGCACAGGATTCTGGTATTTTGCCAGCTTTAGCTTTTTTCTCTCTCCCCCCACCCAGAATCTGTTTCCTGTTGCCAGTTTTGTCTGTGAACCTGCAATGCTTCCCTCGTCCAAGAAGCGAGAGCAAAGCAGGTTCTCAGCCTGGGGACTTTACCCAGAGCAGGTTGCACAGGATGGCGTCCAGGCGGGGTTTGAATGTCTCCAGGGTCAGAGACTCCACCACCTCTCTGGGCAGCCTCTTCCAGTGCTCTGCCACCCTCAAAGAAGTTCCTTCTCCTATCCAGATGGAACTTCCTGTGTTCAAGTTTGTGCTGTTACTTCTTGTCCTGTCACTGGGCACCACCGAAAAAAGACTGGCCCCCTCCTCCTGGCACCCTGCCTTTAAGTATTTGTAAGCACTGATGAGATCCCCCCTCAGTCTTTGCCTTTCCAGACTAAAAAGACCCAACTCCCTCAGCCTTTCCTCACAAGAAAGATGCTCCAGCCTCCTAATCTTCTTCGTAGCCCTTTGCTGTACCCTCTCCAGCAGTTCCTTGTCCTTCTTGAACTGGGGAGCCCAGAACTGGACACAGTACTCAAGTTGTGGTCTCACCAGGGCAGAGTAAAGGGGGAGGATGACCTCCCTTGACCTGCTGGCCACATTCCTCTTGATGCACCCCAGGATGCCATTGGCCTTCTTTAGATGGGTCTCTGGGCACATTGCTGGCTCTTGGTTATCCTGTTGTCCACCAGAACTCTCAGGTCCCTTTCCACAGAGCTACTTTCCAGCAGGTCAGCCCCTAACTTGTACTGGTGCGTGGGGTTACTCCTCCCCACGTGCAGGACCCTACACTTGCCCTTGTTCAACTTCATCCACAAACCTGGATGAGAATAGCCTCCCCTGATCAGACAGGCTCACCTACCGTGGCACCACCCTCGCCCTGCTCTGGCAAGGAGGCAGCTGGTACCAAATGCAACATGAATACACCGAGGTGCAACAAGGCAAAATATGCTCCTTTTCATACTTCCATGACTCAAGCCTGGATTGCAACCTTAAAAGAAGGGTTAGGTATTCCTTCTGCCAGATTTGGACTCCCAAAGAACAACAAGGTAGGATTTAAAATCGCATCATTTTCTCCTACCCTCTGGGGAAACAGCAAAGCAAATCACTTCAATCTCTTTTGCACAGAGACAAAATTTAAAAACAAACAGCCAGATACAACGACGCTAAATAATAATCTACAAAAATGCAAAGCTGAGAGGGAAATGGGGGGAGGGGAGAGACATTTATTTGATTTGCTGTGAAGAAGATTAGCATCTGCAGCCAGCCATGCCAGAATAAATTGCAAATCACTCTCAGGAACCGGAAAAGT
Organism: Chionis minor; assembly: GCA_013398295.1. Taxonomy (NCBI): domain Eukaryota; kingdom Metazoa; phylum Chordata; class Aves; order Charadriiformes; family Chionidae; genus Chionis; species Chionis minor. The sequence continues at coordinate 206,157 of VZSF01000462.1, forward strand.
TCATTGCCTACTAGTCTACCTGTATCCCAAAGCCTTTTAACATTGGAACTGTTGGAGGTAGAGACAAATACATGAATTAACGTGCATATATATCTCTTGAACATTTAGACTGAAAAAGCTGGTCTCCAAACATAAGCAACTGTACCTCCACCCAGCCACAGAAGAAAGTCCCCATCCAACACTGGCAAAGAAAAATACAATTCTGTACCTGTCAGCTTTCCTCCAGTTTGTGCATGTTGTTCTCCTCTTCTCTCATCTCTCTGATTCTTTTTCCAGTCCTCTCCATTACTGCGCCCAACAACTCACTACCACCTGGTACAGAGCTACTTCCGAGACTGGATGGAAGAGAGACACGCCAACAACTAGCTTAGCATAACATTAGTACAACATTTTTGTGTTCCAGTAGTAAAACTTTTTTTTTTGTTCCTATCCCATGATTAATATAAAGCAGGTAGAGCACTTCTCTGTTCAGAAAAGCAATTTCAGAAGTGCCATTACAGAATTCCACAGTTCCGTCTTTACAAACACTAGGTAATGTCAAGGATTTATTAAACTGAAAACAGATGATAACCCACAGTCTGCGGCCAGACTGAGCAATCAGTGCTATTAAATACTGCAAATCAGATTTAACAAACTTCTTAGAATAGCCGAGATACAAACATTTTTAATGAAGGAAATTTGTTACTGCAGGCAGGGGCTTGGTGCTTGTAACGCTGGACTAGAGAAGCTCTGACTTACCTGAAAGATACTTCAAGTAGGACTCAGACCAGCTGCTAAACATCAGTATTTTTCACAGGGGTCTTGGCCAATGCAATAAACAGACATTAGATAGCTTAAACAAATCATCCATATTCAGGAGCACTCTTTTACCTGGGATGACAGCAGCCAATTTCAAGGCATTGTGCACTACAATGATTTTTAGAAGCTGGCTTTTATATTGCGTAAAATATACCTGCCTTCCCCCTGGCCTGGGGCAATTACGCACTCACCAAACGTAGACACACGAGTAGACTCAATGGGTGCCAGCAACAGTTTTCTATTGCTCATGCAATAAACAAAAGAGATTCCTAAACTTTTGTTCCCACAGGCCACCACAAACGATCCGTTTCTCGGGACTTGTCCAATAGCTTCACCACCAAATTTCAGTGGAAATGCCTATAGAGGCGGGGTGGTTCAGCAGACCAGTTTTAAATCACGTATCACAGGCAGCTTGCAAGTCACCGGCATGAATGTTTCTCCCATTACTTCCCAGCAGAGCAGCCTGCAGGAGTGATGACCAGGTGCCCTCTGAGAAAGGGGGACCAGGTGCTCAACAAAACCGGGCTGTAAGGGAACATCCCTGTTACAGCCCAAACCTCAGCGGTGCTGGAAACCCTGTCCTGGTGCTGTGTAGGTGGGGACTGAACCTCATGCCATCAGGTTTAACCACCAGATACACCAGACCCTGCTCTTCTCTCCACGCACTCGCCCTGCCTGTTGTCTCCTCGGTTTTACGGCTGCTGGTCCTGACTGGCTCTGCTTTCGCACTGCGAATATCCAAATCGCTTTAAAGCTACCCAAAACTGAGAAAACTGGAACAGCAAGACAGAAAGAAAGAATTTCCTCTTACTGTTTCTTTTTGAAGAACAAGGAGTTATTTATAACATGGTTGGGCTCATTGTTGCGAGACAGCAGTGCCCTTTCCCAGCTGACAGAGCCTCTCTGGCAACGACAGCCTCGCAGCAGCCTGCAGAATTTTATTGCCTGAGGTAACTTAACCCAGTTTCTCATGTGGTTAATGAAAATCAGCAGTGGATGAGATTTGCTGTTGCTGCTCTTCTTCGGGACCCCACGCAAAAGCTGGAGCACCTAGGAACAGCTGAGCAGCTCTGTCTTCTTAAGACAGGTTTACTTAAAAATACGTGGTTGCAAAGTCACCTTCCCTCATTGAAAACAGAGCACAATGTCTTATCCAAGGTCTAAGGGACTGACAATTTGGTTCAAAAGTTGCCCTTCCCTCCCCCCGGCACCTCGGGGCTGTGTGTTTGAGGCTCTCAGCAGGGAGCACACCGCTCCCCAGGCAGGTACCCTAAATCCTGCTTTGCCTATTGACGCTGCAGGGCACTGAAGGGGTTTCCTGTGCTGCCTTCCCTTCCATCCATCCCTCCCCATCAGTAGGTGCTCCAGGACACTCTCACCCCCAGCAGGTGCCACAGGACAACCCAGGGGCATCGTCTCAGTTTGGAGCAACACAACTGGCTCCACAGTCCCCAGGGCTGAGGGGAAGTCTCCCCCGCAGAGGGACAGCCTCCAGAGGCACTGGTAGCGGGGCCAGCGTCACACATGCCAGGCCCTTGTCCATCGGGATGCAGGTTGGCACGGCAGGGCTGAAGGATCCAGCTCTGCCCTTTCCAGCTCCCCCTGCAGCGCTCCGCAAGTCCTCGCTTCAGCACATGTCCAGTGAGAGCCAAACAGCACCTGAGTGTCCCAAAGAAGTGGCAAGAACAGCAGATTTGTGGGTCTCCAAGCTACTCAAAGCAGTGGGGAGAAGATGGAACAGGAGCATTTTAGAAAAGGGTGATAAAGGCTCGCTATTGTGGTACATTTTGGACCTTCGGCACCTTCCCACAGGCCTTGAGTTTCACGAGATGCTGCCTGGATGGACCCCAGTTTCCTGAGTTGAGCTATGGCCAAAGAGCATCGCTGTAACTTTGCAGCGGTGTTTGGAAAAAGACACAGGACTTTTGTTCAGCTGCCAAAAGTTAATTAAAACAACAAAAACAAACCAAGGAGAGGGCTGTGCATATGACAGGCTTCATCAGTAGAATCAGGTAGAGCTTGTGCTTATTACATGCGTCAGACGAAACTCCCTGCAGCGAGCTTTCTCTACCTTTCCACCTCCTCAGGGCTAATTTAAGAGCTGTTCTTCACAGTCCATAATAATCATGAGAAAAAAAAATTAATCAAATTCTTTTCTGCCAAAAGGAGGACACTGGAACAAGGGAACCGGCAGGAAACTCGTCTTGCTACCATCTCTGGCTTTCCCAAGGAAACTTGTGCTCCAGGGCACCCAGTCAAGGAAAAAGGAGCTGCTAGGAGGACACACGGCTTGAGCCCTCCCCACGAGGGAAGCCAGGCATGCAGAAGATTGTCCGCTGGGAAAGGGAAGGCTGCTTCCCACAGATAAAGGGAGAAAGGAAAAAAAAAAAAAAGGTTGGCCTGGTATGTATAGGTGAACACAGAAAAAAACCATACCCTACAGAGCAGCAGACAGACAAGCATTTTCTCCAAGCACATTTGTGACTGACTCTTGCTCCAGCCTTTGCGGAGGCAGGGAGCGAGGCCGACGTGAACACCAACGACCACCACCCCCCCGCCTCCCCCCACTGTAAACACTCAGGCAGAGCCCGACGGGACCGAGCCGGCTAAAGGGTCACGTTCAACTCACATGGATTTGGGCCCACCCTTTGTCCTCCATGAAATGACCTTCTATTTGACCAGGTCTAAATAAGATATTCCTTTTCTTCTCAATGTTAAAGTGAATGATTTTAATTTTTTTTAGTTGTTTTAGTTTTTTAAGGCCTTCCCAAAAGTCCCTCGGTTGCTCCAAGGGCATTGCTCACTGCTGCCAGGCTCAGTTCTGCCCCACGCAGGCTGGGCACGTCTTCAGCTTCATTGCCAGGAATCGTTTTCATCCATATGAAACGGATCGCAAAAGTGCAGTACTGGCACCAACAAAAAATGGTGGGGCTGGTTCCCACCTATCCCACAGCACAGGAATTCCCAGGTTGCAAAAGCCACTTCCCCTTTTTGTCACCATTTCTCTAGCAGTAGAGCCCAGGGTGCCCCATCTTGAACCAAGACCCCCTTTGTGCCAGGTGAGGATATTCAGAAGCTCATGCAAACCTTTCTCCAAGCACTGCTAATAAAGGTCCAAATTCTGATGCAGCACAAAGATTGTGGCATCCAGGCGAATGGAAAATCCCATGGCATATTTTCAGTTATCTACAAAAACTTGTTTTCTTCAGAAGCTCTCAAAGACTGTCCTTAGGGACTGTGCAAGGAGGAGACACCAAAATGTTAAAGATGCTGTCCTTCTACCCAAGAGGCTGTTGAGAATGCCATTTCTTTTGGGTTTATATCTGTAGCAGTTTTGGATAGGAAGGAAATTCTTAGAATGGCATGTAGAATTTGATCTCTGAAAGCACTAGACTTCTGCTAGTCACAATAAAATACGAAATCAGTTTCCTGATCTTTTCTAGGCTCATTTTTTCATATTTCCTCTTTCTAGTTGAAATTCTGAAATTTAAAAACATTCTGCAGCCATTTGCCATTGTAATAACGAAAACCAGGCAAAACCTTTCCACATTTTATGCAAGAGGTTAAGGAGGTTACCACTTTGTAAGTAAGCTGTAGAAAAGAAAGGTGATTTGAAATGAGAGCTGGAGATGCGATTCTCCACCTTGCATATTAAATATCAGCTGCTTGATAATTACTTCTGGTTGTGCTGTTGGCACTACTGTCTTGTACATTCCTGGCGAGGCACTGTTGCTTACCCAGCCTGTCGTTCTCCAAGATGCTCTGGGCATCCATGTATTTGCCCAGCCTCAGGTATGGGCTACCCAGGGCACTTCAGCTGGAAACTGTTAGCCAGCACAGACCAGAGGAAAGATAATCCAGTAACCAAATGCCTAAAGATCAAAGTGACGACATTAACACTGAGCAATATTTCCTCCCCCTGCCCTCCAAGCTCCCATCAGTCTCTGACTTGGAGACTTCCTGGTGCATGTTTTACACTTTTGCATATTTTACAGCCTTCCCCGACCCCACTGAGAGGCTTTCACATCCATGGAGTAATTTTCAACAGTGGGAAATACTTTTGTCTTAATCCCGGTACCTGAAAATATCCTTTTTTGCCTTCTCATTCACTGTTTGTAAAGAATAATCAGGAGTTAACTCCCTATGCGTCCTCACCTTACTGTTCATGGTCTGACCTTTTCTTGTACAGTCACCATGCTTTTCCAGCTCAAATCAGTTGGAGCAAGAGGATTCCTGCTCCTTGCTGATAAAGGCCTTCAAACTGACAGGGAAAGAAAGTGGGCCATAGCATCTGCTCTGTGCCACTCAGCTTGTAGCAAGCTATGTCTGCCTCCCTTACTCCATTTTCCCCATGTCAAGATTTACCAGCATGTTGTGTGAATATCTTGACCTATTCCAGCACGTAATCCTGTTCTCAAAAACGGGAACCACAACAGGTCAGAGATCCCAGGTGAACAACCAGTTTTTGGGATGTGCCCTGAGCAAACTGGCAGATTCTCAAGAGTTGAGACCAGCAGCCTGAAAGCACTGCTTGTGGACATCTAGGAGTGCTTTTTTAGTTGTTTTCCTCCAAAAAAGCCACCCAGTCTGATCACCTACAGACCCAACATCAATTCACCTCGCTATGCTGGATTTGCTGGAACATAAAGGAAGATGTCCCACTCCCAGGACCATTGACTCAGAGCCGCTCAGGGCCCTGGCTAAAAGCTGGCTGTCTTTGCTACAAAGCCCAAAGCACAACACAAGTGGTAAAGCATCAGCAGGAACCTTGCACAAGTAACAGCCCTAAGGGCCTCATCCTGTTTTTACTGGAGTTGAGAGGAGGACCTTCGCTCCTCACCGTCCCTTCATCTGCCTCGAGGACAGCTCAGGGAACGGGTGTAGCAATGGATGGTCTGAAAAACCTGCTTCTCAGCTAGTTTAAGAGACTCAGTCTGTAAAGGGAAAAGTTAAAAGATGACAGAATCAGACTCTGGAAACTCTGATGCAAAGAAGAATATTTTGAGGAATGAAACTCAACTAGCAGACAAAATGGCTGGGAGTCGAAGCTAGACATTCAGTCTAGAGCCAAATATTCATTAAAAAAAATTTAGGATTAGATCAGCTGAAGAATAAGATTCTCCTAATTCTAAAATTCATTAGTTTCCCCAAGGTGTTTAACTACTTAAATTTTATTTTTAATAACTGACTGTCCTAAACACTTCTAAAAACTGTATCAAGTCTTCTACAACCAAGCCGAATGCTGTTGTCAGAGGTCACATCCAAACAGAAGCTGAGAACTTGACACAGATACCACTGCTGAAGAAGTTACAGCTTACGCCATAGAGCACAGGACAGCTAGATCTCATTTTACCTTAAACTATGAATTTGCTAACTTTGAAATACATTCTAAGCTGCAGCTCTGCTGCTGCTTCTCCACACCGCCTCACACTGCACTTTTTTCTCTTCCACTTAGCTATTTTTTCATCTTTTCTACCTACACATCAAGATACCAGTAAGGGTGTCATCTCCTTTTGTAGCTTCTACTATGATAGAAGCCCTGACCCTCACCAGTGACCTGAAGATGCCACCCTCTCCCTCAAATAACTTTTTCAATAGGAAAAGTAAAAGCAACATCTTCATACAATTCCGAAACCAGCTGGCGGAGAGCCTAACAACCGGTGTGGTTTGCACCATACCACACCAAACACAAACTGCATCCAAGACGGAGCATTTTCTGTCTCAAGATTGGCTAAACCAAAGGGTTACATCCCTTCCAAGTAGGAAAGTCCCTATCAAACACTGATGTTGAAACCAAGACCTTGCTGTTACTTAAAAAAATTTTTCTCTCTCTTGCTTTCCCTCTTCCTCCTCTTTTGCCACCACAGGCACTGCTGGCTTAAGATTCAGATATCAGCAATAAGGCTGTTTTGGCATAAGTAATAATAATTATTATTATTACAGGCACCTCAACTGGAAAGCATAACAGCACATCCCTCAGCTCAGGCTCTCTAATGAAAAGAAGAGGTTTGATTTTATGGTCCGGTTAAGCGAAGCCTGAATGGCTTTCAGCTACCAAAATTTTTTTTTTTGCCAACCTTGCTTACACCCCAACGCTGGCTCACCACAAGGTGTTCCTAATGTTCTTTTTTAGCTGCTGCTTAGCTCACACATCAGCAGAGGACAGTGACGAAACTGCACCCAGAGTCTCACGGTGACAAGCAGGGAGGAACAATACCTTAAGCAGATGCTGGATCCCACTGCCCAAAGGATGGGGAAGCTGATTTTATGCTTCCCTGGTGGAGGGAAGTTCAACATCTTCCCCCCTCGCCTGCTTCTGGCTATGAAACCCTGCCACTCTGTGCCTGCTCCAGCTCTCTAGACCCTTCAAAAGGCCAACTCATGTCTCCAAGATAGACAGGAAAAACTAAAGTTAATCTTGTCCCGTTGCTTTACTTGCTTGTCTCATGGCATGGGCGCCAGTGCCAGGCGCAAGGGAGGAGAGGCAGGATCAGCATTCCCTCTCCCTCTTGGCAGCAACACAGGGCTGACACCCAGGAATACACCTCACGTCCACTTCAAAAAACAACTTGCTGGACAGTAAGAAAGGTGGCACAAAAAATTAAGAGAAAAGCGTTTTGCAGAAGCGGCGCTCACCACGCAATCGGACTTCTGGTAGTCATTTTCCAACCCTCTTTTTACCACAATGCCCAGATTACTAAAGGTTTAATATCATTATGACAGAAAACATAGCTATTTGCCACTTCCAGATCCTTTTTAATAAAAATTTAATAAAAAAAAAAATTAAAAAAACCCCCAAAACAAAAAAAATCCTTGGATTAAAAACATCTGCTGGGTAGAAATAGGGACTTGAAGTCAAACAGGTCCCTCTTCCTGCACACAGAGCAACGACATGCTGCTGTGCTGCAAGAAATCAAATCAAATCAAATCAAAAGGGTATTTTGCACCCATTCAGACAACTTCTTGGAGTGCTGTACAGAGAGAACAGCTGTGGACTAACTTTATTCCAATCTTTTAAGCTTGATTACTAGCCAGTCTTAAAATAGCTACTGGATGTTAAGCTGTAAATAAAATGTGCAGTCTAACAAAAGATGCAACTGACATTTGTGCTCATTCTGTAATCATAGCTTATTATCCCAGACTATTTTTTTTTTCAGTGGTTTCTATTCATTTGAAATCATTCTGTACAGGATCAAGCCTCTTGCTAGAGCATTTGATAACAAGCTATTGCTATGAAATTATACATTGTATTTCAGGCTGAATGAGGACACAGGTGATACATGTGTGCAACTCAGGACCACATGCATTTTACAGAGTATCTACATTTAATATACATCTAAGAAAGGCCAAGTAGACATTGGTATTTGTATACAAAAATATAACATTTTAAAATAACTAAGATTATGGCAGTAACACTCCAGACAGGAACTGGACAATGTCTATAGGACCCACTTTAAACAAGACAATAGTCCTTACCTCAAGCAGATTACAGCCTTTTAATCTCTCCCAATATTCGTCTTCCTTCCCAAACGCATGCAGGTCTTCTTGAAAATTCAGGATTTAAAGTATGTTTTGGTTAATCCACAAAGAGGAAAGATTAAACATTTCCTTATAAAAGGGGTATGAATATATCTAGTTTTATGCACAGTGAGAGGCAAGCAGAGAACCCATGCACAGAAACTGGCTAAAAAGCATGACTTGAAATCCCAGAAAATTAATTATGCTGAATGGGAAACTTTTTTCATATATATACTTGGGTATAAAGCAAAGGAAACAATGGAGTTGTAGTTAGAAGTAAGGAAAAATTTGCTGGATGGTTCATTCAGTCGTGACACTTACACCAAGAAGTTTACTGAGAACAGGACACACAGAAAACCCGCAAGACTCTAGGCAGAGACGTAAGAGACAGACTTCTACATTTAACATGGGCTTAGATTAAAAGCTTCTACTGCCAGAAGCCTGTTGTAATTATCTTTTACTATTACCCATCAGCTCACAGGTGTCAAAGGGCATTTAAGACGGCGAATCCTCATTTGAGTTCTCAGACAGAATCTGCAAATGCAAGGTTGATTTCTTTCGTTTACTGCGGTTTGACAGGGCCTTTTTATTTATTTTTTTTGCCAACCATAAATACTAAAGATCTATTATTTGCTTGATTTAGACTTTCTGAAAGGTGCCAACTAGTCACTGACTTCTAGCACACAAGGGAGAGAAAGTTTGCACCCAAGAACTCTCCTTTCCTACAGCGTGATAGGTAATTGTGCTGACAGGAAGATTTTTAAGAGAGTGAAAGTGTTTAAATCTTTCCTATAAATGCATTTGCAGGTTATGGCTTGCCGATCGTGCCCTTGGGGCTAACGGTAAAGCTAAGTTCCTGAGACCAGGAGCAAAGATCCTAGTCCTGTATGATACAGAGTAGGAAAGAAGGATGCACCCCAAAAACTGACCTGAGGCACCTCTGAAGCTGGGCAAAAACATCACAGAGGAGACTTACCTCATTCGTTATCTTGCTTCCCATTTACCCTCCCGGAGAGCATCGTACCGCCCCCAAACCTGCTGGGCTCTGCCAAGGCAATGCTGTCATTGAGCACCATGCCCTGGCTGCAGCCCCACTCACCTCTTAGAGCAGGAGAACCTCTTATTTTCACAGTTGTCCATCACTTACCATGGAGGATTTGCTCCCTCCCCAGCTGTGCCAGTGCAAGTTCATTTGCAAGCTCTCTAAACTAGACCTGTGAAGCATTTGCCCCCCAAAAAAACCTTTTTAAAAAAAGGGTTTTTTTTGTTTTTTGGGGGGTTTTTTTGTTTATTTTAAATATGGAGTATTTAAAATACAGCTTCAAGTGCACCACAGACATCTGAATTAGTGCCCTGCGCAATAGAGTCGAAAGACGGCGTGAGCAGGTGAGGCCAGGCACCCCGATGAACCACAGGAGCTGGTGGTGGAATCAGCTCAACCTGCGGGCTGCAGTAGGCCCTGCCAGCCTCGGCGGAGCGGTTTCTGCCAGCAGAGAGGGTCAGTGGGAGTCCCAAAAAGATTAGGCCAAATCGGGCAGGAGGAGCAGTGCCCAAACGGTGTTATTTTCAGGTGACTACAGTCAGCGCTAACTCACTCTCTTCAAGGTAAAGCAGCTTCCAAAATAAGACAATTTCCTCAAAGCTATCATATTAAATACAGACCAATTTTCTTCTCATGAATGCATATATATACCCACATATACACACTTTTAGAACAGGAACTTTATGCAACTACTAAGTTAACTGAAGCATTTGAAAACTACTTCAATCTGCAAGCTCCAGGCAGACTTCTTGGTTTTACTCAGTTATATTAACCGCCACACATTTATCTATAAAGCATTCTTCTTTATTTAAGTTAAACAATTTTTCAAGGATGGTTTCCATCTATAAAATGAACAAAGTACAAGCTCTGTACAGCAGACTTTTCAAACCAACTGAAAAAACAGTTTCCAAACTATGTTTTGAAAATCTGCAAAACAATATCACCATTCTTGCTCTGAAGACAGTAAGAAAAGTTCTCAGGAGACTCCATCGCAATTTGCTTCAAGGGCTCTTAATTTATCTTCCGAATGGGCAAATTTCTCCAACATTAAAAACCCCTAAAATCACAGTAAGTAACTTTGGCACACTGTCATGTAAACATAACAAAAGGATACCACTTCTCGTCTGTTCTCTCAAAGAAAAGCAACGCTGTCTTTAACATACAGCTCCTATATTAAAACCCCTATGCACAGCATCTGTGGGGAATTAGTGAAAATATTCCTACTTTATACGATAGCAGTTGACATTAAAGACTTAAGAGGTGGAATATGGATTTTTTTTTTTAATTTTTTTTTTTACTAGTGATTCTGATTCAGAGTTAAAAGGCAGGTCAATATTCAGAGTTGCAACTGCTGATTTCAGTTAGCACTACACCCTTACTATGATCAAAATTGCAAATGGAAATACCTCCACAGTAGAGGCTGAGTGGTTAATTTTTTTTTCTTTTAAATTCTATTTTTCAAAACCTCAAACAATTGGCTTGCTGCTGAGCCCATATTTCAGCATTTATTTTCCAGAATACGAAGAAACCTACTGCTACGTTTATGAATCACATTCTTCAAGTTCTCAGCTAGGTTAAAAGGCTACAGGGAGGGAGAGACTAAAAGCTGAAAAACAGTTTATCCACTGTACGTCCTCTAAAACTGGCAAGTTTTGTAAAAAGTGGACTGTGAAGAAGCGGAAAAAAATATTAATAATTCATAACAAAAGTCAGATGATGGATGGGAGAAACTGGATTTAATGTCCCCATCCAGAAGGTATGCAGGTACTTGCAAGTCATAACTTCAGACACACAAGGTATTTACGGGCACGTTGACTGGCAGAGTTAAAGCCATTCTGCCCAGAAGAGTACCACCTCTACACCTAATGCATAGATGCAGCCAAAGGAAACTGAAAGATGGGGAACTACTCTACTTCCAGGAACAAAAGAAAGAGGGGAACTGTACCAGCATACTACAGTACAGCAGATATTTATATTTTTCATCTCCTTATGATCAAGCCTTACATTTTTCTGACATCCATCATCTTACCAAAACCATCTCCTGGCACTGCATGTCTGCACTAATTTTTGTCAATGCTGTCTCACTTATTAATATTTATTTACCTTTCCTTTTCATTTTAAAAGCTCATTGAAGCATTTGCTTTTAATAAAAAAGTATATAGTCTATGCAAACATAAGAAAGGACAGGTCAAAGTTGGCGTTAACTTTGACAGTATTATTTTTAATATAAAAATTACATCAGCTGGACTAAAGCTGCAAAGTGTACAGATTCTATGGTTAAAAACACATAGGATTTGCTGGTATCCAGGCTGATTCCCAGAGCCAAGCCTGAATCCATTCAAAAGCTCCATTCAGAGAAACAAAATGGAAGAAAATTCCCCAGTAGTAGGTCTATAAATTAAGCAAGTGCAATTCAGAGATATTACATAGCTGCTCACCCTTGCAAATGAAAATTCAGATCTTGTGCTGTCAACAGTGACATTACTATTCTATCTTATTTCTACAACTCAAAAGGGGAGTTTGAGGCGAAGAAATTTTTCTCATTAGGGCCCAGAACCCACATGGCTGCATGAAAGATCTGCACTGTTTATATAATTTTGTAACAAAGGAAGAAGTATTTTAAAGACAAGGTACTACAGAAATGATCAACACAAATATCAAGTACAAGTTTAACGTTATCCAGAGCACATAAAATGAATTTCCAAGTTGGAATAAACAATCCGAGCAATCATTTGTGCAGACGCATTGGCTTATTCAGCTATTTTCTTTCTCCTCCCAAGTTTCACGATCTCCAGTGAGGGCGAAGTGTTAAGAAGCAGGTCCAGTTTGCAAAGCAAAAGCATCCAGTGTTAGCACGGACATCATACTCCGCAGCACAAAATCCGCACCTTCATCAAGTTTCACTCTCCTAGCATTCCAATCCAATTTCTGGTTGTACACATGTCAATTGCTTCGTTGATAATTACAGGATGGCGAAAACTGATATAAATCATTGGGAGCTGACAATATATATACTTTTATATATTTATATTTAGAGTCCATCATAGAAAAGTTCGTATTCAAATTACCAAGTACACATAGGAGAAAAAATCTTCAAAATGACACGTCTGTTTTTGGAAATGACAAACCATGATTTCTATGCAAATGGAGATTCCAAATGACCTTCTCCTAGTAATTTTTCCCACCCTCCCTCCCCATGCCCTGTTCCCCACAGGTGTTTCTTCAGATCCTTTTTTTATCATACATCAGTTGTTCCTAGAGTTAATTATCTGCTGTGCAAGTACGTAACTGAAGACAGAAAGGAACCGTTGAAGTCTTCACACCAAGAAGGAATTGTGCTGCAGTCATGTTCAGCGACATCTTTGCAGTGCTCCAAGTCTCCTGGATCCCTGCTGTCTGCTTCAGCACTCTCCTACTTTCAGATAAAGGTGGAATACTGAGGTATATAAGTTCCGTGGAAAGTTTTAAGAAATACATCAGTAATTCAATCAAAACTTTGCCCAACGTCTATGAATCAAAACAGCATTTTGCTTGTAAGTCCTTCTACTGCTGCAGATTAAGTGTGAATTTCCACTGTTGTGACAAAGAAGGACTGCAGATCTCAACGGTAAGACCACCATTTTTGGCATTTCGGCTGTCTAGACAGAGGTTGCTGCCAACGTGCCTCAGTTTAGAATTGCTTTCAATTTGTTCCCATTTCTGCAAGAGAAAATACAGTTACTGAGCTGGAAAAGCAGCAAAAGGATGAGTTCTACACCCTGTCCTTTGAAGTCTTCATAAGCTTCCCTGGCTTGCGCTTATGCAAGCTGTGAAAACTGCAATGATAGTATGCAGTTTAGATGGTCCTTGAATAAAAGCACGTAAGTTATGGCAAGCCTTGCCAAAACAGCTGTTCATTCAGCTAACACACTGCAATAGATACAGAATACACCAAATCATTTTCCTCTACTTCACCACCTCTCAAGTATGCTGTCACACCATGTGACCTGTGTGAAATCTTTAGTCTGAAGAAAAAAAAAACCCACACACACAAAGCCCACCCGCATAACACAACAATTCTCAACACAGAGAAGCAGCACAATCACTAAAGACAACTCTACAGAAATCCAGAAATCTGTCAGACATCCTTCAATTATACAGAAGAGAACCAGTCAATCTGTGCTGTCAGAAACTCCTTGCCCAAGGTGATGCCAAGGACAGAGTAAATTCCAAATACAGGATGTTAAAAACTTTTTTTCTATAGTATTTCTTACATATTGTGCCTTTAAACCTTATCAAGATAATCTTGCTTCCTTAGTTTCTGTTTCTGAAAAGTGGCAAGAATATTCTTCCTTCATCAAGGAATAGCATTTCAGTTATCTGTCTGCAAAAAATGAGATCCAGAAGCAAGGAAGCTGGCAGACAATCAGAACCGATGACTTAGCAGAAAGAGATGAATTGTTATAGCGGTAGATCAAAAAGATAGCATGACTCTGCAAATGTGATTTTCCTCAGGCATGGGAAAATAGATGAAGTTACAATGCTGCATTAATAAAAAAGAATCGAATGAGTCTAGCGCTGTTATAAACAGGTCACAGCTGAAAAGAAAAAAGAAAGCCAAACCACACTATTCTGAGGCAGAGACTACATAATCTTCAAGCTTCACTGAATAAGCACAAACAACAGCGAGACAGAGTGAAGAGCAGAAGGGATAGAAGATATGACTACCAGGGCATGTTCTTGCATTCTCATTCACAACCCTTGTTTTCCTCACTGTTTGCAGAGTGCATCGACAAAATACTAACCTGTCTGCTGTCGTTTTCCCTGCAGCCCTGAAGTTTTATTAGTGAACCAGGTGCTCTGTCCACAACAGTAAGGCACAAATCCATATGTTTCACTGACTTGTCCTTTGTTAAGGCCCACTCCTAGAAAAAGGAAAAAAAAAGTACAAAATCGTGTATACTAACATAGGTACAAAGCGCATATGCTATCTCTGCATGTGTAGCACAGGTTAAAATCCTGTAAATAGCTATATATGAGCATTAGAACAGTTCATTGCTTCCCATAAAGCAGGGGAAGAAAAAAAGGTCCTCTTCAAACACATGAATTCCAATTGCTTCAGTATCGCCAAGTCAGCTCAGTTCTTGGCTGGCTGTTTGCTCCCTCTTCTGGATTTCCACAAGTACAGCCAGCAGTCACACACATCATCTAGTTTAAAACAGTTGTTTGAATACTGGTCCAGCTATATTTTTTTCCCTCTATTTATATATATATTTAATGTCTCTGTGTGTGTTACACACTCCTCATATCTTCTAGGTAGAGGAGATTTATATATATGTAAAAAAATTATATATAATTATACATCATCTTGTGATGATGTTCAGGCTGTCACCATGTCCTTCTCCCCAAAGTTTGGGGAGATCCAGATTGGTCTTCATTTGTCTAATTATCCTTTGAGGAAGAAAGCTGACCTATCCATTAAAGCCATGCTAATTATGCAAATCATGCTCGTTGCTACTTAAAATGGCACGATTAGCTTTACTCCAGCAACTAAAGAGGATTCAGAGCTGTATAATACAAAACCTTAGATACACTGGGCCAAGCCTGGCTACATTTAAATGTTATTTTGCAAGTAATCAGTGTTTCAGAAAGAAATTAAATGACTAATCTCATCCCACTTTTTTTTTTTACTTCTTTTCTGATACCATAACTGATTTTTTGACTTGCATAATCACTTTTAAACTCAGCAGATTTAACAGTTACAAGATTCCTTTGAGAACAGATGCTCAGGAAACAATCAGAACTTCTAACCCACACGATTACAAGTAATCACCATTGTACAGGTAGCAAGCCATTAGATGGGTACCATATTATGCAAGTACTAGAATAATGACAACTGCAAAACAAAGCAAAGGCAGGAGAACTTTGTGTATCCCTTTACATTTGCCTCCAAAACCTTTAAGCTGAAAAAATTTCCTTTCACTCTCAATATATTTATCTCAGATGACAGCAATATTGCTTGTCTTCTCAGTTCTGTCCAGTTTGTAAGATGTCAACAAGAATCACTAATAGCCACTTTTATCAACTTAAGGAATTAAGCAAGCTATTTTCAGAGCTTATCGGGAATCACAAATGACACTGAAATGGATGACCTCCTTATAGGATTTATACTGAATAGCGGCAATTGAAAATAGTACCAAGGAAGTGGTAAAACTTGTATTTGAGAACCCTGCAGTCAGAGTAAGGCTTGAAAATATTGCTTTATACATCTTACCCTTCCATCAAAAGGCTGCAAGAGCCCCAGACACAACAGAAATCATGCAAGAAATTAACATGTTTTAAAACCAAAGGTACTGCTTCACAAGAGCTCCAAGCTCTGCTGCTGGAGACATCTATGCGACAGCCCTTCATGGTATAAAACACAGTGTATAGATGCTTTTCCCTCCAGTGATCAGGAACTTTTACCATCTATAATCAGAATAAGATTACACAAATTCCACTGCACCAGAAGAGAAGGAAAGTTGCGAGCAGTCTGTGTGCTCAGGACACAGGCTGAAAACAGGATAGC
Organism: Chionis minor; assembly: GCA_013398295.1. Classification (NCBI taxonomy): domain Eukaryota; kingdom Metazoa; phylum Chordata; class Aves; order Charadriiformes; family Chionidae; genus Chionis; species Chionis minor. Next base: position 222,062 of record VZSF01000462.1, read on the forward strand.
TCTACGTAACAATTTGAAAATCAGGACATCTAAAAAAACCTGTGTCATAAATCAGAAATAAAAAGTTAGTGGAACACCACTAACCTGAAACCTTCCCCTTGCACCCAAGTGCATTTGACTTTACCTTTTGCTCCTTATTGTATCTCTACGTATTTGTACATAACTATCAAATACACCACAATTTCTTCAGCCCTTTAGAGGTGCACATCTGCCTTTTTAATCACGCGATTCTACCACCCTGTTGGGGGGGCAGAAATCCCATTTTTACTTAAATTTTGCATTTTAAGTTGTGTTGAGCGTAAGCCTGGGTACACTCTTCAAATTGTCTATTTATTAAGAGCCGAGTATTCTTAATACCAACCCCCCCAAACCATCTTGATAAGAATAAATACAAAACAGATAGTACAGATTTAAAGACTCTCTGATTTGGTCCCTATCCCTCTTCTCCCATGCTGTTCATTCCTTCCAAACCTACATGAATTCTGCTTGGACATAAAAACTGCTTTTGACCCGTTCTGCATCTTAATCTGTAGGCATGGCCTCTCACAGTGCCAGGATATGCAGTTCAGAGCAAGTATCTATTGCTTTATCAAGGCCAGCTTCAGAGAAGAAACTACATAGAAAGGAGGGTCAGATTGAGGGGAGGGGAGTTTGAAAGAGGAAGATAACTTTGTATCTATAGGTAATACACAACATCACCAGAAACTTCCAAGATTTCTGCATCAAGGCAGTTCTGACACATCCAGCCTTTCTCCTAAAAAACACTGTTGTGTTCTGAAAAGCTTTCACTGTACTTTCATAAAGGTAACACAAAAAGTCTCCCCAGATATATTCTCTTTAACTATAGGGAAAAGAGGCATATCTCAAATGTATGATGGCAATGCATGCAAATCAACATAGAATTACAGAATAGTTTAGGTTGGAAGGGACCTTAAAGATCATCTAGTTCCAACCCCCTGCCATGGGTAAGGACACCTCCCACTAGACCAGGTTGCTCAAAGCCCCATCCAGCCTGGCCTTGGACACTTCCAGGGATGGGGCATCCACAACTTCTCCGCGCAACCTGTTCCACGGTCTCACCACCCTCAGAGTGAAAGATTTCTTCCCAAGATCCAATCTAAATGTCCCCTCTTCCAGTTTGAAGCCATTACCACTCGTCCTGTCACTACACGCCCTTGTAAGCAGTCCCTCTCCAGCTTTCTTGTAGACCCCTTCAGATACTGGAAGGCCACTAGAGCGTCTCCCTGGAGCCCTCTCTTCTCCAACATGGTACATATTCTCGGAAATAACTCCTTTATTTTATTCTTTGTCTGATTTTAGGGTTTTCCCCGTCTAATTTAAATCAGAGCAAGCAAAATTCTGATATTCAACAGTTGGTTTGTAATAGGTCAGCATTCTATTTTAACAGATATACTTGAAGTATTAATCTTACATTTGATTTATAGTCAGGTTGATTCTGAAAAGAATTTAATGACAAAGTAGGGCAAAAAACAGTGAGCACGTATGCATGGATCTCATGATAATTAAGTCACAACAGCATAAATAGATTCTTTGAAATAATTAATGCTCTCATTTACAGATCTGACACATTTGCAATTAGTTTAAGAGTAGGATTAGAAAGGATTTGTCAAAACACTCCCTTTACTGTGAGTGAACAGGATTATGACATTCAGGCATCTCTATTTTCTAGAAGAGCCAAACAGGGATTTAAGACAGATTTTTTAATACTCCGCTACCGTAAATTGGAAATTACTAGTAGGGTATTCACAGCATTCTTCTATTTTGCAGACCCTAAGCAAAATACTTAATACAACCCAAATCTTTTAGTAAAAATCTCATCCAAAAAAATCAAACACACTAATTCACTGAAAAAAGCTTTCTATACAAGTATGAAGCTCCTGGGAAGGAAGATACTGGCCTCTAGTGTAAAAGCAAATATTAATAGAGACAAAGGAAGGCAATAATCTGATACACTGTGAATGGATCTCTAGGCTCAGATTCTAATCCTAAAAATACAAAATTATATTTGAGGGAGAAGTTATTTAGCTAATCAGTTATAACAACTGATCTCCTGATTTGGGTTCATCTTCCTATCACCAGCACACAGTACCTATTTAAGTTAAAAAGTTTCACTTTTTTTTTTTTAAATTTAAAGATCACATACTGTGGGGAAAAAAAATTAACGGCATACAGACCTGGTTTCCCCCGGCATTATGACATTCATAAACTCCAACAACACCATCTGCAAAATGGCCCAAAGTGTCAAGGCAATTGGTACCCTGCTGCAAAGCCCCAAAAGCTATATCTTGATGATCAGGTACCCTAAAATAAAACCAGAAATATCTGCTTAGTACAGTTTCTTCAATTTTATTTTTCTAACTCCTTGTCTTTACTCAGAATATTTTTAAGATGACAGGTTAAACATGAATGATGACTACCATCTGGAAACCTCGGTCATCTGAGGAGAGAAGGCAATTTTCTGTTCATGAACTGACCAGACATGAGTAAACTTGCAAACTTAGGACAGAATACAGATTTGTACTAGAGAATGAGGACGAACATACCAACTCAGCACAAAAAAAGCAAATTAAAGATGACTTAGCATCATCATTTAAGGTCACTAAAGCTTAACGCTATCAGTTAAGGTCATCAAGCCCTCTTGTCATATTTCTGCCACAAGCTAACTTGGCTGAAATAACATTTTACGTTTTTCCCAGATTGTTTTTACTGAAGTGTTAGAAAAGGGGTTAGGAATTAAAAAATTAAAAAAATCAATGTTTTGCTACTATTTTTTTTCCAATATTTGCACATAAAGCATACTCATATAGTATGGAAATACCTGGACAAATCCATTCAGCAAAGTACAGTTATGGGGTAGATTCCATGAGTTCATGTCAAACAGTAAGGCAAGGTCATATTAGCTCCTTTTAAAACTTCAGATTATATGAGTGTAATAATTCAAGCCAGCAGAACGAGCACATGAGAGATGACACAGGGTAAGACGACATTACACTTAAGTGTACGTTTTCCAGGAGAGCTTGCAAGGTGTATTTTTTCTGACAAATTAAATGAAAATAAATATCCTCTGGCACTTTTAAGAGAAAAATAAAGAATAACTTACTTCCTCAGCATCATCCTGGTTTATGAGGGTCTTTAATATGTGCGGTTCTGTAAATGTTTCACTAGGGCTGTAAACGGCTGGTGCTTTTGCATTCCAAGCCTAAATGTCACGAGCAGTTACCTGACTCTACTGACATGAAGTGCCCCCAGGAAAAAAACCAAGTATTCTTATAAGCCACACACAGTATCTTACCATTAATGCTACCAATATTAGCTTGACAGCAGACAAACTAGTTTATATACTCAGATCTGACAGACATACTTATTAACGGGTTATTGAACAGAAACCTTTTTATCCTTTCAAAATGTATTTCTCTTTGAGGATTTTTCATTAGTTAGGAGTCATTCATGTTACAGAAACTGTCAGGAATGTTACCTCTCGTTTCCCTCTTCTCACCCCCTGCCCCCTCAAATGTTAGTGATTATCCAGTGACAGAACAAGAGACAGAAAGAAGACTCAGTTCCTTAAAGTCTTAGGCATCTACTCTTGTCTGCCAAACATAAAAGACCCTCTTGGCTCCTGACTCCCATTACTTGCACTGGATGGAGATCCAGTCTCCTCCCTCAGCTAGGCATGTGCTTTGGTGAGGGCAAAAGCTTTAAAGGGACAATAGGATACAGAACAGTGCACTTCTGAGCAAATGGCTCCTGTAGGAGACTAACTTCAGGCTCAGATAAGTTGAGTCCATTGGACAACGCGCTCTAAAATACCTGCTACTGCAGCTGTCATTGCAGTAAGTAGAAAAAGGAGGAGGAGCTTACTTGGGGAAAAATGTTTCTTTAAGAACAGAAATAATAAAAAACAAGAGCAAATACGCCTGCATGAGCTCATATGAATAAATTAAAAAACATCCTTTACATCCAAGTAAGGAGAAAGAGAAACTGATGATTTCTGGGGAGGGCAAAAGAGAACTCCATACTATCTCCGATTCAGTCAAAACTCACCGTAACTCAGGATAAACATTTTCAAGATACCATTTGAAGGGTTTGCAGCTAAGTCTCTTTCTGAGTTCCATTCGGCTTTGAATACTGGAGGGGAATAAAAAGGAGTAGTTTTCAAAGTCAGGCTGTTGTCTTCGTATACACAGAAAACTCAAGAAGAGCAGAACTGTAGAACTTTATCTTGAAGAGGTAACACATGAGAGCTAGCACTGCTTTCACCTCAGAAGGTGCTGTCTCACAAGGAATAAATGAACAGGGCAAAGAAGCACTTGTGACTTACTTGCCATAAGGTACATTCCTGGCTGAAGGCACTGCTGCGTAATAGAAATTTTTATACTCATCCATCCAGACTTCCGCTGCCCTGCGTGTATTTCTACGGACAACCATACAAAACACACAGGTTATATTTTCTCCAGCTGCAATTAAATCTTGGGTTGATTTTAATCCTTCCTCGTACTATACAGTGAGCTGCCTCAAGCCAAGCAGAAGACACCCTACTAAAGGCCCAAGTAATTGAAAAGGATTAGAGATGCATTTAGAATGAAATGTATGTCTTTTTCACACTCAGAACTGCTTCAGACTTTCATTCAGAATTTAACACCCATCTTGTAGTTCTTTCTGCAAACTTCATGGAAGTTGTTAGGTTGTTGTTTATTTTTCTCTTTTTTATGAGAGTAACTTGACATGAGGCCAAATTCAGTGAGCGTTCACCTGGATAAGCAAGCTAACTGGAAACATAAAAATCTCAACAATTAGCAATATTTAATATCTTTTACATTTCTGAAAACAGATATGCTAACAGAGGCAAGACGTATTTTCAGTCTTCATCCTATTCCTACCAGCAGAGCACTCAAAGTTCCAAAAAGACGTAAGTTGCTGTGACATTTAAGGCTATGAATCAAGCAAGTCTGCTGTAGCTGAGGTAACAGGAGATCCAGTAATTAAAAAATATTTTTAATGCTTTAAAGTTCAAGAGAGATTAATTATTGCAATAAATGTGAAAAACAATAACCCAAATTCTTTACCTCTAATCAAACAGATCTCTAACCAAAATTCCTGTATTTATGTAACTGGTGTCTTTAAATCTCGTTTTGGACTGCCAGAAGGTAATGCCTTTTACATGGAAGCCAGGGGATGGAAAAAACTCATTTACTTCTATTGTTGGTAATTTTATGCTTAGAAAATTAAGTCTTATTTCACTTGCAACTGCCATGCTCTGAACTTATTTTAGATTTGGCAGTAAGTTCATCTAAAGCAACTGGAGTAAACTCAGTCAGCCAGTAACTTCTTTAATATGATTTTTCCAATTCAAAAGATAAAAAATAGTCAGGATAAAGCGAGTTCTTGCAGGCTGCGCTGAGAAGTAAGGATGTGGGGAAGAAAAAAAACATTCACAAGACAGACCTCAATCTTTTTTTTTGTTTGAGGACTGATTTTTCCATGCAAAGATTCCTTTAAGTTTTTTATAAGCAAAATCCCATTCAATCCAGATTAGAGAGCTATTTCAGTTTATCTTCACTTGCAGTCCCTCAGGCCTGACAGTGCGAGCCAGCCACTCAGCACCTGCCCGTACTGCTTGCTCAGGAATCAGCTTGGCTGCCTACAGGCCAAACGGATTTTGGTGGTGGGAGAAGAACTATTCAGTTTGTCTCGGCTGAACAACTCCAAAGGCACTTTTCAAGGTCAGAATACACGGCTGCATCACACTTCCCTGTACCCAGGGATGAACAGTCCAGGCTTGGGGCGACACAAGCACAGAAACTGTGTAGATGCTGAGAACCGCCTAAACTAGTAAGACCCCAAAGAAGGCAGGGCACTGAGGAACACAGTACTTAACGCTGTGTCACAATTAATGAAATATAGCACCGAGTGATCAGAGGTAGCTTTGCACAGAGTAGACTGGGGTCTGCAAGGTTTATTAGCTTGTCTGACATGGTGCATTAAGGCAGTACCTACTGGTCTAACAAATCCTGCCGGACACAAGCTGTATCTGCCCGCACCACAGAGCCAGGACGTGGTCTCCCCTCTCATGAAACAGGACTCCCAGACTCTTATGCAGAATCACCAATTTGTTTTGGCTGCCAAAAGGCAGTGCCTACTGACTAGTCAGCTAAAAATAGGACACTTAGCCAGAGCACTCCAGAACAAATTGCACACAGTCAAGGGACAGATGATGGCATAAGCTAACAATTCCTGACTGCAAGACTAGCACAGACTCCATACATCAAGTTTCTTGGCACCATAGTCCTACACATATCTGATAATACCTGTATTACAAGGGTATCCCATTCTCTCATTGCTAAAACTGAGGTTAAGGCATTCTGTTACACTGGTTTGACACCCAAAAAAGCTGACATCTGAGGAAACCTTCAAATATGCAGCAATTTGTCAACCCCGCCTTTAAGTGATATGCAACTTTTCTAGGTCCATTGAAAAATAATTCCAATGAAACAAAGAATTTTAATGGTATTTCAGAATTTGAGACAGCTGGACAACTAAGGATGCAGGTAATAAACCACTTGTGGAGAAGGTTAGATCTGGAAAGGGATGCAAGTACCCAAGACACTAGTTTGCAGGATTCAGCTGCCCTTATTCAAGTACGTGTGGGATCTCTTTTCAAAGTCATTTTGAATACAAATGACTGGAAAACACAATATGACTTTAAAAAGAAAACTGTCATAGTAATTGTCAGGACATTTAAGTGATCAAATCACAATGATGATTTAACTTCACAACAAAATCCAAAAGCTTTAACCCCAGTATGAATGCAAAACCCTCAATCCCTGGTAAGAAGATGCATTTCTGATGCCTGCTGTATCCTTGCATGCATACAGCCACACTTCTTTCCTGCTTTTCAGTTGAGCTGTTGAAGTACTTATTTACATCACAAGAAAAACAGCATCTTGGCAACAGCCCAAGGATGGAAAAGCTGCAGAGGAGTGGAAAAATTGCCCAATTATATATTTACTCATTTTTATTAACCATGCTGCTTTTATGACACTGTCATTTTAAAACCTACCGTGAAACTAAAACAGTTGCACACTAAGCCTGCAGAATACAGTTTAACTGGTAGATCTTTCTACCCTCCTGATGCACGCTATAAATACTGGAAGAGAGATGTGAAGTATTACGATGTATATTTCATCGCTAGCTTTTGTTTTCTTGTAAGTACTTTTACTAATTTTTCACTCTAGCATAAAATACAGATCTCAAAGAATAGGGGACCAGAAAAATCCCTACTATTACTACTGGAAGAAACAGGACAGTGACTTTATTTTAACAAACAATTCAATTCATTGGAGTAATCTTGGTGGCATAACCAGTGTGGAAGAGAAGAATCACACCTTAAGCAGGTTCCCTCAACCTAAGTGAAACACAAGTCCAAATAAATTCATAAAAATGTCGTCAGCTGCTGATATAAGTACATCTATGCTCTCTGTGTTGCTTCATGTGAAACAGAGTTTGGACTTCATATCCTGTCAAGGATAAATAAACAGTTTTATTTGCAGCTCTTAACCCACAGAACCTTTAGCTGAGACTTGTACTTCTTCAGTCCCCCGAGAACCAAGTCCAATTCTCTAAACCAAAACCTACAGCGATTTTTCAGCTACAACTGATAGAGCCTTGGTCAAAACGTCCACCATACACTCATGCAATACCTTCATCCATATTATTTAAAAAACACTGTGAACATGAATCAGAATTTCTATTCTCATTCTATAAAGGAAAAACTGAGGAAATAGCTCAGTATTTCAGCTATTGCTGTACATAATACCCACAGGAAAGTTGACAGGCATATAAGTCTAAGCCCTTAATACTGCAGCTTCTTAGGTCTACAGAAAAAGCGTTTTTAAACACAGCACAGTTGAGGCAAATATGATACAGAACGAAGTTGCCAACAGACCAGCAAAAATGCTAGAATCAGTCTACATAATCCTTTGCACATCACATACTGATCATGTATTAAAAAACAAGCAAAGCATATTCATAACTTAGTGTATTCTGGCTCTTAGTCAATGATGAAGCTATTTCTATAAAACAAAGATTTATGAAACACTTCTGAAAATAAAGCCTCCTTTAAAACCAAATAAACACCAAGTTCTCAAAATTGATAGAATGCCAAGCTAAGCATTTCCTTCTTTTCCAGATTCTCAGGCTCTGCCTACTAGAAATTTCCCTTTTTCAACTTTCAGGTTCTTCTCTCAATCTGTGTAGTTGCATCAAAGTCATTAATTTCCTTTTCATTAATATTTTTCCATGCTAGATAATATTGCAAATATTTCTAAAGAAAAGATCCTTAAAATGAAATTACTGCCACCTGCTGATCATCTGAAGAAATCCAAAATATCCCTACTTAGTTAAAGACTTAACAGTTACCTTGCAAACACAGTACCACTCCCACCAGGAAACGTGTAAGGATGCTGTTTGCGGAAAACATGACCCACTCTGCTGCAAGGGATGATTTCTAGGCTCCCACCACATTGCCAAACTCTGAATGAGATCTCTGAAATAAAAACATGAACGATCAACTGTAATTTTGTAGCATATTATTTACAGAGCAGGCTTTTAGCAATTATTGCCAAGAAGATCAACAAGATGGTTTTCTGAGAAATTCTAGGATAAACAGCAGCATATCTGAGCATTTATTATTCTCCAAGCTCAGGAGAAATAATCATATTAACTTGGAAGCAAATCTTTATGTCTTCTCTTATCTGAGGTTACCAGCATTCCACAAATTCACAAACCACGCTGCAGTTTGCCAGAATAAGTTAGATCTATATGTCCTATTACTTTGCTTTATTTAAAGGGCAAGCCACAGTAGGTACCCTTAACAGATAAAAACGTTCTACCTTATAAAAGAATTTTTTAGATAGATGGAATAACACAGTGGACAAAATCAAGGCACGGTAAAACAATCAGTACATTCGAGCTGCTAACTGATTATAGCAGATAACCAAACACTGGCTGTGGAAGTAGTTATATCAAGTTAATCTTTATTTGAAGGCAGACTGAATAAAGATGCAAGTTCTGTAAACTGAAGGTTATGGACAGCACACTTCTAAGCCAGCCTAGTGAGTTGACTCAGCTACTGAGGACAAGAAGGTCTAGAAATATATATGCACCTTTCTCAACATAGACCTTTGACACCAGAAGTTACCTAGTGCTGACAGACAGCTTTTCCTCTTTCATTCCAAATACGCACAGTAAGAAGGGTGCCTCCAGTAGCACTGTTTCAATTTTGATGATTTCCCCTTTAGTCCAGCAGTGGCTACCAGTTAGAGTGCTACTTTTAGTTTCAAGCTTGTTCATAATCATCCAGTATCTTTCCACAGATTAAAAAAAAAAAACAATAATAAGCAGCTCTAATTTAAAGTCAGTGCCTACCTTTTATGACTTAAGTGCCATTCCTTCCCCCAGAAGCCTTCCTCCCACACACACAAAATAAGTCGTAAAATTAGTATTACTTCAAGAATTAAATTTAAAAAAAAAAACAACCATAAAACAACTCCAAATGTCAGAGAGCATGTCTTCTTGGTAGTCTGTCCACAGAAAAAGGAAAAAAAAAAAAGGTGCTGTGATTTCAGCTGCTGACAGTGCAAGTTAAGTGCCTTTCTTCTGAATGACCTTTGCTTTCACAGGGATCATTTCCCTATTTGTTTTACTTCAGTGGTAAATTCTGTTGCATCAGGGCAAATAAGGCATTCACGAATCCTAGACAGTCAACATAGTCCAATCTTCAGACAGATCATCCTCCAAAAATATTAATGACAATATGGTCTTTGACAGTAACTTATGGTCTTGATTTTCCAGTGGAGTTAACATGGGAAAATAGGCAAAAGTATTTTTTAAAGCAACTGAACATTACATTATCTCTGTACATTTTTCACAGCTCTGACTTCGTTCTTACACCTCTTTGAACTTAAAATGAAAAAAAATGAGAATCACAGTAAATGACCGGTCACTGCTTCTAGTAAACAAGTTAGTAACAAAAGCACTTCTATATGTAATTTATTCTGGTAGAAACAGAGATACAAGACTTCAAGCTTTCCTATTATCTAGCTCAAACTTGGTCCTATACTTCTCAAATTGTGAAAGCAGAGGAGTAATAATTTTATTGTGCCACTCTGAAAGATTATTTATTGAGTTTTGCTAAAAATTCATACAGTTATTAGTCCAACATGAGGGGATGCTGCACTCAGTGAGTACAGCCTAGTGAAAAAAGACAGGGAGATCTGATCAAAGATAAAAGCTTTTGCATTAGACAAGCAAGTGCAGACTAAATGCTTGATATCTAGTATTAGATTTATTTAAGTACTAGGAAATAAATGCCTCTGAAATGATGCAAAGTCAGATTCTGGTTAAAAATTAAGGTCAGTATGCCTAAGTATGCAGTATGCCTAAAGCTCGCTCTTTTTCAAAATTATTCATTTGAATGTTTAATACAAAAAGTCACTGTCCTCTATTGAACGTATGTAGGCATTGAAAAAGTATTTTTAAGAAGTAATTTAGAAATATCTTGTGTCAACTTTTTCATTATTCATAGCTTCCTCTACTGTGTACTTTAATTGGATTAATTCTCCCTCCATAAACTGCCAGAAATGCACCTACATGTGTACTTTCCAGCACCTAAGATTCTGAAGATTCTCCAAAAAAAGTGAAAATGATGCAAAATAGCTCTTCGGGAAAGACAGCAAAGGACTAGTAAATAAGGAGAAGTAAACTAATTCTTATTGGCACCAACATGGCTTCTAAAGCCTGCATAGATTTTTAAAGAAAAAGGAATGTACAGCAACTAAAACTTAAAAACACCCCAACAAATTCCCTCAAGACACCTTTTTTGCCATACTCAAACAGTGGGAGAAGAAGTGTTACTATTGTAGCAATTTCAGTGGACACAGTTTTTCATTAAAAAGGCATAAACAGCATGTCAAATATTCTTCAGTTGCATGAGATTGTTACACCTCTCAATAACAGATTTGCTCTTTTTATTGCAGTTTGTCATCAACACTGAAGACCAGGAATGTCTTATTCGCTCCCTGATTTTAGCAAAGTTATTAATAAAAACCTAGGTTTTCAAACTAGGCCCAAACTTTCTAATGGTCCATCCAGTTCTCCAGTGTGCTCCAATCCTCCTATGCTTCAAAAAACATTGTAAACATCCTGAGAATTAGAGTTTAGGAATTTAAGACAAGACTGAACAAACCTTGATCCATGTTTTGTACAGCAAGCATGTGTCATCAATCACATTTAGCAACAAAGTGAAAATGGACCATATCTTCATGGTAAGAGCTGCCTCGGCTAATTTAGGGAAAATACTGCAGGCCCCTCTTGAAATTTGTGAAGTTGAGACTATACTAACATGTGAACAAAATCTCATGTAACAGCTGCTCTGTAAATGCTCGAAGGAAAAATGCTAAGTTTTATAAAGCACAAATGTAACTTACAGAATTATTTTGCAAGTCCATCTAGCAGGTTATTTGCATGAAACATCAAGCCACTGATCCAGAGATATGCTTGAGGGTAAAGAGGCCTGATGAGTACGCATGTTGAATTTTAAACTGCACATCAGAGATCTCCAGTATCTCCAGCATGTGTAATTTATTGCCAATAAAATCATAGGCCATGTGATTTTTACTCTTCTTCAGTTAGTCTGGCAGCTATGAACAAATCATTTGCTGTCTGCAGTACTGATTGACTTTGCTTTTTCAGGGAGCAGGGAAAAGGCACCCCAAAGTCTCCATCTCCTCCTTCCCAAGGAGGAGGGGGAACAGAATGCAGCAGGAGCAACATAAACAGCTTTTCACATGCAGTCTTCTCACGTTGAGGAGTGAGGAGCTGTTGCTTGTGCCCTTTCCTGCTATCAAAGCTTCAATTATCAAAGCAGCTGCTAAATTTTCAGAAAAAACTTGGTCGCTCAAGTACGTGCTTGCAGCTAATCAAATATTTAAGTGCTCTAGTGGCAAAAGGGGTTTTCAAAGTGAATGCAAGTATTGCTGTAGTAAGTTTATCCAATGACTTCCCACGACATTTAAAAAATGAAAAAATAATGATATTAATACAACTTAGCAATATACAGCCATAGTAGTGAGAAAACAGAAACACAGAAAGTAATTGTTCAAAATACATAAGAGCTTTCTTTGAGTATTGCACAGGAAGGTCAGAGGCTGGACTGTAAGGATGCCTCTTCCAGCCTTTAAGTTCCTTACAGGAGTGTTAAACATTTGGTTACCATGTCTCCATACTTTGTGTGCCGTATGCATCAGACATTTCCTTGTAGGCCAAGCATATGCTCAATGCATATGCATATATCAGTAACTCAAAATACTCATGGATTTTTAGAAGTTCAAGGTATTTTAGGATTTTGCAGCTCGCACGTGCCGTAGAGAAGTTTCTATCCTTGGAACTGGTCCTAAAAAGCACACTACTTAGAATGTCTGAGGCTGCATCCCTACCCTAAAAAACAACATTAATTAATGTAAATTAATGACAGACTGCAAGTCTTGAGAAGTTCTCCAGTTCTAGTCCTCCAAATTTTTTTTGGTTTGTTTTAATACAAGTATACCAGTCTTAACTGGAGAAAGTCTTTGTACAATGCTGTAATGCAAAGCACCAAAAAAACCCTACTGAAGCCAGATCTAACGACCAGATCAAAGAAAAAATGGCTAAAGCACAAATTCTCTCTTCCCTAAATTCCACTCACTTAAACATCTGAAAATAAAGAATTACAGCAAAAATGCCTTCTCAACCATAATTCTCTCATAACACTGAAGAAGAGGTTTAAAATTAAAAAACTCACTAATTTTAGATGCCAGGCTGTATAGTATTATTAATGTTAAGAAACAGATTATTTTTCAGTCAGCCAAGTTTTAAAGTTCTTACATGCACTTTAAGAAATCAATTAAACTCATGAACTCCTGTGTTCTACTCTTCATGATTAAACTTCAGCAGCTTCTTAAAACATGCCTTAAATCGCCAACACTATTGTATTTTAATCAATAACTTTAGATAAGGATGTGACTTTCAGAGAAGATAGCATTTTGGAAAGTAATTGTCTATCCACTTCCTGTAATTTTTTTATTTTATCAGCCAAATTCCATTACAAAAACATTACAGCTTCATGAACAAATACTTTTATTCTCTCATATTTAGCATATAATTCCTACCTTGTTTTAATCCTTTCACTGAAATAAGCCTTTTGGATTTTGCCAATAACACATGTGAAGTTTTAACTCTGGTTTTAACCCTCTTCACCCAAAAATCAAGGAGACCGTGACTCTGTGACTGTAAAGGCAATGATGAAACCTACTTTCTTTCAAGACTGATCCAAAGGTAAATAATATACTTACCTAAGTTTTCTCCACCCCAAACATCCATCATCATGTCATACTTCCCAAGTTCTTCAAAATAGGATTTGTCCATCACAAATAACCCACCAGCTATCATGGGTGTCCTAAACAGACATGAAAAAATAAATTAAATACTTACAGAACCATGAACTGGGAGGTAGCTATTATTTGCACCTCAAGGTTAATATCTCCTTGAAAAAATTTGCAGTGCTTTCAAACGCAACTGATTTTGTATCTATCACTTCAAATGTTGTCTGCACACATTTCTATAGCATATATAGTGCTATGACCACCTTCTGAGGCAGTTTCCAAATCCCTGTTTGGCTCACAAGTTCCTGAAGTAAAGGGTGGCAATTTCTGCCAGCAATAAAACATTAAAACTGACACTGTCAGTTTGCCCTAAAGACATACATTTTTAAACAAAGTGACATCTACCTTTTGTTAAGGGGATACAATCTACTAGTGTGCTTTAAAGTATTTTTTTCAAATACAATTTACTTCTGAGAGTCTCATAATGCTACATAAACATGAATGAAATTTCAATATTAATGAAAGCTATAGCAAAGATCCCCTTTCAGAAACAGATTAGATGATTTCTAACTTTGCTCAGCTGCAAACCACAATTTATTAGATGGAGAAGCTGCAGTACAGACATACTTTATGGGAGCAACTGGATTCCCTTGCCGTGCTCTTCTTTGCTCTGGTGTCATATAATCCCATTTGAACACCAGGTTCCAATCAAAGCCTTCAAGAAAAAAAAATAGAGTAGGATGTTAAAAAGATTATGGTCATCATTCAACTTGTAGTAACATAATGTTGACTGAAAACACTGGGAACTGTTATGTAAATTAATAGTTTCAACTCATACAAACTTCTGGGTAGAAAACAAACAAGTAGAAGTCCAGATGAAAGGTAAAGCAGTTGACAGGACAAAAAAAAAAAAGAGTAATCTCAAGTACAAAATAACTTTGATTTCTCTTGTTGCCATCTATTACACAAAGAAACCCAGTCAAAAAGTGACAAAGCAAAAACCTTTTATATGAATCCAGTGTCTCTCATCTTTACATCAAATAGAACATCCTATGAAGACCTTCCAGCCATTTCAAATGCTCCCAGTCTTTATTGTACAATTGCATTTCCTCTCATCAAACAATCACATATTTATGTTTACACAGGCTTTATGCAGTACTCTTGGTACTCCTCTATCAGCAGAGGCTCTGTATCATGAAGGTCACAATAGGTTATGTAGTTCCCCCTTATCTTATTAACATTCATTTAACTTCCTGCTTTCCCACTGCATGGGAATGCATTTAAATGCATTGTTTTTTAAACCTGAGACAAGCACCACAGCACCAAAATCTTACTTCCCTTATGTATGTACACATATCTGTATACACACACAACAACAGCTGGTCTGGTCCTTTTACGAGTTAAGCACAGAAGATCACTAGAATAGACAAGACCAATGGGTGACCTACAGCAACTTTCTACCTGACAACTATTTGAATTAATTCCTTTAGGCAATGATACAGAGCTGGTGTAAGACAAACTTCCTATAGGAAACACTTTCATAACAGTTTGTGAGCGGGGTTATATCCATAAGTATGGAACATGTATTAAAAAAACTCCACAAGGTCCATAGCCCTCTCCCAGTACACCTTGCAAATCAACCTTATACAGACTACCTGTTGCCAAACGCATTGAGATCCTATGAGGTCATATAAGGAATGATTTCCAGATTTCTGGGCCACAGCTGTCAATAGTCTTCTTTCTCCAGCATAAAGATAAAGCAATTACTTTGTGGGGAAGTAAGGAAAAAGCTAAGCTAAAAACACAACAATTACAGTCCTACAAACTGTCTGTCTGCATCCATAAATGTGCATAGTAATGATTGATGCAGGCAGTTGAAAACGGAACAGTTATCATTTTAACTCATAAGATATTTATCATACACACAACACAGAAATTATCCTGAGCAGTCTTTACAGCACGCATGCCAACTCTTTCTCTCCGTGTTTGAGTATTTCATGAAGTGTTGCGCTGTAAAAATGAAAGACGGACTAACTCCTCCAAAACTCCCAAGTAGCAAAACAGTAAAATGGCTACAAATGATAGTACTGCAAAGCCTCCAGCATGAAAAGTAAAATGAGCTCCAATATTTCCATGCAGTTAAAGAGTCGCATTTCGTCATACATACCCAGCAAAATTACTTGCATCTGGGAGAACTTGAAAATACCTACTGTTCCCCGGCAGAAGCAGTAGAGATAGAGTTATGTATACTCCAGTGAACACAAGGGGTCTCTTTTGGAACACAGCACTCTGTTACAAACTCTGAACAAGTGTATAAATTGTCTACCCATAAAAACTGGTTTTCCGTCTCCATTTTCACTGACTCTGGGAAAAATCTGTTCTCAATGAGATAGTATCAGTAACTCTGTAAAAGGGGTATTTTTAAACACAAGTGCATATCCAATATGAAATTCTATCCAGTATAAACTGCATCATAGGCATACTCTAAATTATTTGATCCAAGTTAACTACAGTTTATTGCAGAAATTAAAGCATTTCTCAGGACAGCATAAACATTTTTCTAAATCCTCCCTCAAAAAAAGAAAAAAAAAATTTGTAACATCAAGTGCGTGGATTTAGTATTGACCAGACTTTGGATGTATTTCAGCCCTCTCCGTTTAAAGTTTGTAGCATTTGCTAGGTTCCTTGTCTTGGGTGATTAAATCCTTTCAAAACAGACCAGGCACAACTGCTGTCCCAGCTGTCTCAACTCTCCATGCTTCAGCCACACAGATACTGTATCTAAGGTTGAAAGCATAGTCTGGTCTCCCTGTTTAGGCTTAGCCCCAGTGAAAGTGTCCCATGATGCCAAATGCTGTAGTGCCTCTAACATGGTAATCTCTCCTCTGGGAACTGAAAAGAAACTTATTCTCCACGTTTCAACAGACCCTCAAATAGCTTTAAACGCTGGTATGTGCAACATTTCTATTGTTAACATCAAAAAAAGACAGCCTCTCACTCTTCAGTCCAGGAGGAAGTATGGAGGCTCTGTGTACTTTCAAAAACAATTTTTAAATCTATTTATATTGTATTCAAGGGGACAAAATGAGCACTAAAAAGCAAAAAAAAAAATTGGAAAATTGGGAAATGTAGTTCCAAAGATGAAGCATGAAAAGCAGTAAGTGAAATGATCTCTCAATCTTTGCCCAATTCACTTGGAAAGAATTAAAGAGCATGAACCCCATAGGAACCAATCAAAGGTTTCAGTGAAAGAATTCCTCCTCCTACTGCAGACAACAATAAAAGCCACATAATGGTATAGAGATTTCCATACTCAAGGCATAATGAATAGATTGGCTAAAAGCCTTAAGGTTTTAATAAAGCTGGCACACAGATAATAGCACAGAACTATCCATTAGCATACTGTGAATATATGCACAGTAGGTGTTATTTCAGAACGTTAATTAAGAGGATATAGAACCTGTCACCTCCAGATTACTGACTGGATATTGAAGGATATGTGACATTATGCAAATATTGCTTTTATTTTAGTTTACTGAAACAACACTTAGTGGTCAGTTAGAGACTAACTGACAGAATGAGCTCAAAATTGGTTTTTCCTTACTCACTCATTCAGAAAAAAGCTGAAACACTGTGGGAACAGCACTGCATAATTTCTGTATGGTAGCTCACCTTATATCTTTGTGCAGACAGTTCAGTTTCCAGGGTTGTGGGAACAATTATTTCAGGGAAAAAAAAAAAGCTGGGGGGGGACGACAACGGGGGAGGACAGGGGGGGACGACAGAACAGCTATTTTAAATGCTAGATTCTTGCTCACAGTGAAAAAAGCAAGATTTTGGGTTTTTTTTCTTTTTTGCAGTGGTTTTGAGGTTTTTTTGTTTTGTTTGTTTTTTGTTGTGGTTTTGGCTTTTTTTTTTTTTTGAGAGCTTCACGTGTTTTTACTATTTGCTGTCAATGGTTTACACTAGCTAGACATAGTGAAACTGTAGTACTTCTAAACTCATTTTAACAGGAAATTTTGTAACTGTAAAGATATAAATACTACAAGTTTTCATGGTCACGTTACTCTCTTCACAATTACAGCTTGTGGCTAACAAAAACATTTAATTTTTAAACACATTCCAAAGCCTTCTGCTTATTCAGAAGAGTTTAATTTTTTAAGCAAACCAGCATCTTGAGAAAAACTCATAGGCACTGCATTGCTGATGGGCTTCCAAGATAGACAGCAATTAAAGTCTATCTTATCTAAAAAGAGAATCTTAAGCTCTGGCCATAAGCTGCTTCTGACACATTTACACAATCCTACAAAGATTAGAGTGAGTACTGCACATTGGAAAAAGGCAGCATAAACTTGTAAAAATTAGTATAATAAAGATGAACTGTTTTAAAGCAGAAGATAAGCCCAATTAAAATCGAAGCCTAAAAACAACAGACCTATAGAAGTTAAACTAGGTATATGAAAGGGAAGAACAATATGGTAAGTGCCCATTCCACAACTGCAGTGATTATGAGCTTCGATACTTGATGCTTTTTTTAAAAAAAATTGTATTCCAGTACAGGTACATACCGCCTTTTAAATCAGCTGACGCCCCCACGTACTGGAAGTTGTCCATATTAATTACATCAATAATAGGAGACACAACTCTGGTCTTGTCCTAAAATAAATATTAGAAAGTAATATTGAAATAATGAAATCAATATATAAATGTTCAGGCAGGATGAGATGTTGAACAGTTCAGCAGGATTTCATTAGCCCGTCTCCCCTAGCTCTCCCTTCAACTTATGGCTCTGAGAAGCCATCGCTGTGAATAGCATTGCTCAGCCCTGCTTCAGAAAGCAGAAACCATACGATATGGCTGGGAATCTTCTTTCTATTCTAGGCTACTTATATTCAAGTAATCCCCCTCTTCTGACTTGCTCTCGAAGAAGGCAGCAAGCTTGGAGTTCTAAAGGCAGACAAGTAAAGAGTACTTCCATTACTAGTTTTAAAACTAGCCCAAAGAAAAAAGGCATCCAGGCAATTAATATTTTCCACAGGAAATCTCTAGCCACAGAGTATGCTACAGTCTTATTATTTCAGCCTTTAAGGAACTCTTAGGCCTTCCTGCAATCAGAAAAGTCTTAGGTTAATGCTAACCCATTTTACACTAGAAGAATCACCCTTCACAATCAGATACTTAGATAGGAAAGAGAACCTAAAACCACTCCAAACTAATCAATGCTATTAATCTCCAGCAGCTAAGATTCCAGTGATACAGATACCACATTCCTGTGTCCAACCATGGTCTCGTATACTACTCTGAGTAATATTAATTACCGCAGCTGATGTTTTTGGCAAAATAGTTTAAGAAAAACCAAAAATCTTTCCAACACCACCACACACAGCATCCAGCAGGATCACAAGACATCAGTACTCTACAAAAAGACTCGTCTAATATTAGAAATGCAATATCATGGTTAAGCCAGTTTGTCTCTGTGAATTATTGGGGGGGGAGTTACACTTACACACTGAAGCATAACTTCTATGGTAGTTTGATGGAACATTTTGCTTGAGTTCAAAATAAAAGTTTGAGCTCCACAATTTAGCATGATTCAGAGAGCACAGATAACTTCAGAACAGTGTATCACCAAATGTGTGAACATAAAAAAAAATGTTTTGAACAAACAGAAGATATTTTAGTAACTGTTACAGAGAATCAGGGGTCTCAGTTAAAAAAACATACTAACCTAAACACCTCCATTTTAAGATTTCATAAGTATGTCTTCAAACAACAATACATATGTTCTAAACAGTGGTTCAGCAAAACATACCCCTTGCTAATTAGTATTATACAGAACACATTGGAACCAAACTAGTATGAAACTAGCTTGTGCTCATAATGAGACTTAGAAGCCACTCAGTGAAATGCTTAGCTTGGTCCAAGAAGGACATTCAACGCCTGCTTTCATTTATTGAATCTTAACTATTCAACCTGTGCTGATTTTAATAAGCCCTAATTACGTAGCTGATATTTAATAGGTCATTCTGCCCAAGTGAGCAAAAGGTCACCAATTTCTGTATCAGCCAAAAGGAGAATCCAAGCTGAAGACTAAGCTAAAAGCTGAAGATTCATTACTGATTTCGATATTCCTTTTAAGTATCACCACAGCTATACCACCCAGGCCAAATATCTGCTTTTGAGGGATGTAATATCTAATCAGGTCTGCTACTAAGTATTAATTAGCTTGGTTTAAAGCCGAC
This sequence comes from Chionis minor, assembly GCA_013398295.1. Lineage (NCBI taxonomy): Eukaryota > Metazoa > Chordata > Aves > Charadriiformes > Chionidae > Chionis > Chionis minor. The sequence goes on from VZSF01000462.1 coordinate 241,743, forward strand.
TAGAAACAGACAAAGAGACCAACCTGCCCTATTCCCCCATTGATCACATCTTTAGCACCTGTTTCTGTAAGCTGTAGCCCCAAGTCCATGTTTTTAATAGCAAGTCTACAGTTTTGCTGACTGTGTTGTTCTTGGGAGGCAATTACAATTTACTGCACCTTAACTGCAAAACACTGTGTTTGTGTGCCCTCCTACACCACTAAAGCATTTCAGATGCACCCATGACCTTATTGTAGGCATTCTATATACAGTGATAGAATTAGACCACTCCTTTATTTAAAGACTGATGAGACAGAAGATATCCAGCCTATCCAGTTATACACAGTACATCCATCAGCATGAAATACAAAAATGAAATCACCCTTCCTTTCTTTCTCCTTCTCTCCTTAGCTGGAACTGAGACAGCTTATACATCTATGCCCATCTCTAAAAACCTTTTCTGACGAATATTTTTGTTTTCTCAAATGGTTCTACTTGGCATAGTTGAATGTGGTCATAAAAGTTGCCCAAGCTATCAGGTGTCACATCAGGCAGAGGTTCAGTTATGTTTCAACTTATCTCCACCATGATGAGCAAGCAGCTATCATGCTGTCTTCTATGCCTTTGGGATTTCCTCAGGCTTTTACTGCTGGTCTGATTATTCTATCAATATCAGTGCGACACCACACTAACACCGCTTGCTAAACCTAAAATATTATTTAAACAACTTACAGTTGTTTCTCCAATAGACAAATACCCAGGTTGTGAGCATTCAGTTTGATGTACAACCACCACTTTGTGGGCTTGGAAACACGCTGGTCCTTCCACGATTTGAAATTATAGATTTGCTCAGCAAAGCAGCAGACAGAAGACTTGCATGTTCTTAAGGTGATGCTTTGCAGGGTTGTTAATGCAGAGGCTGCTAAAAAGAGCTTGAGGGTCTCCAAAGTACAGGGAGTTCATTCACTTAAAATACTAAAAAAGCAGTTGCTCCCTCTTAATTGTCCTAAAGCCAGATACTTATTTATCCATAGTGTGATTAAAGTAGAAATCTGATGTGCATTTTAGAAACAAAAACACAAGCAAGAAGGAAGTCGTCTTTTTGTAATCTCCTGCTTCATTCTCAGGGGTGCACACTGTAACTTATAATGGCACACAGAATTGAAAAACCACGTGCTTCTTGTTGAGCATAATGGAAAGAAATAGCCTGTGAATACTGCAAGTTTTTAGTGCTTGGAAATTTGTAGCAGAATATTCCATTTTAATATTTCATAAGGAGGTTATGTATACTCTAGAGAGTTAGTTATATATTATTCTCATAAACCATCAAAAACTGTCCTCAAGATTCTGTATACATTGCTTCCTCCCCCCTCTAAAAACATTGACACTTCAAAGACAAAGCTTCACAACACTCTTAAGAAAAAATATAAATATTTTCCTTTCAGCATTGTGCCAATTAAAGGTTGACTCATTCAAGGTCACAAAATCCAAAACAAATACGAAAAAGGAATCCACATCTCTATTCTTAATCTTAGTTCTTTCTTCCTTTTAAGATCTTCTTTGTTTAAAAATACCTTCCTAAAAGTGATATAGGATTTACAGCTATGCTATGAAAACAGACTAGTTCAGTTCTACACCTGAATCATCCAATGTTTATTTTTCTCCTATAACTATGTATTATAAGAATAGAACATCAAAGCGATCAGAAATCAGAAATGGAAAAAGCCAAGTTGACAAACATTCATGAAATAGCTAGTAGTTACCAATGTTTTCAAGACTGTGTATACTTACTACTATGTTGACATTTTGGGAGAGTCAAAGGGTTAATCTCCACTGGCTCCTCATTTAATCTCCCTTAACTAATACACACACGAAAAACCCCCTAGAGGTCATAAAATGTAGTCTTCAGGAATCAGGCAGAAAACCATTCTCCATGAAGGAGCAAAGAGGGAGAAGAGATACCAGCTCCAGGTTACACAGGTATCTGTACATTCTGAACTCTAAAATACCCAGCCTATATGTATATTGCTTCTGCTTTAAGCCTTTGGTCAGATTGCTGAAGAAAAATCCCTAGCAGCATCGGACCACTCTAGGAGTGCTAAGCAAGTATGGTCAATAGACAAAGACACCCTACCCTGGAAACCATCTCAAAGAAGAGAACCGTGGGATGGATCATCCTGCAATTGAAGGGGAGAGCTTGGTGCCTCAGGAGCTCCTAACACAAGCAAGAGGTCAAATAAACAGCTTTCTAAAATGGTTACAGCACATAAGATTGTAGAACTGATTCAATTCAGCCTGTTTCTTGGAAGATATAAATTTTTATATTGTAACACACACAACTAATCCTCCAAAACTCTGAAAGAATTAAATGCCAAGTGGGCAATTCTGGAACAAAAGGAAAGGAGAAAAACTCCACACTTTCCACTACATATAGCATAGATGCAGCAGGTCATCAGAAAATACTGGACTAATGTATAGTAGGCCTGATCTGAAAAAGTTACCTTTAGGTCAGAGAAGAAATGAGTTTGAGTTCATGTCTTTCCAGCTTCTTGTCACTAAGACTATCGAGAAAATGCTGCCAATTAACATCAAGTAACATACCGTCTGCACTAGCTAAATCAATCCATTTAAAATAACAGAGAACTATCGTACTATCCATGCCTTAATTATTTGAACAAGCAGAAAGCTTAGAAGCTACCTTATCAAACCCCATACCTGTTGGTTGGGAATCTTCCCAGATGAAGGTAAACTGGAATTCCACATCAATTATTTATTTAGCAGTACATCAAGCTTTTAAGAATGGAAAACCATATTCATACAGCTGAAAACTATTCAATGGCACACAAGATTAGTGTGTAGCACTGTGACAATTATGAGAAGCAAGTTTTGAAGGATCTAGTAATTCACATGCTGCTAAAAAGTAGCTGCTACACAAAGCAAAATATGTACCAGTTTCTCTCACCAAGTATACCACGTGTAATGCTGGATCTTTACAAAATGGTCACCAATTTAATAAGAGGTTTTACATTCTGTTATGACGAAAAGGTAATACTTTTTTATATCCCATATCAGTTTCAGAAAGCTAAATGAGTATGCCCTGACAAGAAAAAGGGTAAATGGCAAATCAGTCGCCTTACTAAAAGCAGGGTTTTGTTGACCAAAACTACCATTTCTCTTCTGATTTCTTGAAGATGTAGGTGCTTCAAACCATTTACACAAAAAGGCTTGAAAACAGTTACCACATCCTAGAATCCATTAGTGCTTTAGCTTCAAGCATTCTTCACTTCCTTCTCGGATATATTAATGCCTTCAAGTTTATTTTCCTAGTTAATAATGATAGAAAAATTCTCCCAACCCTTCTGAAGCTGCAACACTTTACATGGGCACAAAAATAGAAGGAAGCGCTACATTACTCACGCTCAAGGGCTTTGTAGGCTCTAGGTACTTTAATAGTGTCCAGGTTTGAGCTGATTAAAGTTATTTCTACTCCAAAATAGGATTTTAACTGCTGATATGTCTTAGGCGATTTACAGTATTTCTGGAATATACAGTAAAGCATCATAGAACCAAAAAAGAATAAGGAAAATCAGTCATCAGTTGATAGCTTCTCTGTTGGCATACTGAGTATAGGGGTTTTACTTCATTCCCTGCTTCCCTCTCCCCCTCCCTCCCCCCCCTTCCCCACTTCCTTTTCTGGGGGGAAATGCAAAGGGAAGTGTAGGGAGGATAAGCAAAGAACTGGGCAGAGTACAAGACAGAGTACCTTGGCAAAACCACTTTGACCAGGAGCATTTTGAAAGAAAGCCTTTCCAGGGAGGGAAGTTTACCAGAAAGGGAATGCAATTAATAAAGAAAAGCCCTGTTGTCTTGAGTGCTCCCCAGTGCTTCTTGGGATCACACTTGATTCACTTTCCCCTTAACTAAGTTAACTAACTTCAGAGCAAGTTAACAAGTATAAACAACCCTCGGAGAAAACACTATGCTTTCACTCTCAGTTGTATTTCTGGGACACAGACTAAGCATCATTTTCACAGAAGCTGAGAGACCACAGTCCCTGCCAATTTCCATGAGAATTTTTGTTTCACAGCTCAACCTTTCTCCTATTATAACACCGAATCTTAATGAGGCATAAATACTCAGGTAAACCGAGTTACATTCAGATGATATTGGCTGAGCAGAACTCTACTTTGCTCTAAAGATTTTTGACACTTACTGAGGAGGTCCCTAAAGAACCCGAGAAGCATATATTTGAATTGCTTGTAAAGATAATAATAAATATTCACATTTTATATTCCTGTGTTCACAGATTAAATGAACAAAAAGCAGGTTTTAATCACGGAATGCTCCGATCATGTCCATCATCTCACTTCAGAGAAAAACCTTCCTTAGAAAAATGCATAAAATTAATGTACTATAAACCACATGTCTTTACAATTTAAAAGCTGCTCCTTCAGGAAATTACTTTAGAAGACCTCTTTACTAACCTCAGCTACTCTTTCCAATAGCGGTTCCAGCCAGTGTTCGTTGCATTCACAGTGACTATCCAGGAAGGTCAGTACTTTTGCTTGTGCTGCATCTGCCCCTCTAACACGGGAACGCATCAAGCCTGAGAAGTAAAGATAAAACATTTGAGGTACTTAATGAGGAAAACAATCAACAGTAGTGAGAAACTATTGCATTCCACATTAGTAATGAGTTAAATTACTCTGACACAGGACAAACACACAAGTTCCATTATCAAAATGAGAATCTAGTTAACATTTCAGTGAAATGACTTCACAACAAACAGCCTGTAGGCTTCCAACCTACTGCACCCCAGTCTACAGGTTTCAATCTGATTTAAGCAGAAGAATTAAAGTACCTCTTCAAAAAAGTGATACACAAATATGTCTGGGTCTGCAATACAATAAGTGTTATTTATAGTGATAAACGTTACTCAAGATCAGTCCTGAAAACAAACACCTTTCCTACAGTTCTACATTAGAACTGAGAAAATTAGCATCATTAACTTATCCTCCCCACTTTCTTGGCTGCCTCCCTCTGCCCCCCAGTTCCCACCCTAGTCTGCCCATTCTATCAACTTCTTCCAGAAATAACCATGTTTCATTAATTCACGTCTGAGAGCCTTCCCTTCACCCCCTTCAATTGTCTTTCCCCAGTGTTTCTTGCAACAGTGGGGTTTTGTGGTTTGGTGGGGTTTTTGTTTTAAATCTTATGTTGAAAATATTTCTTTAGTAAGAAACTTCTGGTAAAGCCAAAAGGTTCTTCTCTTCTCTACACCTCAGTTACACAGATCCCCTCACTGATTTGCCCTATCCCCTTCCTTCCTTCCCTTTTAATATTTGTTTATTGGATGATACCATGACATCACCATTCCTTAAAGTCCCTTGCTATGTTTACACACATACCCCAGAACTCCCACCATTTACTCCAATACAGAAATAGCAAGCTTCCTCTCATTCCTTTGCAAATCTCCTCCTTTTCTCTATTACTATTCAAAATTCCTTGATTTCATTGTCACTCAAGACCAAAGCCAAGTAATTACTGTTTTCTTTTTCTTTCTACGTTGTTTCCCACCAAGTCTGTTCTGCTTTGTTGTTCCCCTCCATCCCCTTAACTGAAACATTGTAAAAGTGTCAACCCCATTTCTTTCCATTCCCTTTGCAAAATAAACCTGCAAAATATTATTCTGCCAAATACAATATAAGATGCTTAAGAGGAAAAGCTTGTTTGGTCTGTCCAACATTCAGCAATGAAGAGGCTTACCAAGATCCTTGGACTACCTCTTACCACAAATGTGAGTGCTTCACTGTTACAGACACGCGCTGTGCTGATGCTCCCTGCCAGTACTTTCTACACCTTACCTGCTGCACGTGGGCAGCTAGCTGCACCTCATTGTTTCTTTGCTGTCTCCCTAATTCCAACCTTTAAACCTGTTCTGTTCACTTTTTGCACATCAAACCATTCCTGAAGTACTCTGGCTATGTTTGTTTTACTTTTCCAATTCCTCCCTTTTAGAATTTATTATTTTTAACTTATATTCTTATTGAACCTACTGTCTTGCTCTAATTCCACAGAAACCACACAACAGTGTTTCTAATTTCCTTCCCCCCCCTCCCCCACAAAATCTGATATGATTGCTTGGGTCATAGAGTCTTCTACAATCACATTCAGCCTTACAACAGAGTGTTGAGAAGGCTGCCCTGAACATTTATTCAGACTACCATGCCCTCCAGAACACATCTTTTCCCATAACAAGTGCCGGTTTTACTGATGAGACCAAAAGCTACTATCACATATTTCTGAAGCAAGGCAGTCGATGTCATCCCACTATGCCTTAATTTTTATTTTAAAAAACACACTGCTTTCCCCTGTGGTTTATACTAATGTGTTACTCTTAGTGTCTTACATACTGGTTGATTTTACTGATTGTCTTAAATTTTCATTTGTATGTGTCGGATATAAGTAGCAACCTACACTTGAAAATGAAAAGCAAAGTGAGTATAAAACTCAAGCATAACAAGCCAGCAATCAAATGAAGTTTTTTAAATATTTTCATTTAAAAAATAATCACCTGATTGCACATATGCATGCCTTGGCAAAACTTTATAAACAGTACAGTATATCCCACAGGTAATAATTTAATCCTAATCTCACAAAAATATCAAGTAAGGCAGTACTGTGCCTTCAATTTGCAAATAGTTGCTCTTCCCTGACACAGTAAAAGGTTTGTCAAATCGTATTTCATTTTCAGATACATTGATGCATATTTTCAAGTATGAATGAAAATTCAGTTCATCTGTACATGCAGTACAAAGTCAATATTTATAATTACTAAAAAATAAAAATCAAACAAGTGTCACTTCATTCCATTTTTCCACCACTATTATCTCCAAGTGTTGTACTGATCAGAGGAGTGATACCAACTTACACAGAACCCTGCAACCACGCACATCCTAAAAGGCCTGCTTTCCTAACAAGCCTTTGTTCACAACTATATCCCAAACAAAATATTTAAACACTAAGAGCCTGTCTGTTTGCAATAAGTAATTACAGGACAGCACAGGTTTTGTGTGTGTCATTTCCAGTTTCTGACAACCTAATGATTCTAGCTGCTTCCCAGGCCAGGCTGGCAGCCTAGAAGATACAGCACCTATAAAAATAAACAAGCACATATCTGCTAACTCAGTCAGCTATTTCAACTGTCAACTGTCAGTTATTATTTCAAACAGCTGTAGAATAGCAGTTGCATGTATCTAATACTTTAAGCTCCACAGCCAGGAAGCCGCTGACTGAAGGACTCAGTGACATGAGACCATAATTTACAAAAGCAACTAAGAGGAAAACAAAAGTGTAAGACAAGTTTGTTACACAGTACACTGGCTTCAGCAAAACTGGCATATGTGGTCCTGGCCCTCCCGGCTGCTCAAACCCTCTCAGGTCTGCCAAACAAACTGCTTGCCGGGCTGTCCATCAACTGGATCCTTAAAATGATCTCTAGTAATGGAACCAGCCAAAAAGAGAGGCCTATTTTTAAGCTGGATCATTTCAAATATTCATAGAGTTTACAGCGAGAGCTTACGTACACTGGGAACGGCTTAACTTAGGATTCAGTACAGTAAGAGAAAGGAGAGACAGAGGACAAAAGGCAATTTCTCAATTCAGTAAAAGCCAACAGTGGGCAGCTGTGCACACAACAATATGAAATTAATTCAAATAATTGTTTTTACTTGCACAAGTAAAGTTCATTCATAAAGCGCAAATCCCCCCCTCCAATATGTAATATATAGCAGAATGTTCCTTTAAAAGACTTGAAGATGAACAGATAACACAGCACAGAGGAATTTGTATCTTCCTTCCCCCAGATTAAGCCTACCTTCTCGGCGATCATTTCGAAGAACCCGCACTTTTTCAATTTTTCCCAAGAGAGCACCATCCTCAGCTTTAACAAAAAAAATAAAATTAAAAAAAAGATCAAATTATGACAAACAGTTTAATATTCAACACTGCATACCATAAGGGAGGCTGTCTTCAAAGAAAAACAAAAGCTTTGTAGTGGAAAATGTTTATGGTCATAAATAGTTAAATATAATACACATGCTTAAAAAAACCAAACAAACCCAAACAACCTACTTGTCTCACCAGAAATAAAGAAAGGTTACCAGGCTAAGAAGTTACTACCCTTGTTATGTTATTTATAGCTAATTTAATTATAAACTCTTGAAATATTTTTATTTAATTATATTCTCTTTGCTTACTTCAGACAGTTTCTACATTGCATAAGGAAAAAAACTTCTACAGGATTAAATAAAAACTGTTGCCTATGCATATAAGAAAGTTCACTTTTTTTAATCAACATTAAGGCTTAAACCTATCTTAAACTAGCTATGAGCTAACAAGGCAAATGTAGATATTAATATCATTTAAGAAATGCTTTTCAGAGGTCCATTTCAATTTTTCAAGTTCATATTGTGATACCCTAGTACTTATAAAACCTTGACTTATTTTAGATTCAGTAAGAATTTTTCCAAGAGACTGACAGAGACAAGCATTCATTTAAAGCCATGCCACAAAAATATTTGGTGCAAGTACCATGGGTTTTATTTTTACATCAGATAACATAGTATGTTAAGGCTGTTTTCAATTACATACTCTGCTCCTTCAGCTAGTAGGAAGTAATAAAATATACCTGAAGTATTTATCAGAATTCTTCACATTTCCACAATGACAGATAGGAAAGAATCAATAGCTAGTTTTGGATCAGCCTCTGCAAACTCCTATTTGTGATCTATTCTTAACCTAGTCACCTACTAGCATCTACAGAAAGTCCTACCAGAATAAGCAAAATAAAGATCCTGTAAAACTACTTACAGTCGTTACTGTAGTCATCCACCAGTATGATTTCCTTAATAAGATGTGATGGGCTTTTTTTAAGGACACTGAAGCAGACAAAAAAAAAAGAGTATTAAATACTAAGTAGTATTAATTTTCCATAATAATGTCATAAAAGTAGTTAATTTGTTAAGCCACAGGATCCTTGGCTAGGTTCTACTATCTTCAACAACAGCTATTGGCTTATTCTTACAGAAGGATCTGTGAAGAGAGGCACACAGAATCGTTACCCCCAAAATTCCAGCCTCCAAAAACAAGTGGATTAGAGAACTTGTAATATGGAAGTCTTGCTGATAGCTTTAGGTCAAATATCCCCTGAGAATCCATCATCCCTGAGTTTTTCTCAAAACTGGTTATGCAGCAGACCTCCAAACGTCATCTAGTAATTGGTTCCACACTTTCATGCATTTGTAGTTAACAGGAACCACTTTGTTTAACACTGCTATTTCAGAACATAAAGAACTGGAGGCACATAAGCTATTACCTGACACAAGTGAACGGCCTTTAGAGAAAAAAAAATACAAAAAAATCAAGGGGTATACCTGACAACAGTTCGAAGCAAAGCAGATCTTGCCTCATTATGAAAGGTGATCACCACACTAGTGGCTGGCAAATCTATGCGCCATTGTTTCCGTTGACACCTGAAAAGACATAATACCCTGTCATTTAAACATAATATCTACATCCCAGGCTTAGCAGACAGCCTTCCTTGTGAAGCAGTCACCTATTAAAATCATGTACACGCTACATGTACCTAGGAAGAAAGAAATATCTTGTTTGCAGGTGAGATTACAATCAACTGCCGCCACTTTTGTTATTGTCTCAGTACACAACTGAGTAAGAAGTCAGTGTCAGACATAGGCAGGTTCAGAAAAATCACTGGACTATCATCACTGCCGTATGTTGTAAATACCTTTCACACAATCAAAGATGAAACACGAGTGTTTATTTTACATTAAAGGCATCCAATAAGTCTAAGCAAATAAGCATATTTTCAATTAAAATACACAGGTTCAGCGGCTACCACATGTCTCCTCTTTTAGAATGGCACAAGTCCACTTCTCCCTTTATTTTTAAAGCTCCTGTAGCATCCTGGTCTTGCTCATAGATAAAAACAGCTTTCTATTCTAATGAGAAGTCGTAAAGATTGTAACATTCCAAAACTGAAAAATAAAGATAGCTGTGATGATGTCAAGCAAGCTAAGCACACAACCACATCCTTCCAAACCATAAAGATAGATAGAATATTTCATTATGTCAACTCATTTTTCTTCACCTTTAGTACTCTGAAATTAATGTAATAAGCAAAAAGAAGCAAATCCCAAGATACTTCCCACAGGACTACATGAAGTTGAGCTGTTTAAATCCACTGACAATAAACCTAAAAAAAAAAAAGGACAGTACTTTCATTGTATTAGAAACTAACAGTAGCAGAAAACACTGTATATTGAGTTTATACTTAAAGCATTACAGTCTGAGGTCACAACACTGATGGCCATTCATAGAGTAACATACAGGAACGATGTCTTTCCTCACATATCCTTTATTTACTATTAGGGGTAGAGTCTTAAAAGGCCTAGTTGTCTTTGGAGGGGATAAACCCAGCTTGCATACACTTGTAGCAAATGCAGCAAGCAATTCTGTATTCTGTGTAGCATTAATCATACTAGCTTTTAAGGGACGCCCAACGGTGGGCGTACATGATAGCTTTGTCACTAGCACCCAGCACTGAAGCAATAAATCACAAACGTGTACACGTTCCAGGAAAGCAGGGAATTAAGACCTTCTCTATTGTGAGCTTCTGGCAATTCAACTAGACAGCTACAAGACATCCAGCCACTATATACCAAAGCCTATGGTGCCAGAAAAGATGGTCTTTTTTCTGCTAACTTTCAAATTGCCCACAGAGGACAAGCCTACTGTGCACGCAGTTATCAGATGAAGCACTAGCATTAGAATAATTTAAAAAGTCACATTAAACTTACACTGATCTCTTTGGGGAAGAGAGCACTTGAGCCAGAGCACATCTTAGGGTGGAATTACTCAAGGCAATGAAGCCTCTCAATTTGAAGAAAACTCAAGAGAAGAGCACTCCTGAGTATTTCTGAGGGAGAAATTAAGCTCTTTAGACTTCCAAATAAAACTGGAGGAATGTTTCCCCCAGTATTTCTGCTCTCAGCTCTCCAAAAAATGCCTGCTTTAACTGAGACAGTAGCTGTGTCATTAGTGCCACAGTTAAAACTCAAACCAATGAAACAATGTTATCACTTTTGGCAGGGAGATCAGACTTTCTTTCCTCAAATTACAGTGTTTAATTTTACATGCAGAATGAGAAAAGCTATTTGAATAAAATAGAACTTGAACTGAAAACTTCAATCTAGAGCTTCAATGCTTAGCATAGGTCTTTACAACCAGTTAAAAGATGAAAGTACATTCCATTCTTTCCCCTAGAAATTTGAGTCACTGGACTAGTTCATATCATTAACAAATTTTCTGAAATCTCCACGGTTTGTTGAAACCATTTTTTGACAAAAATATCCACTTTAACTAGTGCAAGGAGAATATTCACCTCAGCAGATACCAAAAAGACAGGAAAGATTGTCTCTTCTCTACTTAAGAATAGAAGTTGAGTGTGAGGTCAGAAGCTTCTAATAGTTGCAGAATGAGAACGAAAAAACAGGTTAGTCCAGCTAAATTGCTCTCATAATTCTCAAGAATCATACCAACACATCAGGTAAGAGACATGAGACATGGACGCTGGTCCAAAGTAAGCATGGCTGACATTGGTCCACAAAATACCATGGAAGTATTTCACCCTTCATCCCACTTGGGAGACTATTTTAACTAACTTGGGAGCTTTATGGAGAAAAGACAGGCACCTTCCTTTTCTCTCTCCCTCTGGTGTCTCCTCTAGCTTCTTCTACCTACAGATCTGTGAATGTACGTTCATCCTAACTGCAGTATTAGTTAGGCAAATTAACTATACACAGTTGGCTGATTCTATGCTTTGAGATTATGTCTGCCTAGTTTTTAAAACCAAGTTCAACCTGCTTTTATTATTTTTAAGTTACGGAAGTCCTAGTGAGCAACTGCTGGTTTAATATCAATTAATTCTGCTTAAACAAGATTAGTGCATGTCACTCAAATCCTTTTCTAAATGAAAGTGTTCTCTACTCACAAGAAAATAATGTTTTTCCTTATTCTGAAGTGTACTATATGCTGAATCTGCACAAGCAGCCTGACATCGCAAAATTTTTTAAGCATCTGAAGTTTAATTCTGTCCTGTGTTCACCAGGGTGTGCATAAATGGATTCCTTTTGGTCTGGAGTTGACAATCGTCATACACTTAGAAGATCGGAATCACAGAGTGACTGAGACTGGAAATCTTTTAGTCCAAACTCTCTGCTCAAAGCAGGGCCAGCCACAGCAGGCGTGCATTGGACTTTGAATATCTCCAAGTCTGGGGACTTCACATCCTCTCTAGGCAACCTGCTCCACTGTTCGATCATCATCACAGTGAAAGAGACTTACAAATGTGGAAGCCAAGAAAAGCCATCAGACAAACAGGAACAAAGACAGACAGAAATGCAGCAGTTTGGATATAGCATACACACTGATGGAAGTCATGGAAACAAAAATACTTGAACAAGTTTTCATTGTTCATTGTTCTTTAACCCACTGTTCAAGGTTCACACCACAGTCTACTGTTTCTGTCATTTTGAAAGCCGGAGAGCTCCTGCTTTAGAAAAAACACCTGCTGCTCAAATGCCATAAATACAAAAAGATTAATCCAAGTCAAACATGGCTCAGTTTGGCACTTACTGATCATGCCTAGTGTCAGGAATGCTTCGGTCCATTCGCAGTTTGTCACTTTCTACCTGATTGAACTTATTGCGGGCATACGGATCCTGTCCAGATCGCACCACTGTAGCGCCAACATAAGCATCTTGATCAAAGTCTTGCCACCGAACTTTTCCTACAATAGAAAAAACGGGAAAGTATCCAAGTTAATCTTCACAATCCAAACAGAACTGATGAAATACCTTGTTTTTTAATTTTGCAACAAAGTAATTAAGCGTCAACAGTATTGTTACCTGTGTAACATCAACAGTCACGTTTGCTTATTAAATTCCTCTAGAACAATTAATACAAAATTGAACAATTTTATAGATATCAGTTTATATAAGTAATCAACACACCATGCTTCATCTTGTCCATTTTGTGGGAGTTTTTGTTGGTTTGTTTTTTCTTTTTTTTTCTTTAAGCCCCAACTACCACAATTTCCATTTAAAAAAGAGACCCCAAACCCTGCTATCAACAGAATTAATATGGCAGATGATCTGGCTATGAAGTTATCCAAGGAACATTTATTTTTTAAGATCTAGTCCAGACTTCAAAGACATTATAATTTAATTTACTGTCTCACTACGCAAGTAAAAACACAGTCATTTATAATCAAACCATTTGAGGACCAGGCCTTTTAGAAGTACAAGGCAACATTACTCTCAAAAACAAGCACCTCATGTAGCCAGAGCTCCAATATGGCATAACTGCAGCCTCCTTTACATTCAGAATGGATTCATGGATTAATTTCTCTTTAACAAGGACAGTGTTATTATGTGACTGGTGGTGGCACTAACACAGAAAGGTAGATTAGCATCCAGCCACCAGGAATGAAACTTCCGAACTTTCACCATCTTCAGGCATCAAACAACAGTATGGTACTTACCAAGTGTCTTAAAACTACCAGTTCTTACCTCTGGTTGAATGTCTACTTCTTTGGCCTATTGACAACCGCATAAATGCTACCTATGGCAAATTTATACCACCTTTAACTCAAAATCAGAGCTCAGGTTTTAATGCAATACAGACATTGTTTTAAAATACATGTGCATAAGAATCTCCTGCAAGTATGCTGTGGTGAACACGGCATGCTGTTGGCATAAAAAAAGTTACAAAGCAAAAACTGTCTTTTCAGGTCGCTGTTTGTTACAGATGTGAGGTGTTAATAGTCATTGTTTTCATAATTAACATACAAAGTTTTTGAGGTACTTCCAATTAAATTCAGTAAGTAGCAGGTTGCAGAGATGTCAGACTATTCAAGCTTAGCTTTTAGACAAATATTATAGCTGAAGCATATCCTAAACTAAGCTGATATGCATAGAGGAAATACTAGTCTAACAGCTATTAACAGGAGTCAGAGGTTGCTCAGATGTTTCAAGGTTTGCCTTTGCTCCATCTCTCCACCTGCACAGCATGGAAACTACAGCTTTCTATCTATACGCCATGCCCCAACTACGATGCATTAGCTCCTGCTAGAAGACTCTGTTATTGAAAGAACACTTTCCATCATTAAACAAAATAACTATCTGTTGTTTAACTAGACAAATACTACCAACTTGATTAAAAATTCTCTGTAATCTCAGGATCATCTAAGAAGCTCATCTACAGAAGCAACTTGGACCCAAGGTGTGATTTGGTTATCAGATGGTAGTGGAGGTTGTAAGGAAAAAGTATCAAGGTTGGGGGGGGAGGTGTTTTTGGGTTGGTTAGTTTGTTTTTCAGAAGCTTCCAACATCCAAGTAAAGTCACAGAGTAAAAGAAAAGTGCCCATACTTTCAGATTACTGGTTTAAGAGCTAGCCTAGCCAGTTAATACTAAGCAACTATTTTAACTTCTTTAGGATGGTTGTTCAGATGTAAAAACATGCACCCACACAGAAGCCAGAACTAGAGAGTTAAACAAAGACAGACTGCAGAATGTTTAATAGACATTTGTTGAAGCAGACCAGAGGGGAAGCTATAGGAAAATAACTGGAGGGAGAAATACAGATTTTCAAATTCCGGTTACTGAAAGAACACTACAAAGGAAACTTCCCAGCTGTTGTTGGTAGCCCACAGACTGCCAAGAGTTTTTGTTAGCCTTTCAAGTTCTTTCTTCAGAATATTTCCAGGAACTGACTTTGCAAACAGGTTTACACATCAGCCAAATAACACACTATAAATAGCCCAATACAAAATTGTTTACAAAAATTACACCAAACCTCACTTGTAACAGAACTATACAAAATGCAGGACCAGCTGATTCGGGAAACTGAAGAAACAGCAGAGATCAGAAGATCATCTCCCTGTATAACCCTCTCCCTTAGCATTCCCCAATGCTTTTGCAAACTCCTTGGCAACTAAACTGTATTACCACACTTCCTTCTAATTTATAATACAGCTTCAATCTGCAACATATGTTGAATATTTTCTGAAACACAGGATATAACATGTCACTACTTTTCTGGTCTAAAAATAAATATTTTAGTGGATTTTACAAGACACAATGTACATTTAAAATGCATTTATACAGGACTTTCAAACGCTTCAGCTTCCAAAGGATTTTAATGCTATGCCTGCTTCAGGACTGCCACCCCCTTCCCCCATCCAGTCCTAAAGTTGCTGAAGAGCAGCTAAAACACAAGGGGTCAAGAGGACATCACATCGGTGACAAGGGTGATGCCATAGCAAGCGTTCTTCTTAAACAGGTTGTGTTCTTTATGACCTATAATGCGGGCTGCCTGCATGGCTGCAAATGCTAACGGCTCAAGTTAACCACTGGAAAATGAAAGGCTGATCCAAAGCTAAGTATACTGTCCAGCCCTACTTTTGCTGAAAGGCTTGCCCTTCTGACAATTTATCAACAAAATTTTGAAGCTAGAAGTGGTTTAACACACCTTTTCCAATAATAGGTACTGTTTCTCTTATATGCTTCCCTGGGGTATACATAAACAGGAGCATGTTTGATTTGATTGCTTCTGGGGAGTCAGAGAACTGGTTATACAGTTTTGTTTTAGTTATCCATGGAGACAATCCGTCCATTGGTCTCTCTAACTATAAGAGCTAACATCACTATTTTCATAAAAAAAGAAAGAGACTTTTGCAGCACTTAAAAAAAATCACGAAATTACAAAGGATAGATACATTGTTATGTACAGAAGGTAAAAAAACCCAACAGTTTAATCTTTACATAAAGCCATTTTAAAGAAAGATAATAAATAATTCCTTAATTCTGAGAAGTTCTGAAAGATACTACACTTCATAATGCTGAAACCTAAACTACAAGTCTCCTAACCTCTGTGGAAAAGCAAGAAGTCTTGAACCAAAGCCCTCCTAAAATTTGGTCACTTTGCTTTAAAAGAATATAAATAAACAAGAGAAATACGAATTCCAAGCTTCATTGCCATAAGGATTCAAAAGTTTGCCTACACAAATTGAAAATAATCAAAACAGTGATTTAAGAGTCCATAATTCTGTGCAGCCTTTGACATTTGATTTGAGACTCTCCTACTACTTTGCAGTAATAATTCTTCTGCCTGTTAAATCAAGCCATAAGAGGTTACTAATAAACAGATGAAATGAAAGAAGCCCTGACCTGCTTTACTTTACACTTAATTTTACTTCTAGCTTCAACTCTTCCAGCTTCTGATATGTCTCCCTTTCAACTTGTGACACTTCCCACTTTTTTAATACTCAAATGGCTACTTAGGCCAACTGGAAAAGGAAGGTCTTAGAGGAAATGTACAGGGTTTGGCCCAGAATATATAAACATTCAAAACCAGGAAATAAGAATAGTAACTGGAAGGTGCAAAATTGGCTGACCTATAATCCCAGTGACAATATTTGCAGAGTGTTCCGTTAAGGAAAAAGAAAAAGTACTTGAAAAGATCTGCCAGAAACCAAGTTAAATAAGCCAGACTCTTTAACTTTTTAGGATTTATTTCCCAATTCATACACAAAGTAAAGTTTTTGCCAAAAAAATATACATACATAACCAGAGTCTTGTTTCTCCTCTCCAGAAAACAGCTAGGACAAGGTAGGCCAAAGGCTCCAGGAAAAATGCCATGAATGTCAAACAGCTTATACTGTACCAGGAGACTAAGATTGCAAAACAAAAATCATACCTCGTATGTTATTTGGGATGGAAGTTTCCAGCTACTCAAAGCAAAGTTTACCTTCATCAGTTCTTTCTTCAAGACCTTATAGTATTTCAAATGTTTAGCTTAGACAAATTTGTAAGCCAAACATTAGGTTTAACAGAAGAGTAAGATGTATTGTTCTAACCGATCAGAAGTTGTTCTCCTTGTATGGTAAACTTTTTCAATACAGTGTAAAATATTCAAATCCATTTTACTTTTTTTTTTTCATTCTCTACAACCTCAATTCTAGCTATATATTAAATCTCATTGATGTGAAACAGTTTAGCAGCAAGAGAAGTTTGTGGAAGCAGTCATGTAAAATGAAGATTCCTTAACACTTAGCTTTCCTAGCTCATCCTCAATGCATAAGACCATTTCACTCAAATAAAACAAAAAATCATGTTGCTCTGTTATTTGCCAGCATGCGACAAATAACTGAGCAAGCATGAGAAAAATAAGATACACCATCCATGCACTCAGGAAAACCTGCCACGTCAAAAGCTAGAAAAAACTAAAAAAGTATGAACCTTGGCTGAATCTTCAGTCAGAAGTACAGTCCTGAGGTGACTTGTCTGTTCCCTGCCAGTATGATCCATCGAGAAATGGACTACCTTTGTACCAGAGGTTTTTATGGCACATACTAGCAAAGAGTCACATTCTCTATGGTTTTAAACCCAAAGGAGCAGTGAAGCTGGCAAGATTTAAAGAAGCTGAAGCTTTAAGAATAGAGGTACATATTGATAAAATAATCCTGGCACTTCCAAACTACAAAGAATGATTAGAATCAGAACAGCTGCTGCGTTTTACAGCTTTCAAGGGTAAATGTTTTACGACTATGAATCTTTCATAACAAATGTTACTGCAATACCTGAAGGTAGCGTCTCCACACTTTGTGCTTTGTCCTCCCCATCATTGCCACGCACGTCTTTCCTTTTGGGGTTGATATCATTTGGGTCCTCCTGAAAAAAGTACATAATCTTTAAAATAATCTCCTTAATTGTTTTAATTTTGTGTTTTCAAAGCAAACAACAATAACTAAGTTTTGGGGACTTTAAACTCATGAAGTGGTCCAAGACAGCTAACTTTGGATTTTAAGAGAAAGGGGGGTTATTTCCTCCATTACTTGAAAAACATTAAAAAAAGAGCAAAAATTTACAACAGGCTTTTGCATTTAATTTATGCAGCAATTCTTATGGGGGGTGAGGGGAAGAAAGGTTTAAGTAGTAAATGCATTAAGAAAGATGGAATTTATTCTTTTTTTTTTTTAATCAGTAATACTCAGATGAGCAATGCAGGCAAAAAGATTAAACAAAACCTGAAGAAAGCTGTACTCTAGCAAGGAACAGTTATCTGAAAAAACAGAAGTCAGGATATCTAGCTGTTATATCCAGAGTGGCGGCCTTACTATTGGAAAAAAACTTTGAAAATATCTTCAAGGTGCTATTGTCATGTGTTCATTTCAATGGAGCTTATTCTGGGCTTCACAGGCAACTCTGCTGGATTTGTGATTTGAGAGATATTGAAAATACCCAGGCTGGGTGGGTGGGGGGGGTTCATNTCTCCAATTTCCAACATTTACTCTGAACCTGGAAATCTCATTTTCCTTTCGGCAAAAAAAATCCCACACTCTTGTATGCTCACTGCCACAAAAATACAAGATGTCAAGCTGGCATTATCCTATTATGCACTTGGAAGAAGCAGAGAAAAGGGTAACTTTTTTTTTAAAAAAAGATAATTAGCAAGTGTATGCCAATTTGCACGCTACACTTAGCCAACTGATTTAAGTGCCATCAGCTTCTGTTGTTCTTGCACACTTGCTAAAGGAAATTCCATTTCCTTTTCTACATCTGTATTGAAGAAGTCTCAGTTATAATACCAGTTTTATTTGCAGAACCCTGCTAAAGACAACACCTTTCTACATCATGTAAGAAGATACGATACTATGCCTATACTAATCAGCAGGTGCACCCAAAAACATTACCAGGCATTGAAGCCAAGCAGTGCAGAACGGTTCATACCTCTTCCAGGAATCTGTCAGAGTCTCCAGAACAGGCTGATGGTATACAAACTGCATACTGTAAACTGTCTCTGCCATCCCAACTCCTAAGCCACAGCTAGGAATTCTTTGGGTAGAATAGTAAGTAGCTGGAACCGGCCAAACTCATGTTGGGGAACATTTCAACCACAAATTATAGTATTTCAGCATGTCCTCACATGTTGGAATTTTCCAATGTAAACTTAATGTCATTACTTAAGCTGAATTAAGTAAGCACTAATATTTGGAAGTACATTGAAAAAAGTCAACCAATTTCTAAAACACTGAAATGCAAAACTGAATACTGATTTTTTTTTTGATGTTACTGTTAATCATTTCCAGAGAAAGACATACATATAAACACTAAATCAGCTAAAAACAAAATGCTACAAATGCATGTTTTTCATAGCATCATGCATTGAAGATACCAGAGAGAAAGTTCTTATACTACATTTCACCATGCTGGTACATGCTTTGGCACACTGGGCCTTGTGGAGGTCAGTAACATTGCTTAAAGAGAGATTTAAGACAACAGCAAAACAAAACCAAAAAAAACCCCCAAAACCATACAACACATTTCAAGAAAACAATCATGGCTCATGCTGGTGAGGGAAATTATCTGTTACTATGCACTGAGTCCCACCAGCACATTGAAACAGAAGCTTTCTAAAGTTCTAGAAAGTTGTACATCACTAGTTATTTGGTTTTATGCACCACTTTAAAGATAGCAACACTATGGAAACACGTAGTAAGTGCAAGTATCAACAGTAGCTGGAAGAAAAATCTTCCGAATAATAATAATGTCAAGTGTTGCAAAATTCTGTAAAGCTCTACACCATCCCAAACTGCTGTAATGAGTCTAAAAAAACCACTTTTTGAATATGAAAAATAAATGCAAAATATCTATTAAGCAATAAAAAAAAAAGCAAGGATTTCACCTGTAACTAAACAAAAACTATTGAGCGCTTCCTGCATCTCTTCCTCCACTTCCCTCTAAGTCTTTAGGGGAAAACTGCCTTCCTATTAATCCTTCTAGCTAAAGATCATGTGCCATTAAGCATAATTATTTATCAAGTTCTTTCACTTTGGGTTTTGTTGTTGTTGTGTTTTGGGGGTTTTTAATAAACAAACATAAGCTACCAAAGGCAGATTTAGAGATCTTATAGCTAAATGCTACTTTGAAGCCTTACAAATTTGAGGCTTCTAGGAAACTACATGGGTACAGTCTTCAGACATTCTGAGGTGAGCCAAGCTGCCAGGATGGAAGTTCCCACTGCACATTGCAGGATGTTCAACTTGCCTCTTAGGAGTCCCTATAAAACAGTATAGGGATGGGAGAGCATGGAATATTAACTTCAAAAACCTTTGTGCCGTAGATTAGGGCTTTGCGATATTTTTCTTCTCCAGAAGAAGCCCATTGTAATTATTTTTAAAATAGACTACTCGGCTAAAATGGATGTTCTGTTGTAAGCACTAACTTTCACCCAATGAAGCATTTGGAAAGTACATGTGGGCATCCCATGCCTTTTAGGGGCAAATAATATGTTATATCCTTTAGAGAGAATTCAAGAGTATAAAAGGAGGAGAAAGCAGACATCAAAATGATAGACGTAAGCACAACCAGTTTCTGTACATTTCTGACTGTAAATTGCTTCAGCATGTTAATTTGGTGCAATCCACAAATGAATCATATGGTGAAATGACATTCCTATGTTGTCATCATCACAGGGACAGAGTTGCTTTTTCAGCTTGCTTGGAGTGAAACAAAATCCCTACTTCTAATGTGATCTTAAAAAGCTGTTTGTATTTGATGAATAATCTTCTTGGCAGAAGAGAACAATTCTTGTACTGACAAAAGTAATTCATACAAAAATCTAAGCTTAAGGCAAGACTGAAAGGAACTGAAACCATTTAAGAGAAGGCATAGCTCTTTAATCATGAGAGCACAAGAGGGAGATTTAATGAATAAAAATTAAAAAGAAAACGCTAATGACTTTTCCTATATTAAAATACTATTAATACTATTAGCACTTAATACTTTAAAATACTGTTTTCCTGACCCACTAAAAAAGCTGACAATATCGGGCTACAACCTAAATGTGTAAATGCTGTAAATATACCTGGACAATTATTTTGAGCTTATTAAAAAATAAAAAGGTAGCTGGCCAACTAGCAGAGAAACTAAGCAAGCATTAGATGCACGTGGAACCAGGGGGTTAGGTTGCTTTTTTTCCCTAGGCTGATTAATCTCTGAAGTGCAGCAACTCTTTTTAAAAACTCTCTATGCCTCAGAAAACCTACATCAGTTTAACAAACCTTGCTTTTACTACTTCTTTTCCTGCTCAACTCAACCACTCCATTAAGACTACCCTGTAGATTGAATTTGAGATGACCAAGATGCAATATGAAACTCCCATTTTGAGAGCTAGACTTGAAAAAAATGTTTCATTAAATGATTAGTTACACATTTGCAGCTGCTCTGACTGGTGCAGGGAAAGGGAGGATGATGTAGTACAAATGCAAAGCAAGATTCAAACACATTTTTGCAGCATTTCTACACAGGTACAAGAAGGCACAATTTAAGAAAGAAGTTTAACACCACTGCCATTTGAGTTCAGAAGCTGTAGTTATACACAGACATATATTGGTGGGTAATTTCATTACAGTACTTAGTGGTTACACAGACCACTCATCCTTCTGGTTTTGGTATATTTGTTTGCATTGAACACTACATTCCTTACAAGTATTGCAAAGCAATTAGTGTTTTGTCAAATTTTTTTGTGACAAATGAAACAACAAAGATATTAAACTGATCTAAGTCCGTAGGTATTGCTCCTATATAAAAAACACTTAAAACCACTACTGTTTTTCCTATTTCTGTCTTCCAATACTTTTTTTCTTTTAAAGTTTCCAGTATCACAGATCTGACATTTAGCTGCTATGTATTAGATCTCATTATAGCAGAGATTTCTGTCCTACACTGGCTTCTTATCAACAGGAGAACAACTTACCAACATGTAACAGCACTAGATATATTAAGATATCACACGTCTTAACAAGTGGCAAGTCAACACAGACTTCAGCAAAGCTCTTGTGGTTGAAAACATCTGAAGTGGGAGCTGAGTGTGCCTCCAATACCCGCCATTCCTCTCACAGACAACCCAGATGCCGAATAACATGCAACATTCAGGCACAGGAGATGGCCGGGAGCTATGGATTGCACCACGTGCTACCTGGACAGCCGTTCACTGTCTCTTCCATGGAAATGGCAGCAAACCAGATGAAAACATCTCCCAGGCTAACACACAGCGCTACCCCAGGGCTACAGTCATCCAGCTCTCCTAGACACACACGAAATCAACTGCTTTGCTCATCACCGTGTACCAGCACAACTTTTAAAAGAAGTTCACGCAGAACACAAAGCTGGGAATTACACAGAATAAAATGAAGTTCTACTTGCCTTGTTAGCATACACTCAGAATAATTGACAAATGTGGCTTCATGGGACAAAATACATGCTAAGGCGTAATATCTGTTTTGGTATTTGCTTTTAAGATGTTGGCCAAGGGCCAACTGCAGACAGATTTTCTTCTACTGATGATTTTCTGAGAGGAAACTGTATACTGGCAGCATCTTCAGAGAACATCATTTGATCCAGCTGGCCTAACACAAGGCTTCGCTGCATCATGCAGTACAGATCAGTCAAATCAGTTGATGATTTTGGAAAGGGTGCTCTCGCTGCAGACAACACTCCTCTCAGCAGTTCACATACTTCTGTTCTGATCATGTACCTGGGGCCAGATACAGAGAAGCACTTTGATGTTAGGAAAGCAGCACTCGGCGTGGCAGCAGTTTAATGCCTGCTATGATTCAGATCCCTAAATCAAGCATGAAGGCTCCTTACAGAGCTCACTTACCTAAGAAAAGGACTCAAAGCCAAGCAGAGACAGACAGCTGCCGAAGCCACAGACGTAGCCAAAGACCAAGCTTCTTTGCTACTGCTGGCACTAAATATCTGCCTCTTTTTTCCCCCTCCGCCATTCAGTTTACAATCTTTCAATTAGACATCACATTAGATGCTTATAGGATAGCTAAGCAGGTTCTGAAGCACCAGTTCCTCTTAGCCCAGAACCTTCAGCAGAGGACAGAGTCCAGCGTGTTGGATTGCCTTCCAACCCAACACTCGCTCCCTGCCTTCCAAGACGTCTTCAGAAACATGACTCCAAGTCTCTCTTGCTGTAGTAAATGAATACAGATTTCCTACATGCCAGGCAAGCATTCTAGCAATTTAATGTAATTACATTACAGGGCACCCATGTCTTCCCTTGTCAGCAAAAATATTTTCTATGAAACTGAGATAAAGCGTGCTCTGAAAATGCCTGGAATGCTGCTTCTTACAGGCAAGACAAGCAGGAAATATCCCATAAACAAATGCTGATTTCCTTTGATTGCCAACTTGCTTAACAGTAGTAAAACAGACATTTCCAAGTACACCAAGAAGCAAACCATAAACAAAACAGAAAAAACACTGAAAATACCTATATTTTGAGATATTTGATTGCCACTGTTAGACATAATGTCTGAAGTTATTACAGCAAAGATGATTTAATTTTCATTCTTATTCCTTTACTCAGTTTAAGTAAATTTCTGCCAAAGGTACATTCCTTTCATATGTTTCAATATTCAAAACAAAACCAGAAATTTCCAGCAGGGGTGAACAAACACACACACCCCCCCCACCATCATGCATACAAGAGGACAATTTTAAATTCTCAAAAAAGGGGGAAAAAGTAATCAAGATTATACTTTGATGGCTCCATATATAGGAAATACGTTTAGATATACTCTCAGTGAATACACTCAAAACATTTTGAAAATGCTAATTACTATAAGCCATAGTCTCCAGACAAAATTAAATGCCTTAGTGCCCTAGCTTCTCTGTAAATTTTACCTTTGCTTAGGGCAAAGTACATATTTTAGAGCTTACAGACACTATTTGAAGTACCAAAACAACTATAAAACCTGACATTTTATAAACCCAGAATGGATTAGACAAAAATAACACTTTATCTGAAGTTTCTGGTTTACACGTCCATAGGTTCTCTAAGGAAGGTCTGATCCAGCTTTGCAGCAGGAAATGTATTTATACAGCATATGGGATCAACTGGAAGTTCTGGTTCAACTTAATTTAAGATTTCTGGGCACAATAAACTTATTCAACTGAAAAGAGCCAACGAGCAACAGAAACCCCCAGGTAGGGCAGGTAGGGCTATTCAGGCACTAAGCTTTTAAGTATAGGTAAGCTGTTAAATACGAAGATTTGTATTGCAATGTATTTTAGGGAACTAATTATAATTTGAAGATAACCTAAAAGTAACAGCATGATTTACCCCCCAGCTCCTCAGATTGGTTTAATATACACTGGGTTAATTGATTAGCCCGCAAATGCTATGCGGTTTTAGACTGCATTTCAGTATTTTAAAACAAAAGATAAATTCTTCTGTAAGCATCTGACATCATATAATGTAATCCTAAAAGCATTAAAAACCCCTACAACACTCTTACAGCTCTGTGAGAACTCAGGTATCCATCTCCAGGTGACCTCTAATAAACCATGTTCCCTTTTGCCTAGAGATTTCACCCACTCTGGTAGTAGGTGTCTAAACTAAGTGGTCAACCTTTTCACCTACGAAGAAAGCAGAAAACTGAACATTACTTGCGTTACAAAATCGGCCAGCTGGTATACCACCAGAAAGAGGAAACAAAACCCACAAAACGTAGCAGCCTAAAAAACTACAACACACTCTTCATTTTCTTCTGCTGTACAGTGGAAAAAAAGCTGTTGGAGCTGAAGTGGTCATCAGACTGAGAGAACAGTCAAGATGGTGCAATAACACACGCTCCTGCTTAGATACATCCCTGCTCAGATAAAATGTGCGTGGATAAGAACGCATCTTCTTGCCAGAGATTAGAACATAAGCTAACCCAAGTATACCATGCGAAAAGAAGTCCTACCAACCAGGAAAAAAAAAAATTTCTGCAGAGGCTACCACAGACAGAAGCAGGACCAGCATCCGCTCTGAAACGCTCAAGGACCAGAAAGCAAAACAGAATCTCACTTTGACACACACGAGAAACTGTCACCTCTCCACTGAAACAGCAGAAGCAAGGGGAAAGTCTTATAAATCACAAAGAAAATGAATGCAACAGAAACACTGCAGAGAAGCCATTAAAAGGCTTTGCTTAATTTTTTTCCAATACTATTCAATCCTCATGATTCATAAAGCTTCATAAATGTATAGGGGTGGACAGCAGGGAGTGGAAGAGGAGAAACACTTCAGGGTACTGGGACTAATGGAAGGGTAAACTCTCAAGTGCACCAGTAACTTTGAAAGCAAGAAATAACCATCTCTAAGGACGGCAGTAAGGAGTCAGAAACAGTATCCAGTATTTCCTGTTAAATTTATCATGTCTCAGAAAAAAAACCTCACTTGTCTGAACTACCTGCCACAGACTACGCAAATAAAACATCACAAAACATTTGCAATGATTATTTAAATTCAAGATAACATCTAAGTCTATTATCACTCAATTTTAGTTCCCAAAAGGAAAGACTGATGGAGACAAAATAAGACATTTATTTCAATAGTTAATTCATGGGTTTTTTTAAATAACATTTAAAACAGCCTTCTATTCTGAAATTATTGCCAGTGCAGACACATAGTTCCACTATTTACACAGTAAGTGCACACTCAGCAGCAATAGTGTTTACGTTGCACTTTTAGTTGTGCTAGATTGGGAAAAAAAGGCAAAATGAATTAATCATAAATCATCATCAATCAAAGAGAGCTGTGTGATCTGTTCTATTATAGATATGCCAGGAAAACAAACTTCAACAGCAAAAAAGAAGAGTCAGGAAGACATCACAAAACTTTACCATTTGCAACTTGTTAAAAGCATGTTATTGGCAGGTTTGCATCCAGGAAGCATTTTGTCATCATGTCTCACAGGGGTTAAAAAGTGTTTTGGGGTACATGCAGAAGCATTAATTTTAGCATACCTATTTCATACCTACTGCTTTTCCCACACTTTATAACATTTGCAAAGAATATTTTTTGTTTGTTTGTTTGACTGTTTAAATTCATCATTTTCTGGACTGGGACAAGGTAGAAAAAGTGGCAACAGATCCCAAAAAAGTAGAGCATGGCTCGATGCACAAACAGTATCTGTCCACTGTGCTTCTTTCAAAGTCCATAGAGCTTGTTTGAGAATTACCTTGCACGTTCATATTCTCACTTCAGTGCTTTCCAAGATGTGGAAAGTAGCTTAATACAAGTACACAGACTCCAATTCAGATCCAAGAAATACAGGGGACATCTTACTTATTAAAAAAATTAACGAGATTAGACTAATCCCCTGTTTAACAAACTCAGTTGACTTTACTTACAGCAGACGAAAGATCCCATGGAACAACTAGTCCAGTAAGGGCAAGAAACCAGAAGGAAAATAAAATCTTGAACTGCTGCAATGCTTTGCGAAGACAGCATGTAGCTGGTGTCGCTTACCCTGACAAGTCAGCTGCTTTAAAGGCCAGCTGCTGCTGAAAGGGGCTGTTCACACTTCACCGTATCTCCATCCTGAGCTGCTGGACTGTCCCCACTTCTCCCCTTACAGACACTGGTGTGGCAGATCAGGTGGTCTGATTCATTCGGCTGACTTGGCAGTGGGCTGGGGAGGGCAGGGAGGGGTATGGACATATGGATGTGTTATTTCACTGGTTGGGCTTTTTTTAGACCACAAGATCAACCACTAAGTTACAGAGGTATTTGATACAAGGGAAGCATCAGCCAGGTAGCAGGGTTAAAAGTGCTGAAAAAAAGGTGTTCCCATTATGAGTAAAGGATTACAAGTTTAGTTACAACATTAAACCACCCATCGCTCAAAACCACTACTTATTTTTCTGCTTGAAAGAAGGCAATTACTCCAACAAACACTCAGGCATAATTTAATGCCATCTCTTGTTAATTCTACAATATCATAAGTGTCTGATGAATTAGCCTGCATTTCAAAATCCTGTCCCTAATCCTCTTTGAATTCAACCCATCACTGCTTGCTCTTAGCATTAAGACTGACTCTCTAAAGGAAAAAAAAGCAGCTTTTCCACAGGACAGGAAAAAAAAGGCACAGAAAGCAATGGGTGTGGTGCTTTGATTTAATATTTATGCACATGATTATATTTTCTGGAAGTCCAGGAAACTGGATTTAAATAATTGAAAGAAAAGTGAAGGATTGAATGAACAAGCAGAACTCAAAGTGTACATACCTAATAACTTAAGTTATACTTTTATATATGTATATATATAACTTAAGTTATAACTTAAGTATACTGAAGTATTGCAATAACCCAGGTATTTCCAGTTCTCCAACTATATAATTCTGAAGGAAGCCATAGGCAATCCCTCAGCTGCAATACAAGAACCACCTGGAGGGAAGAAAAAGATATGCATTTATCAGAAATGCAACCATATATAAAGACAAAATTACTGTGGCAGTCACATCTGCAGTTTGTTAATACAGGGAACAAGGTGACTACTATAACAAAACAACATAGAAACAGGATCCAAGAGAGCTATCTTGGATGAGGAAAAAAAAAAAAAGAAAAACAAGATGTAGTTAACAGGTTGAGTGTTTTGCTGGATCAGTCTGTAGGGTTATGACGCAATGAAGTAACACAGCATTGCACCACATTTTCTCAGTTGTAACAGCAGGTTATCGTAGGCATATAAGGAAACTGAAGACAGGTTGAGACAAGGGAGTTAAAGTTGCTGTGCCTTGGATCTTTTCTGTACCATGCATACTTTGTTCTCTACGAAAACAACAGGAAAACAAGAAGTGAGATTGACCTAAAATCTTAACCTTTTTAAAAAGGGGAGAAGGTTAATCTTCAGATTCAGAAACTGAGCCACTGAAAAACAAGGGAACTATTTCCTCCTACCTCTTTCAAGGATGACATCTTTGAACACAGATGGAGTAAGTCCCAGAAGTCTGAAAAATTACTTAGTAACTCCTCTAATCAAATAACCTTATGACAAGCTTGCATTTGACAGATGATTTCTGCCTTCAATAACTGCATATTTTCCCTTCCATCACAATATTAGGGTTTATGAACAAGTCTCTGCAGCTCTGGGCACATGACACAGTACATGTAGTATCAGTATTTATCATCACTGTTTAACTGTAGATTATTATTTTTTAAAATAAAATGAGAATATTGTCCACAGCAAGTGTAAAGTTTTAGTACAGTCCAAAAATTTTGACATTAAATGATACCTACTAATGAATTCAAACATTAAAGGCTCCAAAGTACGAAATTCACACAGATCATTGCCAGTAACATCTTTCAGTTTTGCCAGACCTGGGCAGCATAGTTCATCTGAAGTACTCTGGACTACTAAATCAAAGCTCAACCCCATAATGAAACAAACACCTATCACAAAACAGACAAGAAGTGTGAAAGGCAGATCCCTGCATCAGGAGGAAGAAATACTAATTACTACAGAGATAAGGGACACCTATACTTCCTTCAAATTTTTTCTGCCAAATTTTATTACTTTGAAGTAAGTAGGCAATGCAGATCTTTGTACCTCTGCTCAACACAGAACAAAACTATACAACATTATATCTTTGAAAGATGCCATTCTGCGATAAGGCATCAACTGAGGGGGAAAAAAAAAAAAAAGGCTTGCTTTTTAGTTTACTAAGGTTAACACCCAAACACTGCTACTACAGGAAACCAGTGTCAGAGCACTCTATTAGTAAAACTTTGACCACACACAGACCCACAGCTTCAAAGCAGGAAATCTGGCATTTCGCCTCACTGGTGTATGTTCTCCTCCTAGCACACTGCACTGCTTTTCCTCAGAACTGCACTTTTAGTTTGCATATATTTCCTGAGAAAGTACATTCCTTTAGGTTGGGATCCCGTTTTTCAGTCCTAAGAAAAGACAGTGAGGCACAGAGGGGAGCAGCAGCTTTAGACAGCTGAATTTTATACAAAGTGTATAAAAGGAGTCCTTTTGATACAGTTTAGGTCCTATGTGCAAAAACTTCAAGATTTCCACTGTGTGTCAGATATGAGACCTGGAAGAACATAACCTTCAGTTGTCAGACAAAACTAACAATAGTCAAACCTGTTCATAGGAAAACAAGTTTTTTGGGACTGAGGGGAATGTGCTGAGAAAGGACTTGGCAATTTACTGAAGCATCCCAGGAATTCTGCTCACTTGCAAGCAGCAAGCTGGAAGGCGATTTCACACTACACAGGCACGCTGGAGTTAATATCATTCTAAAAAGAGGTGGGAAACCTCCTCCTGGATGTTAAGACCTAGCAAGAAGACGATGGGGGCTGGAGTCTGCTTAAATTGTGGCCTATTCATTCACAGTCCCTCAGAGGAGAGGTCACCAACTGTGCACCCTTCGAGAAGATCTCACACAACCTCCACAAAGAGCCCTTATCATAGAAACTGACCTAGGAGGGGGAAAGCCAGAAAAAAGGCTGATCCAAGCATGACGGCTAAACCAGGTGCAGTGCAGAAAGCTTTTGTGCTGCTCTCAAACTTACCAATGAGGAAAAGTCTTGGAATTTAACAACTCAAAAGACTCCAGCAGGAAAGATAACCCCAACTCAGATTCCACTTTAAGGCTGCCTAACTCAAACTATTAGAAACTTCTCCAAGTTGAAATGTAAACCCTTCACAGGATTTTATGAGCTACCATTTTCTAGAATTCATTAGCTCAAACAACGCTTTTTTAATAACAACTTAGAAATGGAATATGACCCTGAAGATTGAAAAATACCAAAGGATGAAACAAAAAGCCATCATCTGTTTTAGAAGTCATGAATGGTATATAAAAGATAAGAGCAAAACGTCATTCCTATCATCTACTGTTTCCATGATATGTACTACACCACTATTTTCAACAGTGAGCTCTGCGTCCTCTCACTAGATTTGTTCACACACTGACGTTTAAGTCCGAAGTCATCCCAAAGTAAGTGAGAAAATAACAAAAGGATTTGAGGAGAAAGATTCCTTAAATTCATGTGCTTGCATGCATATGCACACACATAAATATACACACATATGCATACACAGAGAGAGAGGTATCCTTTCACATTAGTGGCCAGAAGTGAACTCAAATCTCACACTTACTTTGTGGTGCAAAAAGGGGGGCAGGCACAGGGTGGAATACCAAGTGCACTTTCAAAAGCACAACAGAAATCCTGATCAGTAATTTGAGCCACCACTAGAAGGCAGAAAAAAAAAAGATTTAATTGCTCTCTAGCAAGTGAGAGAAAAGCTGAAATCCTGGTCACAGCAAAACAACAAATAAAATTAAGAGATACATTAACTAAGGATAAGCAACAAGGTTTCACAAAACCTAAGGAAAAAGATAGTAATACCAACTGTCTTGAACCCAAGCCAAAGAAGCACTCCCAAAATTAGCTGGTAGAGTAAAACTGTGCGCTCAACTTACTGAAAAATACACTTTCACAGTCCTTAAAGATGAGAGAATAAGGACTACATGATACTCATGGAAGACAATGTATGTCTATACAATAGAAGGCAGCTCCAAATCACAAGTTAGCTTCAGTAAGAATACTGTCATCAGTTTGATGCTTGTACTGACCAGGAGGCTTCATATTGAGAAAGATCACTGCACTCTTGCGAATATTTTAAATTACTTTACGTGAGCATACTAACTCATTAATATGTTGGTGCTCAATCAAGCAAGATATCGTCAGGTAATGCAGTAAGTATCTAACACTACAAATATTTTTTTAAAAAATAGCACAACTCATGACCATAAAGAGCTTATGGTTCATTAACAGGGTATTACTTCTTATTTCTCATCACTGAGAATTATTTTATTATTGGGTATTCTACAAAATACCCAGGAAAAAAAATTATTTGAGACAGTAGCACTTTCCTTCCTTGCATCAGTCTGAAAACAGGGATTTACACCCTCGCACACACTGCAGATGCAGTCCTCAGTTTTGCACAGCAGTAACACCACTTCATGCCTGAAATCTGACTCATCTACTCTTTTCCAACTGTTATCTGACAAGAACATCATCTCTATAGGACAGTAACCTTTTCTCTGGCTAAAAAGGTGATTCCTGTCTTTAAATCAGTCTCACACTTCATAATGAAGTGCCACTGTGTTGACCAAATTTATCAGAGACATCTTGTCACACAAAAAGAAATAATTTTCAACACTGGACTGTGCAATCAGATTGCTATGGCTGTAGTTTCCACTTTTACTGACTCCAGAGACTGTTTAATCTGTCTTTTATACGGAATATCATTTTACATAGAACTTTAAGCAAGCTCATCCTTTTCAAACACATAAAACAGCTGTCCAGCCACAA
This sequence comes from Chionis minor, assembly GCA_013398295.1. Taxonomy (NCBI): domain Eukaryota; kingdom Metazoa; phylum Chordata; class Aves; order Charadriiformes; family Chionidae; genus Chionis; species Chionis minor. The sequence goes on from VZSF01000462.1 coordinate 273,039, forward strand.
CAGTTTAGACAACAAGGAGATGAAGGGAACAAGTAGTAATATGAGACACTACATGCAGATATCAAGACAGTTGCATCATTGGTTTTTTAAGCTACTTCCTTCATTGTTCTTCCAAATCATCCCTAATTTTTCGTCACAATGAAGCATTAGAAGTGTCAAGCTTCATCAGCTAGTCTTTTCACTTCAAGGCTGAATGATATTTTTGAGCAGATTATAGCTATAGACATCCAGGATCTTGCTTTCAGGCTTGAGATACTCTAAAGCAAAAGAACAACAACAAAAAAAACCACACACCCAAACCAAACAACTTTTCTGGATATTTCTTAAATCCTAAGAACAGTTCCCAAAGAAGAGTTTGATTAACCTAAAAGATTTAGAGGAGAGAATAAGAAACAAGTTGTTCATCAAACTTGGAGGGATTCAAACTACATGAGTTAAAAATTCTCAGATACTGTCTTACCTTCCTAATTACTTGTTTTGAATAGCGTGGATAAATAAACCAGGTAGTTGACTGGCTTTGACTTTTAGACCAGTCACGCTATCCAAAAGTTAGACCTGCCAGATTTCAGGAAAACCAGACTTTGCTCTAATTTCTTACCCCATTTTGTTTATATTTTGGAAAAAAAGCACCAAAATATTGAGCTACAGCATACAAGTAAAACTGAGCTTCAGAGAGGTAATACTTAACAATACTTCTCACTTACACAGACTAATAATTCAAAAGCTATTTTTAGGCTAATAAGTAAATACGATCTGTCAAATTCCTTAAATTCTGACTCATGTAGCCAGATTAATAGTTGAGTTGCAGCCTAAATGTAGCTTTATCATCATTTTTAAGACTAGGACAGATAACAGAACTACCCAGGCAGCAGCGTTTGTAAGATAAGGCCACAAGAAATTAGGCTCTGTCATCTCAACCCACAAGGAGTTACAAATATTTCAATTCACAATACAACTGTTCCTTCAGGGACATCATAATCTGATCTGTCCTTATCTACTACATTGTCTAGTTTCAAAGAACTTGACAAAGATGAAATATTGAAGTTTATTTTGAATTGAACAACAGATTCAAAAGCTGGAGGAGGAAGAAGAATAAGGAAGAAAAGAAACGGGACAGCTCATCAAAAGAGCTTTCTGGGGCAGAAGGAAAGCTAAAAAAATACTGACGCACACAGATGCAAAAAACTCCTAGAGAAAATGAAGGAAAACTTCAGAACCACAGAGCAACAACTCAAAGCAAGTATTTCTTTGACATTTAATTCTCACTACTGGATACATATGTTTCAGATAAGAGCAACTTTAAAAGGTTTATTATTAAAAACACAGACTGCTTGAAAACTCATTTATTTTGCTCTTGCAGGAAAACACAGATAAAGACAGTGACATAGATTAGGTCACCTGCTCTTAAAGCGTGTGCTGTTCAATTGATGGATATTATTCACATGTTGAGATTAGAGTTGAAAAAAACGAAGTGCTAAAGAAAAGTCTGAAAGATAAAACCCCCTAAATTTACACAAGCACTAAAAGCAACATTCACAAATAATTTAAAAGGGGAAAGGACGGGGAGACACATTAACTTCTCTAGGTACTGAATGCTACTTTCCAAAAGCCAAGTATCTGCTACTCTTTGCCAGCCCTGAGAAATATTGCCTGGTGACTCCAACTTTTTCTGCCCTTCCCTTCTCATTCATGCACTCACACTTCTTTCTTCTAAAATGATGAATCAGTCCTTAAAACCAGAGCCTATTTTTTCGATGCTCAAACTGATCAGGTGCCACTGAATCAAGCTGCAAAAAGTTAAAGCAGTTTTGAAAGGTGCCAGCTCTATTTCCTCAGCCTAACATCAAAACCTGTTCTGATCCTGTATTTCACAAGGCTGTCCCTTTCGCCAAACATTTTTGACTGCTGGCGTTATAAAAAGGCGCTGCTTACTATCAGCATTAGCTGCATCTGAAAAACACATATATTATAGTTTCCGGTGGCCATATTTGGTTCTAAAACAGTGCTAAAACTGTTTATATACTTTCTGCTTCTGCTTCAAAGCCATGCACCCAGCAACGACCATTTTTACGGATTCTTGTGCTTGTGACTCCTTTACCATCAGCACTGACGGCAAAACACTCAAAACCCCACTGTCAGCTCCATACCCAGTGCTAACCATTTGTTGCAATGGCACATACTTAGAAATACCGCTGAGATTATATAAAGGTAATCTCTAAACTTTCTTAGCCATGGCGAAATGCAATTGGGCAAGAGTTTCCCTTCTTAAGCACAGTATATATAAAGTTGGCTTGGAATAGTTGTTGCACAAAGTTATTATTTGGTTTACTTCTCTATCAGCTACTTTTGTTACTGCCAAAGGAATTCTCCTTTTTGGCTGGAGTTACTGAAACAACAACTGGCCCATTGCTAAAGATGAGACAGGTCAATCGTCAGCCATAAGCGGGAACTTAGAATCTTTAAATCATATTTAAGTAGGTGAAAACCAATAGAATATTGAATATTTGTTAAAATGCATGACCTACAATTAGAGCAATATGTTTTCTGTTAAGGAACACCTTTATAAGTGAATTGGTTTTTAATCAGGCTATTAGTTCAAATACTTTTCACATACAATAATAAGAATGTCATTAAACACATGACTACAAACAACAACTTTGAGAATAATCTTGGTTCATTGCTTGGTTACAGTAAGCCTGAAGCAGTGCACACAGACAAGTTTATTGATTAGTTTAGACACAGGAGGATCTTACATTTATGAAATCAGCGTACTTGAGGCAAAGATAAACTTACACAGAAACTCCTACACTGCAGTTTACATTTCACTTTAATAGAAGTTGATTCTGTCTTAAACATCAGTTTATTCCATTGACTACAAACCATTGCTGCCAGCATCACCAAGAAGAAACAAGGCAATTCAATTTTTATATTTCCAAATACCCTTTTGCACTGTTTTTCAGAAGTGTTTTAATTAATGGCAAAAACGTATTTATGGAATAATTAGATACCCTTGACACCACTGCAAGTAAAAAGCAGAGTAGATTTAAGGCTAGTCTTATGACAATTATTCAAGACCTGTCTAGTGAATTTAGTATTCAGAAATAGTTCACTGGCAGCCACACTTTAGGCCTTGTGAACAGCAAGTGGCACCTTGTATTTCTTGGTGTCCCTTTACACAAGGATGAATCTATGCCTATATCTTCTCACATTAAACACTGTCAAGCTGAAGTAGTACATTTTTCCACTGTTGTTTAATTTAGATTTCTCAGCCCAGTCTTCCTACATGTTAATGGATTTTTTACTACCATCTTGCACTCTGCTAGGTTTCTGGATTAAAAAGGGGGTTTGATTATTTTTTTATCCGCTTTTCTATATGGAATGATTTAAAATAAAAGAGAGACACTGCCCCATAATAGCTTTTATTTTATATACTTATTCTTCCTTGCCCTCCTCCCCAAAGAAAAATACACAGTACCTTTCAAGTAGTTTACATACCTGATGGCAATCATCAGGAATATTTTTGGAGAATACCTACCACCATCACTGAAAACAATCACCTCCCATTGAAGATCTCGACCATATCACAGAAGGGGAGCGTACAGGGCAAGGGAATCAATACAAAAGGTGATCTGGAGAACATAACCTATCAGCCCCCAGTTGCAAGATCAAGAGGGTTCTCTTCTGAACCAAAGATAATGCTTCTCATTTTTTTTAGTCAGGTTAGTCCTTTGTATCTATTTAGATCTGTCGAGGTTAAATTCCAGGAAACTAGAACTGACAGAAGCAGAGTCAAGAGATTTTTCAGAAGGAAGGGGCTTTTCTGAAACTCTCTAGGGGGGGGAAGAATATAATATACTGTTTACTCATAAACCCTGAATACGTGCAACCAAAAAAAAAAAAGAACCTGTGTACTCAGGCTTAATTATGGAAAAGAAAAGCATCTTGGGATTATTTCAAACAAACTCTTGGAAGGCAGCAGAGATCATAAGGAATGGTTCTCCAAAATGAAAAGAAACCTAGAGATCTGCACCAGCAGGATCAAGAAAAAACAAACCTGCTCTGAAGTCCAAAATGAATCTTAATCATTAATATCTACAAACTATATAACAGTATGAATAATACATATTCCAGATGAGAGAAAGTAAATATTTGTTCTCTTAACAAAATCATTCCTTTGGAGATGAAATAAAATACTGGTTATTTTTACTTAGCTTTGAGTTCTCTTATTTTATCCCCTTAAAAGGAGAACTGCATCCCTAATGACGACGGATTTTCTTGGAGAAGATCAGTTTGAGCTGCAGGGCTCTGAACTTTCTAGAAACTATACTGAAATCTTGTAACCTCTTGAAGAAAATAATTTATTTTATTTAATAATTGTATTTATTGCCAATCATACACTGAAAGCATGAATTTCTGTAGCTAGGGTAAGAAAAATACAGTGTAAGAAGGAGGAAATACACCAAGTGTCACGGAAGCCAAATGACAGACCCACTGGAAGAACAATACCACCTTCCTTCTCCATACCATTGATAAACTGAACATGTCTGGCTTCCAATGAAGGACTAGATTAAAATCAGTTTCTCCTGCTCTTGCACCAGACTTTTTGTCATTTGCATTCTTAATCTACTTTCTACATTGGTTCAGCACACAGAAGGATGTGTTAGAAGTGCACATTGGCAATCTGTTTAGTTACAGATGAAAAACAGTTCAAAAAACCCTTAAAGCTTATTTCTAGTGAGCTGTGGATATCTAGTTTGGAATATGTAGAAAAGTAAACGTGGCTTTGTCATATGCACAGTGCCACGAAAAGAATAGCCCATTCAAATAGCGATTGACTGAATTAGGAAGAACTAAGGACATACAGGAGATAAAGGCAAAGGAGCAGAGCTGGCATACATACACAGAACAACATCTCTGTCCAGGAGCTCTTCATAAGCTTCTGCAACACAGGGAATGAAAGAGAGCTCTCCTTTGACAGAGCGCTTCTAACAGCGAGTCAAAACTATTAGAGAATATTTTCAAGCAGTTTCTCATGCCTTCCATCTAGATCTCTATTAATCTCTTAACTGCTAACAGAGCACCGCTTTTCAGCTTTCAGTTTCCTTTTCCACTAAAGGTGGGCTCAGGCATGCCCAAGTGACCACTACATTACACTCTGTAGTCGAAGCTGCGCAGCTGTGTTAGCTACAACCCAGATAAAAGCTGTGAAGCTCAAGAGCGTTAAGTACGGACATATGAATGCAGACACTTGGCAAAAGTCTGTTTTGCTAGACCAATTCCACCAGTCCTCTTCATGTGGCAGAGCTAGCACACCTGAGCACACACCACAGCAAAAATCTTATAGCATGTATGAATGATGTATTGGCAGGACATGGTCCAGCCGAGGAGAATCTGGTTCTGAGGACAGCCCTCTTGACTGCTCAGAGAGCTTCGAAGTAAAGGAGTTTGTACCCTGTGAAGTTTTGCTCTCTTTCTCTCCAGTCATTGGAAGAACTACTAAATCTCATCTATTAGGCTGACCCAGAAGATGGATGTGCAAGACATTTTAAAAAGTACAGAAGTAAATTCCATTTCCTGGTAGTTAATTCACTTGCATTTTAGTGATCCCTACTGAACCTAAAGAAGGGATGCATTTTCTCAACAGAATGTTATCGTCTACACAAAAATTGACCTGATTTTTTTTTTTTAAAAAAGGCTTTCATGCACATAAGAATAATGGAAACTGAAGGGGTGGGCAAAATCAAACCACAGTACATATTTAACACTTATAAAAGGCACAAAACTTTGAAATATGCCATTTGTCCTATTAATTTTCCAGGTGCCTACTGCTAAAAGTAAAGTTTCAAACAAGTCTTCCTTGTAAGAGCAGTAAGTACTGAACTTGTGTAGTTGGAAACAAACTAGATTTCCATCATAAGATTTCTGCTTAAAAGTAAAAACGGGTTCCATCTCAGAAGACTGCCCTTCCAGAATCTAACACAGGCTATGAGAAATTATTCTTAATTGTTCTACACCACCTTACACAGCAACATTGACTAATATGACAAGAGAGATATTTGTCCTTTTCCATTGGTCGCTCATAGTACTTTGATAGAGCCAAATACCAGAGCAGATGCATAAGAAGTCCCTGGCCAATAAAAACATTATTAGATAAACTGCTTTTTTGCTGCACAACTAGCAAACTGTATGGAAACATATCCCTTTCACAGGAAAAAGAGTTACAAGAGAGAACAGAAAACAAAATAGCTGTTCTGGCAGTCAATACTTCTTTTATCCTAGAAAAATATACTGCACGTCATCCATCGTGAGAAATGTATTAATAAAGAAATGAAAAGTCTAGAATCCTCAGGCTGCCAAGTTTCATTGGAGCACAACAAAACCAAGTTTGGCTTCCTCTTAACTCCTACCCACGATATTATCAAGTTCTTCTATTAGTCTTCCAATGACTCACATCCAAACAAACGAATCTGCATCATTTAAACGATTTTTAATTAAATTACTACTGATAAGATGCATATAGATGTAAACAAGAAAAAGAGCTTTATCAAAACAAGATAGGGAAAATGCAAGAAACATACTAACCCTGAAGTTTCAGTGCGAATGCTTATATACGGGTTGACAACATTTCTGTTATGAATAATACTCTGTTTAATTTAAGATTTATTAGAACTACACTAGATATACTTCTTGGTCTACCAATTAAGGAATTGCCAGCTAAGACAATTCTGTTTTATGGATGATTGAAGAATAACTTGGCAAAACTGTCAGGGTTGTCTAATTTACTACGAAATAAAATATTACCTAGTAATACTCCTTTCCATCTTGAGAAGGTGACTGTAAAGAAAAGAAGTTTTAACCTTTGTTTTTAAACCGTTGGAGCAATGCATACTATAGGCATTACTCCAACTATCTAAAAGATAAAGCTAATAGAATATTACAGAATTGTCAGATGCACAGCAACAGCTAGGTTCTTCCACACAGTTACATTCTAGCCCATCCACTTTCTCAGTACTGCGTCAAGGATTCAAGCATTTATTGATAAAATGTTCCCAACATTGAAGTTTCTACACATACACTTTCATATTACATTCAGTTTTCCTTGATTTTTTTAAAGCAAAGAAGAACAGATATTCCTGACATTAATTTATTGCAAGGGAATTTTAGGACTCCAGAATGAAGGCATGACAGCCATGTACTGCAACGTGATTCATATCCTTCCCAGGCATTAACTGAAGAGTAAGAGCTGAATTAAACTGTTAGGCCAATCTGCCAGCACAAACAAGAACTTGAGTAAATGGTAGTTTTCCTCTTAATTCAAAAGGCTGTGTTTTGGGCAGAATTCACTTCAGTGCCTGCACAATGACCCACAGCAGAACTATCCCCAGAGTTCACAGCTCAGTGCTTGGCCACAGGCCATCCCCTGCACCACGCAGAAGTTGGCAATACACGCCTGCTCAGAGCTGCCAGCAAGCCTTTACTCTGTGGACTCATACAAGCCTATGGGAGAGAGCAACTGATAACCAATCATTCCTTAAAAATACCTTTCAATGCGACAAGCACTGTGGAGTACATTGCTCTTCTCCAGCCGTATTTTCCACCATTAGCATACTGTAGTCAGGAGGAGCACCGGCTTTTGCTCCACTGCTACACTTAGCTCGCTCAAATCAATGATGTGCAATTTTGATGACATTTAACTGTTTCAACACAAGTGCCTGGACATACCTGCCCCACTTACATTTGCCGTGCACCTAGTCCCCCTCTTGTGAGGCCATTCATGACTAATACAACTTTAGCCTGATCTCTGATCAGCTCATCAGCAATAAATCATAGAATCATAAAATCATTTGCTAGAAAATATGCTCTTTAGTTACAATCAATGTAACTGAATAAACAGGCCTCAAAAACAGGAAACCCTTCACTTACCTAGTGATGGCCTACAGACTCACCTGTTGACAAGCAGAAGTTAAAAACACCCAACTAAATAGCATAAAAAGCGGAAGACAAGCAGCCAGTTCTGCAGTCCATCTTGCACTGTACAGCATACATTCTCGCACAGGGCTGTGGTCTGTCTTACTTAGAGAAGCAGTGAAGTATTACATCAAAAGATGAAATACTAGATTTTTCTTAACTGGTATTGCTATGAACTCTAAGTGATATCTAAGGACATAATTGGGCCCTAAACTCTACTAAACACTTAAATACAAAGCTACTTCACTTAGTTTTCCAGTTAGATTCACAGGCAGCCTTATTCTAATTTTTAATGGGGAAACCATCCCAGAACAAGTGTGTGAGAACAACAGCAAGCCCATTTGTCAAACATCCAAAATTATTATTTTGGAAACAAACAGACATCTGCAATTTCATTTCATTTCACCTAGCAAGTGCTAAGAGCCAAGCAATGTGATACTAATTAATTCATGTTGACAATGAAAGAAAATTCCCAATTACTCTACGGATTACTTCTCCAAAGCCAACCTCTCCTAATAAAGGCAAAACTTCCATACTTACAAAGAAATACTTGATTGAAAGATTAAAACTGCAGAATTGTTTCTGCAAATTTAGAGAAAAGTACTACAGAGACAAACTTTGCATTACAGTACTTCATATACTACTTTAACAGCTGTACAGCACTTTTAGAAGACAAAAGCCACTGTTTCATGTGACTATTAACTCTCTGCAATAATTAATGATCTGGGGAGGCGTGACAGGTTAGCCTCATTTTCAGATATTTTGATTACAAGAAATGCTGCAGCAGTAAAAGACAGAGTGCTACCCTACAAATATATATGCAATATTTAAGGAAAGGAAGAACTCAGCTAACAGTGAAGACAGCAGGCACGTACACAGATAAAAGAGAGACAAAATTAAACAGTCACTTAAGAACCTCTTCAACATCACACAGATGGAGACAAAAAATGTTAACCAGAAATCAATTAAGACAGCTCCTTCTCATCTTACACAAGCAGTTCTCCCTAAACCCATGCCTGCCTTCCCTCCTCACCAACGATTTGGTGGCTGGACAGACCTGGACAGTCTGGAGAGTTGGGCAGGGGAAAACCTTATGAAATTCAACAAAGGCAAGAGTAGGGTCCTGCACGTGGGGAGGAACAACCCCACGCAGCAGTACAGGTTGGGGGATGACCTGCTGGAAAGCAGCTCTGCAGAAAGAGACATGGGAGTCCTGGTGGACAACAGGATGACCAAGAGCCAGCAATGTGCCCAGAGACCCATCTAAAGAAGGCCAATGGCATCCTGGGGTGCATCAGGAGGAGTGTGGCCAGCAGGTGGAGGGAGGTCATCCTCCCCCTCTGCTCTGCCCTGGTGAGGCTGCATCTGGAGTACTGTGTCCAGTTCTGGGCTCCCCAGTTTAAGAGGGACAGGAAACTGCTGGAGAGGGTACAGCAAAGGGCTATGAAGATGGTTAGGGGGCTGGAACATCTTTCTTATGAGGAAAGGCTGCTGGAGTTGGGTCTTTTTAGTCTGGAGAAGAGAAGACTGAGGCGGGATCTCATCAGTGCTTATAAATACTTAAAGGGAGTGTGCCGGGACGATGGGGCCAGTCTTTTTTCGGTGGTGCCCAGTGATAGGACGAGAGGTAACAGCACAAACTTGAACATAGAAACTTCCATCTGAACATGAGGAGGAACTTCTTTCCTTTGAGGGTGGCAGAGCACTGGAATAGGTGGTGGAGTCTCTGACACAGGGGACATTCAAAACCTCCCTGGACGCCATCTTGTGCAACCTGCTGTAGGTGGACCTGCTCTGGTAGGGGGGTTGGACTAGATCTCCAGAGGTCCCTTCCAACCCCTAACATTCTGTGATTCTGTGATATTATCTGAACGAAACCAAAAGTGCTAATCAAACTTTTTTTGACTGAGATTCAGGGAGAAGTTTGAAGCTTGAAAAAATTTGGCTTACTATACCATACAAAACACAGTTAGATGAAATTTAACAAAAAAGCAAAAATAATAAAGCTTTAGGGATTTGCTACAGCTGGGCTCTTGATGAAGAGAAGTCATTCATGAAGGAGGCGGAAGTAAAGGCATAACTATTATTCTTCTTTCAAAATATGAGCCAATACTGAGAGAAATTTGGGGGAGGGTAAAGGAATCAAAACAACTCTGGTACATCGTTATACAAACACAAAGAATAAGCAGTGAATTATATTCATTAGTGCCATAAAAAGATAAGATTTCCAGACCTTGATAGTTAGAGGAAGAAAAATAAAATATATGAAGTACCCCATATATTAGGCCTATTTGGTATAAGTTTATGACAAACCTTTTATATAACAGGCATTCTGCAAGAAGATTGGAAGTAATTTATCATGTAAAAGCAGGTCCTTCACATAAAACTCCTTTCAGAAATGCATGTTAGAAGTCTGTAATCATTAATTGGTAAAGGGATTTTGAGCACTTAAGATCCACCTAATTGCTGAAGCAATATTGAAGATTAGTACTATGACATTTCTAATAACTTTCAGTTCAGCAGAGTTGCTTTGGGGAAAACCTGATATCTCTGTGGTGCCTTCAGAGTAATTCAAATTCATCATGATATGAGGAACAGAAGAAAATCAAACAATACCATGGGTTCTTGGAAGGCATGGTCTCAGTATAAATACTTCGCAAATTAATCATGGAGATTTGTAAGCATGCCTATAAATCTCCAGTCCAGAAATACTGACCAGCTTTTTCATAAACTGTTTTAACTCCAGAAAGATGTTCAAAACATCCAACATCTAAAAAGGTACAAAGTATTTCACATGAATAATTATCATTCTTCTACAAAGGAATGCTGAAGGACCACTGGAATATTACTATTCTTGCCATAGATTTCAGTACAGATTAAAAATAAACTCCTGAGATACAACTTCTATTCTTGCAGGTACAAGTGAAAAAAGTTGAAAGTGAAAGGGTACTTCCTTCTCTACGTGGATTTCAAGAAACATCTTTGCAAGATGCTAACTAGAATTCCCAGAGACATTTTACACCAGCTAACCTAGCCCCCGAGTCTCCAAAAGTAGCCACACTCCTTTCCTGTTTAAGCTAAGAAAGGAAGCTTTGTCTTAATGTATCAGTCATACTCCAAACAAGTGTTTGGCATAACCAGGCATCCAAACCACTGTAGATTTCACAGCTTCAAAAGATACAAACTTCAAAGATATCTTTAACCTACCAACTTTTGATAAAACAGCCACAAGAAGTGAGACACAATAGTTTTTCCAAGTGAAGTCTTGCTCAACTGAACATCTTAAAAGTCAACCCAAAGAAGGACTGGTTGCAAAGTGGTTATCTGCCCTAAAAATTTTCCTTAATTTTTTAAAATGAGAGAACAAAGGGTAAAACATCAAGTTCTGTTGGTCTCAGATTTGTCTAAGGACACAGACTACGAATTGCCAGACCTTACTAGAGGGCGTAGGTGAAGTAAAGAACAAAACTCTTAAAAACCGTGCACCTTCACATTAGGGAGCAGAAAACATTTTTCTTCACTCAACAGTACAGGAAGAAGGAATTTCTTCCCTCACTGAACTGATGGACTGTGTGCAACATGACATCTGTAACAAGTGGTGTTCCCCAGGGGTCAGTACTGCGTCCAGTCCTGTTCAATATATTCATCCATGACCTGGATGAAGGGATAGAGTGTACCAACAGCAAGTTTGCTGATGGCACAAAACTGGGAGGGGTGGCTGACACACCAGAAGGCTGTGCTGCCATTCAGTGCGACCTGGACAGGCTGGAGAGTTGGCCAGAGAGAAACCTAATGAAGTTCAACAAAGGCAACTGTAGGGTCCTGCACCTGGGGAGGAATAATCCCACGCACCAGTACAGGTTGGGGGCTTGTAAGAGACGACTTGTAGACTCCGCAAAACAAAGACTGGGGAAAGTAGAGGTGGAGGCCTTCTGATCCTTTCTGAATGTCTCAAACACTCACAAGTACCATGAAATGAAGCTGTAGCTGCCGGGGGGGGGGGCGCGGGGGGGGAACAAGATGGAGCTTGCACGATGCAGGCCTTGCACAGGCCTCACCCAGAGCTTGCACGAAGCCTGGACAGTGCAGGCTCAAAGATCTGATAGGGCTGGAGCCTGCTTGTCTCTTGCATAGCACAGGAGGCAGGAAGCCTTTTGAAAGCCAAATGGGTCTGCTCAGCTTGTGACCTCATTGTCTGCTAAATGAATCCGTACCCCCACCCAAATCACCTGGGGAGGCAGGAAACCTGAGCCAAACTGCCTTTGTAATAGTGGGGCAGGTTGTACCAGCAGGGCCAACATAAAAGGGGAAGATATGTGCCCCTAGACAATGGTGGAAGAATTTCTTTGGGGGACACACAGAAGAGTGCTCCTATGAACCAGAGACCCCCCACCCCCTGTTGGCTAGACCAACGCTGGAACCAGGACCGGTGAGCTCTCTCTTTTTCTCTTAGAGTTAAGCAAATAACGCAAGGCTTACCGTATGGCTATCTGTTGTCAAGTACCACCTACCATAATTTGTGGTGTCTGTTAAGTAATGCAAGGTGTACTTCACTGCTTGCCATGATTTTTCATATACTGAACCAATTATCGTGGACCTAATTAAGCTAATAAATGTTTGTGTGCAGACCTTGAGAGTTGTCTCACCTTAGCCCACACCACTGGGGATTTACAAATCTGAGTCACAGCCCCCACCCTTGTCTTCTGAGTGGGTCCGAGTGGGGCGTGACAGGATGACCTGCTGGAAAGCAGCTCGGCAGAGAGGGACCTGGGAGTCCTGGTGGACAACAGGATGACCATGAGCCAGCAATGTGCCCTTGTGGCCAAGAAGGCCAATGGCATCCTGGGCTGCATCAAGAGGAGTGTGGCCAGCAGGTTCAGGGAGGTCATCTGCCCCCTTTACCCTGCCCTGGTGAGGCTGCATCTGGAGAACTGTGTCCAGTTCTGGGCTCCCCAGTTCAAGGAGGACAGGGAACTGCTGGAGAGGGTACATTGAAGGGCTATGAAGATGATTAGGGGGCTGGAGCATCTTTCTTGTGAGGAAAGGCTGAGGGAGTTGCATCTTTTTAGTCTGGAGAAGACTGAGGGGAGATCTCATCAGTGCTTACAAATACTTAAAGGGAGGGTACGAGGAGGATGGGACCAGTCTTTTTTCAGTGGTGCCCAGTGATAGGACAAGAGTTAACAGCACAAACTTGAACACAGGAAGTTCCATCTGAACATGAGGACCTTCTTTACTTTGAGGGTGGCAGAACACTGGAACAGGCTGCCCAGAGAGGTGGTGGAGTCTCCAACTCTAGAGGTATTCAGAACACACCTGGATGCCATGCTGCCCAACCTGCTGTAGGTGGACCTGCTCTGGCAGGGGTGTTGGACCAGATGATCTCCAGAGGTCCCTTCTAATCCCTGTGATTCTGTGATTTTTTTCTCCTAATTACCTGAACTTACTAGTTTTGTTTTAAATATCCAGTCTCCACTTAGACAGAAACATTAACAGAGAGAAGGAATACACTCATGTTTCTCACTTATTTAATTTGTGAAAATTTTTTCATCCAAAAAGGCCTGAGAGTTGTTAGAAGTCACATCTTCTGTTGTTCAGCTCACATAAATTCACTTTCAAAATCATCATTTTGCAGCTGACAGCCTTAAAAACATTACTTCTTTAGAACATTATGGAAGTGGCATCCATGCTAGTTCAAAAACAAGTATGTTCATACAAAGTTGTGATCAAGAAGACCTGTTTATAATTTGTGGGAAATAAAGTATGAAAGGGTACAACATAAGGAACTAATACAAGGAATGTTAAGCATTATGGGCGTTTGAATTCTGATGTTTAATAATCTTTGGCAGGTATATAATTTCTGTGGCAGTTTTCAAGTACTCATACAAATTAAGAAGGACACACAAAAGATGATGTAAGAACTGAATTTTAGCCAAAGCAAGGATCACACAAAGAAAGAGAGGTTTCAATTTCTGCTGATTTTTCATATTAATTTGCACTGGTGACTGTTTTCTTCCTATTATTATGAAATAACTTCAAATAAATCTAGAAATTTATTTCCTACAGATGTTATTCTTCAAAGAGATTTAGAAGGTACAAAACAAGCCTTTAACAACAAGTATTTAAACAGGTAAGCATATCTCTGTCTATTTTAGAGTAATTTTCAGCAAGGGGTACTGTCTAGAACATGCAGTATTTCCTCTAAACTTCTTTTTAAAATAGCAGCAGACCACTAGGAACAGGGGTATCACCCCAAATGAAAGCAGGGTCTCAGGGCATCACTCAAACTTTATGAGTGTCAGACATTAGATTTGTCCTTTCCTAAAAATAATCTCTCAGGACTTAATAGAAAGCAAATTTACAGTGAAGCATCCCTGTTCAAATTCCGATATTCTTGCTCAAAACATTCCCAAAGCACTACAGAAATATCAACTTAATTATTGGAAAGATGTTATTAGTCATCTAGAAAACGATGCAACCTACAAAAATCTGGCAACTAACTGTAGCTGCAAAACAGTTATAAAAACCAAGTGACAGTTTTAGATTACAGACCTTTTCCCAGTAGCCTTGAAGAAAACACTTATTTCCACTGTTCAGAGTTGAAGGGCAAATGCATCCTACACCTGCCACCAGAGCCTAGAGAAACTGGGGTGACTGGGCAGCCCTCTGGAGCTCCAGCAGGCAGGTGACAATAAAAGCCATTTCCTCCCAGAATGACAGTTTAAGATCAGAACCGCTAAACCTTCTTTTAGTAATGTGATTACTATCAGATTCTTCACAAACATTAAGAACTGTGAAAGACTCATTGGATTTGGGGAGGCAGTTATCAGGAAACTGATTGAACACAGATGCTTTTACACCCAATATGCTAAGCAATAACATAACCTGTCAATCAGGGTAATAGCTGTCTATAGACATCTACCAAGCTTCTTTCCTGCAGTAATAGAACAGAGAGGAAGGGATGAAGTTACTAAGGAGAAGAGTTAAGATACCATGGAACAAGAGAAAGTAGAATAGAAGTGGCTGGAGTATTAATAGAAAGACAAATTGCAGTAGACCACACCAAGTGAACCTTCCAGTTAAAAACCACTGAGTTCAGAGGTCCCAACCAAAAAGGTTCGGCTGCATTTCCACCCAGACTACCCAGCCCTAACTCCTGTTTTTAACTGACAGTAAAGTTTTCGAAGCTCATCACTCAAGGGAGATTAGTGCCAAGGGGAAAACACAGCATTTGACTTCAGCAACAGAAATCAAATTTTAATTGTCAAAACCATTTTGAGAAAAAGGCAGATTTGTGCACAACTGGCTCTACTGTTTGTTAGCTGAGGACAAAGAAGTTCTGAAACTGCAGAAACAAGATACAACTTCTCATGCAAAACTAATCTGCCTAGTACAACATTAGACAAGGAAAATGTTACTGACAGTTTTACAAGCAAGCCGTTAAGGAATATGGAAGCATTCATACTTGCAGCAAGATGCTTTTGACATCTAATGGAGGGCCATTAAAAGATGCTTTGAAAACTACCACTCACAAGGTGTGGGGTTGTAACGAAGCTTCAGAGGGCACACTAGCACTGCCCGTTTCCTGGGCAAAACACACAGAACTGGCATTGTCAGGAAGCTTTTTATAATGCAAACACTAAACACACACACACCCAACCCCAAAAAAAAGCCATTTAGAACAGACCCGCAGATTGTATAGAGTCATCACAGAGGCTGCAGCAACCTGCAACTCTAAATCAATTTCAAGAACAATCAATACTCCTCTGACACACCAGCATGGCTAGATAAGTAAAGTTTTACTTTCACAATTATTTGTGAGTGTGCCTTACAGAAAAACAACAAAAAAGCCAAAACCAAGATCTGCTTCAGTACTAAGAATAATTTTTCTGTGGTCACTCTGCCATGAAATCACTGCAATCTCTCTATTTTCTGAGTCAACTAAAGAAGTATTATCGCAAGAAGTGCCAAAAATACTTTGCCTTATCTAAAATTATAACCCTATATATTCACAGTAGAGTGAAAAAGCATTTTAAATCTGTAAGACTATACGTGATATTTTTTCAGAAATTGTCCCAGAATTACTATGGGATATTAAGTTTGTACTTAAAAAAAAGACATTCTAGTATGGTAACTATGTTACGCATAAGCTACTGATGATTGAATTTCCATAAAACCTTATTTTAGTTTAGGAGAACGAAAGGTGCATCTTAAGTAGTTTATATCTTAATTCTTGAAAGTGTATGCCAAGTTAACAAACAGAACATCATAGAAGTGCATTGACAAATGTGGTATCAATTTTTATCCTCTACTCCTCTAGAGACTCACTTCAGGTATACAAGTTAGTTATGCCAGCTGGCGTACCAAAAAGCAGGTTTTGCACTCTAAAATGCTTAAGAGCATCACCATCACTTCATCATCTTGTGTATTTCTGAAAGATGTCCTGCAACACAAATCAGTTTCCATAGGTAGCTGCCTTCCACATAAAGTGCAATGTTCCCTTGCTAACTGACAACTAGAGATCTCATTTATGGCTGCTCCATATTCCAGCTTTGTACAGCCCACATTCATATACTACTGTGTGAAACATAACTTCCCATCACTTGAATTCGGTTAGTCAATAAGTACCCTGCAGAAAATACTGATCTGGAGCAGGTAAAAGAAAAAAAAGCACATCTAGAATTTCAAGAGCAATGGTAAGACAGGGAGAAAGGGTTTGCCCAGTATTTTGGGATGGCGGGGATAGAGAATAACATTGTTGAACTTCTGGAAGGAAACAGCATTACATACCAACTCAATTCTCTTAGACTATGCTCTAGATCCCACTGATGGAAATTAAAATCCACTTGCTCTGGCATAACCCTTTGCTATCCTGGACTTCAGCAAAAGAAGTGTAGAAGCAACTGGCAGGTATAAAAAGAACTGCTGTACAAAAGACATGTCCAATAAGTACCACCATTTCAAGGCAGCTAATTCCACAGCTTGCTGTAGTTCAGGGCAGCCAATTACACGGCGATTCAGATTGCTTTCATTTTTGCTTAGACAAGTCTCCGAGTGATTTTTTTTTTGGTGTTAAAATATAGGCTGGAGGAAGACAACTATAACTAGAACAGGAATTTGCACTTTCTAAAGCACATTTTTGTCAGCAAAAAATCTAAACCACTATAATTAGTCAACATTTAATTACCCCTGACATGCAAGAAACAAAGATGTAATCAAGAATGATTAGAAAAATTGCAACTTCAAGTTGTGTAGCTTAATGCTAGCAGTACCTTATAAGAAACCTCAGAGTTCTGATTTCATAGAAATTAGCACAATTTAGTGCTAGGAGTTTCCGAAGACACAAACAAACATCAAATAAAAAAAGCAATACCTGTTTCTTCATGTAAATTTGCAAGGCTTATAGTCATGTATACCCTGACAGCTGATGAAAAAACGCTCTTGCAGAAAAACCACCACAGACAACACGCAAGGCCTACATTCAGGGAATTTGTTAATCACTGAGCTTCTGTTTTCATATCTTTCCAATTTAACATTTCCCACAGCATTCTCCTGGAGAAACCGGCTGCTGATGGCTTGGACAAGCGTATGCTTTTCTGGGTAAAAAACTGGCTGGATGGCCAGGCCCAAAGAGTAGTGGTGAATAGAGTTAAACCCAGTTGACGGCCAGTCACAAGACGTGTTCCCCAGGGCTTCAGTACTGGGGCCAGTTCTCTTTAATATCTTTATCAATGATCTGGACGAGGGGATTGAGTGCACCCTCAGTAAGTTTGCAGATAACACCAAGTTGGGTGGGAGCGTTGATCTGCTTGAGGGAAGGAAGGCTTTACAGAGGGATCTGGACAGGGTGGATCAATGGGTTGAGGCCAATGGTATGAGGTTCAACAAGGCCAAGTGCCTGGTCCTGCACTTGAGTCACAACACCCTCATGCAGCGCTACAGGCTTGGGGAGGGGTGGCTGGGAAGGACCTGGGGGTGTTGGTCAACAGCCAGCTGAACGTGAGCCAGCAGTGTGCCCAGGTGGCCAAAAAGGCCAACAGCATCCTGGCTTGTATCAAAAACAGTGTGGCCAGCAGGACAAGGGAAGTGATCATCACCCTGTACACACTGGTGAGGCTGCACCTCAAGTACTGTGTTCAGTTTTAGGTCCCTCACTATAAGACAGACACAGAGCTCCTGGAGAGTGTCCCAAGAAAGGCAACGAAACTGGTGACGGGTCTAGAGCATAAGGCTTATGAAGAATGGCTGAGAGAACCAGGCTTGTTTAGCCTGGAGAAGAGGAAGCTGAGAGGAGTTCACGTTCCACAACTACCTGAAAGGAGGTTGTAGAGAGGTGGGGGTCATTCTCTTCTCCCAAGTCACAAGTGATAGGACAAGGGGAAACAGACTCAAGTTGCGCTAGGGGAGGTTTAGATTGGATATTAGGAAAACTTTCTTCACTGAAAAGGTTATCAAACATTGGAACAGGCTGCCCAGAGAAGTGGTTGAGTCCATCCCTGGAGGTATTTGAAAGATATGTACATGTGGCGCTTAGGGATATGGTTTAGTGGTAGACTTGGCTGGGCTAACAGTTGGGCTTTACGATCTTAAAGGTCTTTCCCAACCAAAATTATTCTATGATTCTACAAATTAAGCATTCAGTAAGCAGATTACAGCTGGTTGAAAACATTAACAGTGAAGTAACAGATGTGGCTCACACCAGCTGCATCTACAATAGAGATTTAGCATGTCAAAGGGATACTCCTTGGTGCAAGTTTGTGTTAGGTTTATATACGGAGCTTTGCAACATTAAGGCACAGCCCAAGCATGCTCAAAGCACCCCCTGCTTCCTGGTGAAACCAAAGCTGAAGTCCTACCCCAGGACTCTACATGTAGTTCCCATCTCTACCTGTAGTTCTCTGCTTTTAACTAAGATGCAAGAACCTCCAACAGCTTGTTCTCTATGCAAGCACAGTGCAATCCAAGGACTGACAACTAATGCAAGCTTTTGTGATATGAGACATGCAAAGAGGATATAAAGTCCTACAACGACAATGGAACATAGCAGTGAAGCCTCTCTTCACCATACAGAGCGACAACAGAGATTCACTCAACCAACTTCTTATATCAGTACTACATGCATACCAATACCAAAATTAGTTATTTGGTTCCTAAGTTAACTAACTCCTAAACTTGTCCTATATTATGGTAGATTTTCAGGACTGGGGGGGTGTTTTTGCAAAAAGCTCATTTTCCCTCAAAATACCCCATCTGTGTATAGAGCAAACACACCAGCAAATATTTTAGAAGTAAGCTGAGGTGAAGTTTTAGAAGTGAATTAACACTTAGGCTTATTTACATTTCCTAAAAAGTGATGATAAAGAACAGGTGTTTGGTCTACCCACTGTCACTTTAAAGGCACAAGATCAAAAATAACATGCTTAAATTCATTTTATGATCTACCCTCTTTTTGCTAAGACCCATCTGCTCCTTCAGCTCTACAGTGCCCACTCCCTGTGCTCTGCCAACTCTTTTCTTTTACAGCAGAGCAATTATTCTTGTTGTGCTGTTTTGACAATACCCCTTAGGTATACATACTTTCATATTTTCTTCTTCTGCCCTTCTTCAACCTTAACTGGGTTTTTTGAGCTTCTTTCCCGCTCCCTTCCTCAATCTGCTTTCCTCCCTCTTTGCTTCATGGGTCACAGAACAGCTGAGTCCAGTGAAGTCTTTTACCAGCCCAGTAAAGTACCAGTTCTTGCCAAGTCAGTATTGATACACACTATCAATGTATTGAGATCACATAAACCTATTAAGGTTAATAACCTGGTCAAAAGAGGATTCCTGCAAAAGCACAGAGCAGTTAGCTCACACCTGAGCATATCTGGTTTGCATGGCAAGGTTTGGGGAGCAGGGGAACTACAGGGGTGGCTTCTGTGAGAGCTGCTGGAAGCTTCCCCTATGTCCAATAGAGCCAATGCCAGCCAATGGTAATAAGTTAAACTAATTTCCCCAAGTCCAGTCTGTTTTGCCAGTGAATGGTAATTGGTGAGTGATCTCTCCCTATCCTTACCTCAACCCACCAGCTTTTCATTATGTTTTCTCTCCCCTGCCCAGTTGAGGAGGGGGAATGATAGAGTGGCTTTGGTGAGCACCTGGCATCCAGCCAGGATCAACCCACCACACTGAGCTTTTAGTTAGACTGATAGTCACAAGGTAAACAGAAAACTGTTTCCTCATCACTACTGCTTTGCTTCCAAACAACGTGTTGGGATACCCGAATTTATAGACAAAAATAAAGGGCACTGGCTCAAAATTCTTAGAAAACCACGTAAGTGTTAGGTGACACATGCTGTAAGGCAACCAAACTCCAGCAGCGTGGCAAGGTAGAGACATGGCCACTTACCACATTCTCTTGCAATTGTCTGACAACCTGGTTGTTACATGACAGGCCTGACACATACGCTTATGGGGCCTCTAGCAAGACTAGTAACTATTTTATAACCATGGTGCTATCCCTGTGCACTTTTATATCCTCAAAATGTAAGAGCAAACATAACTGTTTAGATTTTCTACAGACTTTTTTTTTTCCTAACACACACACTTACTGCTCTGATTACCACTGCTGTTTCATTCAGCAATCTACATCTTTTAATGCATGTGCCAACACCGCTGGCAATAAAAATGTGCAAAGTTGTTACAGACCCACGGACAGGCTCCTAATGATACAGAAGCCCCTTATCCCCCAGTCATAGTTCCTGTGTTTGACAAACTTGCACATTGTACTACACTGTAAACATGCATGTGAACCATGCACTGGAATTCTTGACTACTCTCCTGCTTTACTACCTTTCCACATTTTTAAGTTACATCATGAATTTCTCTCAGTTGAGAGTTGGACAAGCAGAAAATTAAAAAACAACTGAGTTTTACGGTGACAAAAGGAAGGTAGGAGGTAGAAGAGTAGAGAGTGAAATTAAGCCTGAGAAGAATGGAGGAGTGGGGCAAAGTGTTTTTTGTTTTAATTTCTCACTATCCTACTCTTATTAACTGGCACTAAGTTAAATTAATTTCCTTAAGTTGAGTCTGTTTTGCCAAATGACAGTAATTGTTGAGTGATCTTCCTGTCCTTATCTCAACCCAGGAGCTTTTCATTGTATTTTCCACCCCTGTTCTTCCGAGGAAGGGAAGTGATAGAGCAGCTTGGTGGGCACCTCATGGCCAACAAAGGTTGACCCACCACACTGAGCACAGCTGAATGAGGAGCTATAGTCACTTGCTTGACTTGGAAAATGAACAGCCCTCAAACATCTTTGCTGCTTTCAGAATCTCCTTTCTACCCTATGCTGCTACGCATTTTTTCTACAATACTCTCATGCAAATGCAGTCTTTTATTACGGACTAGAGAGTCAAATCTTCCTGACCATGTAAGCCACAAAAAAACCTTACTGTAACCCACCCTAATGTGATGGAGAACAGCAAAACATCTCCCACTCACCTTAGAGAGCCAATGCTGACAGTACTCAAGCCATTGAGCAAGAAGAGCAGGTTTAATCTCCATCACAATACAGACATGCTGTTATGTTTCCAAGGTGCTAGCTATGACTGCTGCAGCAGTTCTGTGGGCTTGCACTCCACTGTAGTCATGTATTCACCCCACAGTCCCTCTTGACAATAAAATCTCACAGAAAGCACAGCCAAACTTGCAAGCAACGGCAATTATTTTGACTTATTTCCAGCCACAACAGCCTTTCTCAATAGCACTCAATAGGTCATTTGCAACTATGAGGAAGAGGAAGTTCACAGTCTATCCATGTTCCAGCATAGATACAAGAATGGAAAATTGTCACATTATTAGGAAAAAGGATCTTCACAGTAAGTAGGAGCTAAAAAAAAATAAATAACAGAATGCTTTGTATAGGCTATGCTTATTACCATCCAATACAGAAAAACCAAAGAACAAAGGGTATTTGTATGCTGGCTGTGAGGCTTTCTTCTTCACTACTTGCCTTTTTAGGCTCAAAGCAAAAGAGGTTCCAACATAATACAAAAATCACAGGTTTTGTGAAGCTGTTCATAGACTTGCTCTTTGGAGTCTAACCACACAGACTAAAACATGAGGTACAAGACGCTACTGATCATGCTGAATACCCCCAAAGCAGGCAGGAAATGGAAATCTAGATTGTCCACAAAGCAACTCATTGTACTTTTAGAGGTACTGAAATACTTTCAGTAATAGTTGACGGATTCAGCCCCTGAATTTTGAAATTCCCTACTTGGATTTACAAAAAAATGATAATACCATTGTGCTAATATCTGCAACCACACAGCCTCTCCCATCCCCCAAAGAAGAGAATTTCATAGCTGCTTGTAAAAACATACTTTGTCACGCACAATTGTCTGAGCAAGACACACTGGGAAAATTATCCGGAGTCCAACACCAGACTTCCCTTTGAATTCAGTAACAGCCCTCTTCAGACTCTTTTTTTTTTCCTTATGTTCTCCCTCCTTCACGGGAAAAGCCACAAAGATTTATCACTAAAAACCTGTTAAAAAGAAATAAATTCAATCTACCTCAAAAAGGAGGGGAAAGTGTTGTGGGGCAAATAACAATACTGGGGGCTGAATATGGTCATTCAGACATACCCTGTACTGACAAACAGCTGTTCTTACCCCCTTAAAGGACAATATTGAGTAGAGAGAAATTTAAACATAGTGAGAATTCTCATTCTCATAACAGTTGTGAACAATTATTCAGCTCTTCCAAGCACATTCTTCAAAAACATAAGAGTTAAAATTATCAAAAAACCCTTTAGTTTACTGAACACAGGAATCACCAATACTGTGTTCAACATAAGAATTCCAATCCCCTCAGTAAATGCATTTCCCGAGAAAGTAAATTGTGAGATAGGGTAAGGAAAACCTGCTTTTTTTTCCTTTATAAAAAAATTCCATGAAAGGCTGTGCAGAATTAGAAAGCTTTGGGTTTAGAAACTTTTTTTTCCAGAATGACTGCCTTTGGAATCTGTGGCAGCTTGACAATTACTGTCCTGTTTCCCAAAACTTCAAGATGAGGACCATTCCACCAGGGTCTGAGGGTACCAGATGCACCTTCTGCAGAAGCGGCCAGTTACTGAAGTAGTCATTCAGTAATTACAGTGAATTGGGCACATTTAAAATCTGGCTCTTAACAAAATAATGATGTCTGTTTATTTGCTTTCTGCATAAATTGAGACCACTTATTCACCTATTTAACAGAGAAGTGATCATGTAGTACTTCATAAGACTTGCTTTCTCATCAGGAAACAAGCTAATTAAGAGGATGACGATAGTAATATTACATCAATGGGAAAGAAAGAAAGGCTGCTTGAAAAATTTGACCTTTCCACCACAAAACCACACTAGATTGACAATAACCCTTAAGAGTAGTCACATGGACAGAGGGAGGAGCAATGGCAGGCAAGAATTCCTGTGTGCTGCTCTTCAAAAAAAAAAAAGCCACCAAATGGATTGCTTTTTTCTCACATCAGACAAATGCTTATACTGGCTTCACTGAACAGAATTAAAACAAAGGCTTAGCTTACAGTCAAAGATGTTAAAATAAGATTTTAAAATCCAGAAGCCACTCTCAGCTGCTTATAATAACAACCAAGTAATGTTTCAACTTCTGAATCTAGCTGTTGATGTGTAGCTTCAGCATCAGAGGCTACATTTGAAGGGGTTTCTGCACTGTAGTAATTTCTACCCATACGTCTGTGTTGATTATCTGCACCAACAGAGCATATTTCTTTGCAGTTCACATACTGTATTCTTGTCATCAGTACCTGCTATGAACAAATCTCAGACGTGAAAACAAGAAATAGTAAGTTTTACATCCCTCTCAGTCAATACAAACTCTTAGGTTTGAAAGCCAGTTCTTCAAGTCAAGCAACTGAAAATGTCACAAAGGCAAGGGAAGCTTCAAGGGAAAATACTGAGGATTACATTTTACAGAATGAATATATTAGAATGAGCAGAACAAAGATGGTTGATTTTGTATGCAACTAGAATAAAGAAATAGCTACATCGCCACTCTTCAAAAACAAATTCTGAAGCCTCTGGCGATATGCCATGCCACGCAAACAGACTCCAGGACTGCTACGAGAGCAGATTTCTTTGGAAAAAGAAAGCTGATAATAACAACAAATTCAGATCTGGTAGAAACTGTTTTTCAAAATGTCCTTGTGAAGCCACCTTTAAGTTCACCTTCATTCAAGATCTTTGATATAAATTCATACCTAAGTTCAGTTTGAAAGATCAAATTGCCTGACATAGCAAGCTAAAGCTTTACCACCCACCCTTCCACTACCCAACGCACACACTCTCACTGTGAAGAGCGGCTTTTTTTGTAAGACCATTTTATTCCTCAGGTTCTGGTTACCATCAGCACAGCATTGTGTCACACTTTCCCTCCAGTAGGAAAATAACAATGTTATTTTCCTTTATTTCTGAACTTCCCCCTTTCACACTAATTTGAGGATACTCTAAGCAAGAGGGCGGAAGAGTTATTCTTGTTTTATGAAAATGTTTTATATCATTTCCTCCCCAAAGGGAGGAAGTCTGCACCGGGGGCCAAAAAACCTCAACAGGCAAGAACTCTTACTTTCTTTTAAGTCAGTGCCCACATGTATGGCTTGCATCAGAAACAGCGCTGCTGTAAAACAGGTAATGCAGTATAATTCTACTGGCAGACAAATTCTTTAAAACCTGGAATAACAAGATAGCCTAATTTTGTAGTAAGATACTCAGAAAAAACTATTTGTGAGGACAGGAACTACATGGCTACTTATTGCCGTAGTCAGGTATAAGCTGGAAGGTAGAAAACACAGGGCAAAAAAAATAAATCAGAGAGACAACAAACAGTTACCAGATGCAAAGAAAGCCAGTCAGCACAGAAGAACCACCTACTTGGTGATCTTTATAAACCAAATCAAAGCTCCCTTCCTGGGTCAAAGCTGACTATGCTCCTTGGTAGAGTGATGAACTAACCCTCTGAACACAGAACTGATTTTTTCAGTATCATCTTGAAAATTAACATTAATTTGAACTTGTAATTTTGTTAGCCTTGGTACTACTTCTATATAATGATTCAAAGAAAGCCTACTAAACCTTACTTGAATTTCAAGTACTGACTACGCACCAAGATATTTTTTTTTATTATGACAACTGTATGCGGAAGATGTTGTTCAGGCTCTGCAGAAGAAAGACTTCTTTCTGAAGAACAACATGCTTCAAGGACTCCCAGGAGCTACTTGGTCTCCCAAAGGTTATCACTTTAACTCTCAAGGATGAAAACAATTGCGTATATTAAGATTCCATTTCTATTAGTTAACACTACATAAAGAGGGGAGCAAGGGGGGGGGGGGAGACTGTCAAATTTTTAAAGTATACTTACACATTAATCACGTATCATGCTGTGAGATAAAATAAAGCACAAATGACCTGTCCACAAGGACTTCACTTACTTCATCAGCCCTTTACAGAGGAAATTATTACAACGTCCTTATCTCCGTGACATTTCAGGTCAACATTTCTCTGGTTTGGAAAATATGTTCAACTATAACTGTCTCGTAACCTGAGATCTAGAAAATAAGGTGCTGGTCTGAAGCCTCATGTAGAAAATTGAAGGCTCTGACATGCCTGTTGGTTCACCCTGTAGCACAGAGTAAATGGTGATTTGAAAGACAGAATCGGACACATTTTGCCATCCTCAAAAAAACAAGTTCCAGCATATTTAAGAAGTCTTAAAAATTGTAAACAGTATAATGGCAAAATACCACAAGCAGATTAAATTAGCTTTTATTTATAAGACATAATACTGTCCACTTGCACTCAATGCAGACAGTTTATAAAGTAAAATAGCATGCTTACATCAAATGGCAAAAATATTTTGGAAAAACGGTGCTTGTTATTACTTGTTGCAATAGTAGAAATCCCCTTTCCAATTTCTTTTACAGGAAAGTGACAAGACAGGTTTTGTTTTAAGTAACAAAGGTGGATGGAGAGAGATGCTGAACATGCAACACATTCAGAATTAGTGCACCTCTAAGGAGACAGCTGCAAAACAGAGCCTTGGCAAGTGAACATTGTTGTGAAATATACAGCCTCTCTCAATGAACAGCCCAAGCCTACTATTGAAATAGAGTTTGAAAACCACATCGTAAAATAGCAAACAAATTAAAATTTGTGAATACCCAACCACAGGAAAAAAAATTAAGTTGCCAACTTCACCTCCCTCTGATAATTGCAGATCTCAAAACACCTTCTGATCAATTTTGAAACAAGCTGAAGTTGTGCAACATTAAGAAAGGTATTGACATTTCTAGTGACGGTGCCACTTACTAGCAGGAGCAACAGCCCGAGAAGACAGGCAGACTGAAAACGAAGTTCAACACCGTCTGTTTTATACCACAGAGAGGCACTGACTGCGGTGGGAGCCACAGGCATCCCATGCTCAGCAGAACCTAATTCACTACCTGCCAAAAGTACTGTGAATTCCCAAACAGCCATCAATGGAAAAAAGCAGCTTCATTTTAGCTTTCAGACATGTATTCTAGCTTTAAGAATAACCTAAACATAGTATTTCAGCGGTTCAAGTCACAGTGATAGTTACAGAGTAAACTGACCCTTCTCTTGGAAGATTTTCAGTACCTTACTTTTGGCACAGTTTAAGCTGTAACTTCACTTGCAGGTTCTCCCACCCAACTGAATCTTTCCGGTGATTTTTAAAGCATGGTTTGTGGCTACACGAAAGCCAGATTTTTACAGAGTATTGTGACTTTAAAGTGGTTATTTTAATGTACCCACCAAGAATGGGTACAATCCAAATCACCTGGCATCCTAGGATGAAGCACCATGACTGTGTCATATCTTCTTTCTTTGTTTTGTACACCCCTACACCACATATTTATTTTCTGTCTACATACACCATGCTTTATAGCTGCCAAAAAAGACACTGTAGTATCATGACGGATGTGGTTTCCGTTTCTAGAAGCCTCCTTCTCTGCTAATGCAAATCTGAAGGCAGCTGACAGATTCCATTTCCTCACCATTCACAGTCTATGAAAAACCCTATTGTCATCATTAAAACCCAAACATGACTGAAAAAGAAGTAAGTCAGTTGAGTTATCGAGCAGCAATCAAGTGGTCAAGTAGAGGGATACAACAGCCCAAACAACAAAACATAAACACGAAGAGAAGAGCTTTCCACTCATATTTGCTCTTAATGGGAAAGAATTGGTTTTGTTTACAAATAAACTTGGTAAACAGGTATACCAAACTCAGTTAAAACTGCATTGTTATTCTTTGCACAGAGACTATTTATTGTTTTGTAAACCTCAAAGCTAAGTGAGTTCAATAGAATAAAATTATATGTTGCTGCCATTAGTACAAACTAACATCAACTAAAAAAGCATCTGCAGCGTGGTATTCTCCCCAGATTTCCTTCAATTCAACTGGATTGGACTTTCAAGCAGAAACCAGGTAATACTGGCAGTATTTTATACTAATGGTAAAATTAGTATAAAACTTTTGTTCCCTTTAAGCTTGTGATGATTTTCTGTGATAGAGAAAAGGGAAGTAAAAGGCTAAGCTTCTTTAGTGTATCTTTCTTTGCTTTTCGCCCTACAGCTT
Organism: Chionis minor; assembly: GCA_013398295.1. Taxonomy (NCBI): domain Eukaryota; kingdom Metazoa; phylum Chordata; class Aves; order Charadriiformes; family Chionidae; genus Chionis; species Chionis minor. The sequence goes on from VZSF01000462.1 coordinate 300,657, forward strand.
ATCTTCACCCCATTTCTTACTATTCTTACATAGAACACTACTTTGGTGTTGGTGACCGATGAAAGTTATGTACAACAGATACTATGCCTTTTAAAACTACGTAGCAGCCTTTCCCTTTTCTGTTGCAGAACACAAGTGAAATGACTGTTAGTGTGTGCCAGATACTATTAAAATTATTAGATTCTTGCAGCCCCTCCTCTTCCACAGAAACTCTGGGTTTGGGCATCAGAAACAGAAGCAGCCAGTTCCTTGTTTAAGCTACTTACTGAAACAGAAACACTGAGCTTTTTTTTTTTTTCATATTCTACCAGTATGCAATTATATAATGCTTAAATCTAGGATCAGAAAAGGTCTAGTAATGGAAAATAATCAAGTGACCATCTAACTTCCTCTTTATAAGCTCCTGGTAAGGTAGCAGGTTTCCCAAGAAGTATTCACCATACATTCTTTATTCTAAGGCAGGAACACTGTCATGTCAATACCAGTAGCTTTTCGTACTTGCAGGGAAAAGTGAACATGCGATTTATTTACACAGTACTTTTTTTTTCAGATATGAAGAGTACAGCTGCTAGAGATTCAAATACAAACCCAAGAACACAACACAAACTGGACAAATTATATTAACACAGCCTCTACTGTACATCTTGAATCCTCAAAGGATTAGGAGCGCAGTGTATGTTACAAGTCACCTCTATTATCAGAATGGGCATAAGAGCTAAAACTGTGCTTCCAGAAAAAAAAGAAAAAAGAAAAAAGAGGCAGAATCAAGTTCACAGTTGAAAAACTACATGGTGCTACATGTGAGATAGCTTATATTATGATAAGTAAACATAAAAAGTGTGATTACCAATATCATGGTAGGGACTAATCACTCACACTATAAAATGCTAAAAGGCATCTGATTTTTACTAGCCATGAGCCAGTCAGCACCATTTTCTTCAACAGCAAACAAGAGTACTCTTCGCGAAGCATTTAGGGGATTAATCTTAAAGTTGATGTGAACAAATTAAGACCACATACTTAGGCATGCTAGCACTCAAAGGAACAGTAGAAATACAGCCTATACCATGTTATCCATCCATTCAAACAGTACAGTTGGGACAATTCCATCTCAACAGTAGTTCTATCCATGCTAACATCATTGCATTAACTGGCAAGCGCTGCTCTTTACTGGCAGAGCTGCAAAAAGCTTTGTTTTCCTGGCAAAATCCAGAATTCAGAACAAGAGGGAAGAGAATCAACTGCTTGATGATTGAACTATAGGCAAAAAATAGCTTTCAGGCATGCAATAACCACTGTAACTTCCAAAACCATAAGGGAAGCCAGTATTAGAACTTCCTATAATTTCACTGACATTTTTGTCACTATTTGTATAATGGCAAAAGGCCATTCAAATACAGGGAAAACGGGGGGGGAAGTGACTACAAAATTGTCTTAAACTGATAAGCCTGAAAAAGAAGACTAAACCATGTCACAAGAAAGCAAACATGCTGACATCCCAGCTGCTACAGCCTACTGCCAGTAAGAGCATGAGAACAGACTAAATGAAAACATCGTGCAGTTGCCAGAAGAACAGTTATACTGACATACTTCCAAAAACACTCTCCCACTGGAGACTCTTCTTCCTTCAGCTGACAGAAGAGGCAGCTAAACAAATTCAGAGCTAGAAAACGGATATCCGCAAGCACTAGCTGATCACAAAAAGCTAGGAAAAAGGTCTTTTTTAATTATTCTGATAAGACTCTTATGTGAGAGCATGTTTTCCAGACATTTAACACTCCCTCTATCACCTCCCCCCAGGAAAAGGAGCACATTACTTAAACCTACAGAAGACAAAAGCAGACAACTGTCTTCAACTCACTTGAAAATGCAGATAACAAGCTGCATCACTGCAAAGTTCACACTTCTAGGCAAAAAGAAAAAAGTCAGACTTGTATTGTATGAGAAACAGCAGCAAACAAAGTATCAACATCTACATAAAGGCCACTGTCTTTGTTTTTTAAAAAAAAACACAAAGCAAAAAAGACAAACATCACACATACTTTACCAAAAACAGGTTTATATCTATCATCACTTGCATAATAAAGTAGAATCTCTACCTAAAAACCTGGCATACCTAAGAAATTATGTTTAAAAAAAATCCACTATGTGCCATGATGTTCTGACAAATTATTGACAGTACAAAAGGAAAGTGACACAGTCATATAGCTAAAGAAAATTAGGGATAAATTCAAAATAAGATGGTATATAACAAAAACAGAAAAGTATTAATAATTAAAACAACCACGGACACTTATTGTCTGTTTTGCATACACAAAGAAGTGCTTAGAGTCCTGAAGAACTGCCATAATTTCAGTACTTTATGGATTATTTTAATAGAAATTGCCATCTTAACTACAGGGTTTTTCCTTAAGTTCTACTAGTCACATCTTTTAAAAGGAGAAAATGTCTTGGAAGACTATTAAGTTCAAACACCCACTAACATCCAACACCTTGCTTATTCATCATTATGAACTGGCTTTCATCACAAACTGTGTGCACCAAAACCAATGTTTCCTTACATAGAATCTTCACAAGACTTTATCTTATCACTTGCCCAGCAGTTCCCTTCAAAGAAAAAAAAAAAACAACAAAAAACGTCTTCGTAGCAATTTACAATTGAAAAGCTATCAGTTCAGGCATTGTGAAGTATTCAAAGGAAGCAACATCCAAAATACTCCTACATCGCAAGACCCATAGCACAACATCCCTAAATTACCTTTTTAATACACCTTTTGGAACACCAAGGACATTTCTTAAATAAAAAAAAAAATCACTACAGAATACATAGCATTCAGCAAATAGAAGAGTTTTACATCATTTTTCCTACATACTTATCCAGACCTGTCACCGGAAACTTTCTCAGTAGCTGGGATAACAACATCGTGAGATGACAGCCACAATCACAGTTAATCTGAATAAATTCCATGATATTTCCAAACTGTTGCTGCATCTAAGCTGTAGCTGCTCTTGGAAATAAACACTAGAATATCAAAATTCTACACAAAATTGAACATGTGTGAACTGGAGGTTTCAGGAAGTGGTCAGCATCAGCCATACTAAGATTAGACAGTAGATGTGGTTCACTGCATTGCATGACTACCATCTCAGAACCAGACCCACAATACATTCTTACCCTGTTCTGAAAGCTTAGCAGCATGACGTTCCATGACACTTCAGTACTGAAGGCTGAAAAGCTTGAGCTATCTTTTCCATACGACGTGTAATTTGGGACATTATCATTTGTTAAATTTAATTCAATTACTAAGTTTTAATCCACAAAAGCCAGTTCTCTAATATAGTTTATTGAGACACATCGACAAAAAGGTTTTGTCTCACGTGAAAGGCCACACCAATAGATGACCACATGAGAATTTCTACTGTAAGACCACAACTAACCTCCACACACAGATTATCTAAAACCTACGAGGAGGAAGGCATTTTCTAAGTTCATGGTGTAGAAATAACCTGTTAAGATCATTCAATCTTTTGCACAAAGAGAACTGGGACTCTAGAAAGTGCTATAATGCAAACAACAGTCAAAAGTCCTCTGAATGAAGTGGTGGTATCTTTTCACCAGACTTTCTGATACTGTCAGGCAGCATTTACAACATCCAAGTTTATCAAGAAAAGGTTGACAGACAGCCTAGCAAATGCACTACCCAAAATTGTCAAAAATATTTTCTACGTGCTTACCTTAAAAAACAAAATATACCACTTTGGCATATCAGTAAATAAAGACACAGTCATGGACAAATTTAAAACACTTGCAACCACTAAGGAATAATAATCACAAATTAAAAAAAATCCACATGTATAAAACCAGGTTTTGTCTTTATTTCTGGCTCTTGGGATTGCAAGCACACATGAGAGAGAATATTAAGTGATTGCAGACTGATTTTATCATCTTGATTTTCTAGCTATTGTTCCCAGGATACAAGTAGGTTTTTTTCCTAGAATACCACTATGATCTGCATTAGTTATCTCAGTAGGTAACCAAAATGGATTTTTAAGCAAATAGCTTTTGCTGTGTATAAAGCCAGGTACTTCATGTCGAGGCTAAAGTGAACATCAAGATCAATCTCTTGCTTATTTTTGCTAGATAATATTCAGAAAGCACTGTGAATAACTGAACGATTGCACCTTAACAAGGCATACTGCATCCTTACTGCCTCTTACAAGGCTGACAGTCACTGCAGAGAAGTCCTTCAAAAACTTTTTCTCCTCTGTTCAGTATAAGCTTTGTCCTAACATATTTCTAATTCTTGTGATACTTCAGGGGTGGTATCAACAATCTTCCACTCAGTTCAGTCTTCCCACTAAGAATCTACCAGGCCAAACAACAGTTGAGCTTACGTTTCTATAAAAATAAAAAAAAAAGTTTCCTCAAAAAGTGTTCAGGCACACTTTTTTTGCTGTACAAATGTGCTGCCTGCACTTTTTGCACACTAATTTTAAGTATGAAACCTAGAGATGCAAACAAGCACTGCTGTTTGCTAGGTCACTACCTACTACTGTTAGCTGACCTACTGGAGTCTTTCAAACTCCAAATGCCTTTTTATTTAACTACCAACACCTGCAATTTCTTATGACACACTTATTAAAATAAAGCACACAGCTTAGCCAGTGGGGTGGGAGGTTGTCTTTGACAGACATCTATCAGTTGAAGAGGTATTAAAAACAGTTCTTAAAAGTGCATTGAGTGACAGAGCTAAGCTCCAGCTCTCTCACAAGGTCCACCTACAGAAAACACCAAAAGAATGCTAGATACTGCATCAGTGGAATAAAAAGGAACACTTCCTTAATTAAAGCTTTAAAAAAGTATTCACTAACATAGTGTATACGTGTAATAACTATTCTACGTGCTAGAACAGTCAGTTTACCATTTGTTGAGACTAAGCGACATAGCACATCTTCGTATCAATGGCTGTTGGCAGAGCTACAGGGTAAAAACCCAAATACACATTGTGTTTTGAGAGCATGAGTCAGAGGACTAAAGAACACCCCCTATTTGCTCCAGATATATAAAGCTGGAGAAAATGAGCAAGGTTGCTGTTCATGGGTGGTCTGGTATGGTAACCAGGAGGACTGATGCCTTCCACTGCAGCAGGAGACATACCACCACCCATAACAAGAACGTATTACACTGTCTGGACAACATACACAAGCCTGATTTTGTGAAACACTCCAGCTGATACATACTGTAATTTAATCGCCCCCACCTTTTTCGTAGGTCCGCCTACCACAGCAGTGGCTTTGTGATAGGGATGTTTCCCAATGGTTGAATAATGACCTGTAAGTATACAGGCTAGGCTAACCCATCATTAGTCGATAGCAACTTGCTACCAAATGAAATAGTTAATGAGAAGGAAATTTTCCTTCTCTTTACCAATGACTTAAGAGAACCTAAGTGTACTTGAGTGAACAGATTTTTCCATTTCACTTAAGAGACACAAGAGAAAGAAAGGCCAAGCTATCTAAAAACCTTAACATTGCATCTCGCTAAAGCTTATATCCATATATACACTCATATATTTATTGACCATCCTTAAACTGACAGGCCAGCTACAGCAAATTTATTTTAGCAATCAAAATTAATTTCGGCTGTGCTGATTATTTCCAGGGTGGCTAAACATTGGGAACTTCATACCAGGAAAAAAAAAACATTTTCCCCTCATCAAGTCATAGCTCTTTGAGGATTTGTACACAAATTAGCTCAGCGCCAATTCTTTGTATAATCTTTCCTTGGCTAAATTCTCTTTGTTTCAAGCAGATCTGTTACTCAGTACAGACAGTCTATTGCACTTCACTAATGCCTAAACTCAGCAGAATCTCCAGTTATCCTTTGCTTTCCTTAAAAAGGCATCCAGGTTTTATGACAATTTTACAATGTCAGAAAAGTCATTTAACAACTGAACCTGCAACCTTTCAAACAGGTTTTTTTTCCTTAAGAGATGATAGTTATAAAGATGACAAATCCAAATTATTGCCTTTGATGTGCACTACGTAGCCGTTTTGGGGGATATATAGAATACTCAAAAATTCAGACTTTCTGTTCTTTTACTATCTCACTCCTTTCCCATTTGAATTTCATAAGCAGAGCTCAAAACTAGTATCTGCCTGAATAGTCCCTTTACACAGCTGCATTCTGTCAGGTGGTGGAGCTATTCGAACTAGCATATTTTAACTTGCTTAAATGACAATAAAGGTACCCATGGCAATTAACAAAACCATTTTATAAAAAAGGGACAGTGGGGAAAATAAACAGTTTAGAGATGAAAAGGTAACTGGAGAAAACAATGTGTTGATAGTAGTTTGTGCAGGCTACCTTGGAAGGCTATCATATGAACAAGTTACTTGATTTTCTCAGAAGAAAAACAACTTTAACGTGCAAGTTGATAGACACCAAGAAAACAAATAAGTTAGTTTGTAGGCCAAAAAAGGCTTAACTTAAAGCCACAATGGAATTTTAAAATGTGCTATATTCCCAGAGGGGATGTATCAGTCAGTTTATAGAAAGAAAACAGATGCTGATTTTTTCCACTTTCTTGATCACTAACGACTGCCACAGGACACAATAAATAGTCTAGGACTGCTTCATTCATGGTAAGATTACTTGGGAAATGAACGCTTAGAGAGTGACAGGTAAGCACATACTCGGTGTGCATCAGTAACATATGGGTTTCATAAAATAATTCATTCTCCAAATAATGGAAAAAAAAGACCCACACATTTTTAAAAATCTTCACTTCCACTTAGCAGGAGCAGTCTACCATGTGAAGCTGTGAAAGAACAAACCTAGAGGGAACATCTTCAGTTTCTAGTGTTATCTAGACTATCTTATGCTATGCCTTTAAATTCCAAAATTCATAAAATGATATTTTTAGGTGGACCCTTAACTCCCCTCCCTCTCCCGCAAGATTCCCTCCTCAATCCATCCCCTATTCCTTTGAAAGCTTACATGAAAGGAAAAAGCGGAAGAGAAGATGAGCACCTAACTCATATCCAAACAAACAGCATGAAAGAACACACCAAGCTTTTAAAATTTATATAGCTTAAGATACCACCACTTTGAATCACATGATGGCAATAAGACATCCTACTTAGCGTTTCCTTCTATAACGCCCACGCTGATATTCTGTTTCCACACTGTCCTGATATATTTGGGCAATGACTTTCAGCCCCATATTCCTGCAAAAAAAATGCAAACCTCTCACTGCTTCCTGCAGATTCATTATTAGAATTCAAATGGATCACAACCCATAGCACTGTCAATATACTGGCAATATACAGCTTCTCCACTAAGTCCTAATAAAAATCATATTTAATAACAAGTTATCAGTGGACAGGGAGTTGAAAAACTGTTTGTACAACACCTGGCTATACATTGATTTGTACAGCTATACCTAGACTACTGTCCAGAGTAGGTTATTTAAGAAAAGATTTAAGTGAACCAAATCAACTTAAAAAAAATTACAAGTTTATAATTTGTATTGACTTTATCTGAGCATCTTACATACATCATCTGAGTTGCACAAGATCAACTGTGTCCCAAAGTCTTCCTCCCAAGCACACTTAACCAAAGGTACAATATATTAAATTATTTATAAATTATATGTAGTTACCAAAAAGCCAACCAAAAAACCATTTTATAGGCTGATGGAATTATTATTTTAAAACAGTTTCTACACATTCAACAATGGTTACTCTCTCATGACACCTAGCACAGATATAAAAGTCTCTTTTCCATTCTGTAGTAGAGTATCATTGTGAGCAGCTTGCTAGCAGACAATACCACATCTCTGATTTGACTTATCATCTTAGAAAAACCAGTATCAGTTACACACAAGCACTTGGATACTACATAACATTGCAAACCAAAGAGAAAAGGACTAAAAGAACAGACAAGACAAAAGAGAAAAAATAATCAGGATTTCTAAGGAAAAAATGTGGAATTATCATGTAATTTTGAAGACTGAGGTTGAAGTTCTCTAACATACACTTAAGTGATTTATATTCCATTTTTCTAGGTTGGTCTAAAAACCAAGCGATGACAATTTCATTTTGCTAATCACCACTGAGACGGATCTTTAATATTCTTTTACTTCATATGAAGCAATATTGTGCCTTTTCTAAATTAGAAAAAAGTGCTATTATATCACTTTTCATGTTGTACTTTTGGAAGGATCTAGAATACATGGAAAGAACAACTAGCATTTATTGGCAATACAACTCAAAACACAAGACTGACAAGTCAGAAGCGGTAAGGTACATGGCACACTTCATTAGTGCACTAGTTAATTTTTAAACAGTATCAGTCAAAGGACATCACTACAACTTACAAACTGTACATGCGGATCACAGTAAGCAGGAAACCACTGCAGCAACAGAATAACATAGAGAAGAACAGTAAACCACTACGATACCCACATAAAAAGGAAAAGTGACAAAAAAAGCTGGTTAACTACCCTGCTGAAGAAATCATTCTTGTTTCCCCAACCCCTTCTGCCATCGCTACAGCCTTGCTCTACTTCTTCATTTATGAAACAAAATAGCTACCAGTAATCCAAGAGTGACAGCATCTGTACCAAAGCCAGAGTCATCAGTTTCTAATCTGGCAGGTTGCAGGGAGCAACGGAACAGTCTTCTAGCTAAGAATTAATTTCTCACTACCCCCCATATCAACAGGAAAAAAAAAAAAACCATTGAAGCATTTCAAATAGTAGAGGAGAAAAAGGGAAGAGCCCAATATGGCCTAAATAGACAGTACAAAATTTGCATTTGACAGTCTTTCCATCGCACCGAGAGTTAAATTTTATGAAGCAATCCACAAAAATAAGTGACAATTGCCAAGACAGTCATTTTGTCAAGTGACATATGTTAGATTAAAAAAATATACATGTATGACAAACTTCAGGGGCTCATATTTACATTCTAGTGAGAGAAGGACAGCTTTATTAAAGTGCCTGGGCATTTAATTTCTTTCCCATTTATTACAGAATTGTAGAGAAGAAAAACATCTATTAGCAGAAACTGTTACCTGTTATACAGACGAACACCTTTTTCTATCTCCTTGCACCTTCTAGGAAGTAAATGCCACAGAAAGGACACAGGATAATTTGACTTTAACCTTTGGTATCTTCACTTGTCTAAAGATCGAGGTATTAGAAATCACATCCAATGTCACATCATGTAAGGGACTGAGGTTACATTTAAAAATGATGCGGCAAACTAAACTTAATATTTAGCAATTAAAACAGGCAATGTCTTCCTCAAATGAGGAATTTACTTTTAACCCCCTCCCAAAAAAAGCTCTACTGCTTTCATACACCTTGAGAGAAACAGTGAAAAGAAGTTACACTCTGCAGTTTCACTCTGACAAAAACAGATTAATGCACCTAAAGTTAAAACACATTGCCTTTTTCCTCCTACTTAAACCTTCAAAAAGAAACTTAGGTACACTAAACCTGTAGTATATGTAGCGCTCTTGCTCTCCTATGTACGTCATTATGTATAATGGCAATAAAAGCCTCATTTAACAGTAACTGAAATAGTTCAGGGATTCCAAAAAAAGGAGACAAGAAAGAGCAAAAGAAAGCTTTGCGTACGCTGAAAGAAGTCATTCTAAAGGTTTATCCTTGTACAACAAGAACTTATTAAAAAGAAGCCTGCTTCTTTTTCTCCTGCTTTCCCCAAAGTGATCAAGTCATTTTTAATCTGTCATATACTCAAGGAAAAGCATCACCTTTTACCTTTGGATTTATTCCATCTCAGCTAGCTCCGTGGTACAGCCACCTATCAAAAGCCTGCTCCAAAATAAAAAATAATAATAATTTTAAAAAAAACACCAAAACTACAACAAAACAAAAAGACAACCAAAACCGGACTATGGAGAGGAAAAATAGCACTATATACAGGGTAATAACCAGTTCCACAGGAAAAGCCTGCCTCCTTGTGGCTCAACTAATCACAAATTAGATTTCTCCAATTCATTGCATTACACCCAGTAAATCTGGTGAGCCAAGAGAGTAACAAACTTCTAGCTTGAGGTGGTTTGCGGGGTTGTTTTTTTGTTTGAGTTTTTAGGGAGAGGGAAGTTGATGAAAAAGATGTTTCTAATTTTAAGAAGCACTGGCAAAAGTTATCCATCTCTGACTACTTAAAGATTGCATTTAGCCTCCTCATCTAGATAGCAAAGATGGAGCAGGAGGGGACAGAGGACCAACTTAAAAACAAGGGATATTCTCTACGGGGCAACAAAAGCAAAAGCTTGTCAGCACTTTGGCACCAAAATCCAGAAGGATCCAAACCTTGTCTCAGCTGTGGTTTAACCTAGTAGGCCTCTCTTGATGCCTTAGCTTTCAATGGTAAATCCCCTCTCTGTCTACAGGTCTCCTTCAGGGTACCTCTAGGAGGATTTCACTCTTGGCAATGGTTGAGCATTTGGTGCTTTCAACAAGATGCAAACATTCCTCTGTCCTGCCCAAAGGGCTCAATCACATGGGGCTACTTTCTTAATGCCTAGAAGAGTAAGTCCTTTAGAAAACAGCTGGGGATTTTGGCTTTTTTTTTTTTTGGAAATCCAGTCACTCTATTGTGCAAGAGCTTAGTGGTTAAAGAACTCAAAACCTGTGTGACAAATACACAAATTCAAATTCGCACCAGTCTTAGGAGGTTATCACATCATCAGGATGACTTTGGCTTGGGAGAGTATGAGTAGCTTTCTAATCATCTTGCAGAAGTTGCTCCATTTTGTGCAAGTCTGAGACACAAACCACTTTTGCTACAGATTAGGAAATACATCCATGAAAAGAAGGGAAGTTCCAGTCTCCACTCCAAAGGCTTTTTAATATAAAACACAAGAGTAGCCCACATTCTTCTCAGCCTCACAACTGTTGGGCTTGCAATTAGCTTACTTCTGTATCACAGCCTCTGTTTTAGGAACTGCTTTTCTAACCTTTAAACAAGTGAATCAGACTCAGCCTTTCCAATCTACAACCCAGTGATCTGGCTGGAAGAGGACTGAACTGAACTCATGGCTCTCTCATGCTTACAATCATTTTAATTGGAGATTCACTGGAGGCGAGAAGAAAAAAGAAAAAAAAAAGGAAAAAAAAGACATTTCTGCCCCCTCCAAGCACATTTTGAATTAAAGGCTTTGACTCTACCCTTTTCTTCTTTTCAAGAAAAAAAAAAAAAAGAAGGCTGTCACACCCTAAATTCCAGACACAGAAGACATCACCTCTTTCTACTGCAGTTTTCATGCCTCATTCATGTCCAGAATGAGAAGCATTGCAGCTTTCTTTTTTTATATTATTATTATTTATACACTTACCAATGAGACAGCTTCTACTTTGTGTGCTCTAGCCCTTTCATGCCTGCTCAGCTCCTGTCAGGCCCCAGCACTCCACACAGGGCTGCGGATTCGACCACTGTTGCCAGAGCCCAAAAACTTAGGCAAGGCTGTACCGAACACCACAACATCCAAATAGCATCATACATCTCATTAGAAAGGTTGTAAATGGAGAACCAAAATAAGCAGAAGTTTACTTTAAGTCTGACAGTAATAAGAAAAGCAAAGGGAGAAAAAAAAAAAATCACTCTTTAATCCTACTCAGCTGCAATCCTGGCAAAGGGCAAACACCTTGAACTTTGCTGAAGAGAAAGGGAATTGGTGGTGCTCAGCACATCACGGGACTTGCTGCCGTACCAAACAAATCCAGTATGTCTGGGTAATACACAATATGTGTATGGGGAAAAAAAAAAATCCTTACAGAAAAAAAACATCCTGTTTGTATAACCAGATCTGTAATTAACATGCAAATTACTTACACAAATGGAGAACTATCCCAACTTATTAATTTTATAGACTGAACACAGCAAAGACTTCAATTTATTAAAAGTGATGTTCTTCTGTAAGCAACTCTGTTTCCATTATATTGAAATAGTGGGCAAGTAATAAGGACTACATGAAGTCATACACACCAAGAAATTTACTACATCAGGGTTTCTGTTCATAAGTTTAAGACAGTTTGTGTTTTTGCTTTATACCAGGGTCTGACACTAAGTTAATAAGCCTTTTATTGAGATTCAAAAGCTATTACGTTACACACATCTTCCTCTACTTACATTTGCTAACCTATGCTGAGGCCCAGGATTAAATTTTACGCTTCGCTGACAGAAAATAGAATCCTAAATCACCAATCCACACATAATGGTTGATTTCCCCACTTTTTTCTTGTGGTCACAGTACCTATTTTCTTCCTTACCACATGGCCTTACTTTAAACTTTCACATTTTTAAATCTAGCTCTGAGCTTCAGCGTAGGCCTATGAAATTTCTTATTTTCTTTAAACTACATTTACTAAATTCTCCCAAATACCCAGACCAGTAAGGTTTCCTAGATTTTGAGCAGAATGATAACAAATTATACTACTGAAGCAAGGATCAGGATCATAGATCTCTTAAAACCACACTAAAAACTCGTACTGAGATCAGTAATAAACAGCAGGAGGTTCTAGTAGATAAAGTACCACACTCCCAGTCAGAAAAACTGGTTTCTTTTCTATTTTCTAGGTGACCTTGGGCAGATCACTATCCCGACACTACTGTTTCCCCAGCAGTAAAATCAAACTGAACAGAGTTGCAAATCCGTCTGTAAACGCCAAATGAAAAACACCATAAGAGTTAAAAATATATTTCCCTATCTGCAGATATATTTGCTTTAGATAGCTTTTCTTTATCCCATTATACATCAGCAGCAGCGTAAGATTGCTTTTACTTTCTAAATACACTCTGGTGGTTCTTCAAGAAAGGCTTTAGGCTACTGCCTTACTTTTTATCACATGCTTGATCTACTTCTGCTACTGTATCTACTTTGAAGAACCAAGAGCTTGTATTTAGCAATACACACTTAACACTTACTTTAATGTATTACGTCAAAAGTTGCTGTTGAATACATTCCTAAGCTATGGGGAGAAAATAAAACAGGACACGAGAACAGAGAGCCAATTATCAACAAGCAGCGACTCATTCTCTAGACCCTTGCTCACATAAGCGATCTCCTAAGTAATCACGCAAGTACTTGCTTCCATGACCTGCCATGGGAACCAGTCGTCAACGGATTTCTACCAGGAATACATGCACTGAAACCACATCAAAGCGACATAACAGAACTCCTCTTCTTATATGATGCTAGACTTAAGAAACACTGCTTTTCATTTAACAGGAGACTGACATGTATTAGCAAATAACACTGCTTAACTGCGGGTTCCCTTCGCTCACTTGCCCTCTTCCCATTTCTGGGCTTGTTTGGGGTTTTTTGAAAAATGACACATTATGAACTAATATCTCACTTTTCCTATTCCAAAATACAAGGGTTAAGCAGCAGTTTCTAAAAGCTCTTGGCTTTGCTAGCCTTTGGCAGGGAGTGGGGGGGGTGGTGGGGGGGTGGGAGTAGGGGAGGGAAAGCCCATAAAGAAAAGTGCACTTATTCATAGTCAATTTTTCTAAAGAGAGTTCGTGGATAAAGCTGCCACTTCCCATATCATGCCACAAAAAGCTGTTTTGATTGACACAAACATGAACTATGATGTACTTAACTTCCAGCTATTTTCCTGGTCAATGAATTACCACAACACGTTGAAAAATCTGCTTCATAAACTAATGGACAGAATAATGCAAAATTACTCCTGTACTGTCAACAGACAACTTCTCCAACATCAGTAACTGAGCCGTTAAAAAAAAGGAAGAGACAGACCTTCCACACCACAGACACGAAACGTGACAAATCCGGCTATTTCCTGAAC